>JAKSZU010000003.1:15598258-15990758 GCA_026018925.1 Tupaia tana
CAGTCCACAAGAAAGCAGACATTGAGTTTGATTTTGGTTCCTTTGGGGAAAGTTGTATAGTGGAAAACTTTTTCTTTTCTTCTCCAAATAAGCTGCCCTTAGCTGGAGACCTGGAGTCTATGGCATTTTTTGGATAAGTCTCTGCCTAACGCCTGCCAGAACAACCAACCAGCTGCAAGGAGAGCTCCCTCACCCTGCTACGAGAAGACAGGCCATGGTTAGGCCCACTCTGTGGGTGTCTCCGTCTACAGACTAGGGTGAAGGACGTGCCCGTGGAGGGATCTCTGCCGCTGGCTTGGGCTCCCAGTGTACACTGCCCCAGAGCAAGGCCAGCCCCGTCGGCCTGGCCCCTCCTACCCCCAGGCCTGCCCACGTGGAGGTAGCCGTGTCCCGCGGTGGCTGGAACCTTCCCCGTCAGCCAGAACAGCTCCCATAATTATCTGAAAACATGTTCAGGTAGGGAATTAACGGCTTTCGGCTCTTCGCAGTGATTCCCTACCCAGAGCACAGTACAGGAGGGCGGCCCACGGACGGTGCGGTTTTACTGCAGTATCCTTGAGGCTGCGGTGGAAATTCACCCTCCAACAAGTGTTTGGCCTCTTAGCTCGGTGGGTTCTTTTTCAGAGCTCAGGTTTCTGGCTTCTAAGCTCTCTTAATTGGTACGTCTCCAGTTGGTGACACCAACTGCGTCTCCTTTTCAAAGAAGGAGCAAGTTTGTATCTTCAATCCCCTGTCTCTTATCCCTGACCGTCAACTCTGAAGAACGGCTTGTGACTTAGCCCCATAAACCACATGGAAGAGAAATACCCCAATGACGAGCCCTGTCTGTGGTACAGTCGCTTGTGCAAGGTTGGGGGCCCCTGGGCCCCTTCGCGGGGGCACAGGGAAGCCTGGGAAGGAAAGCGTTGAGCCTCGTTCGTTCACCCAGCTAACTTTGATTGACGACTCCCTATAAACTAGTTGCAGGTGAATGCTAAAGGTCACGTGAAGTTTTACTTTCAACTCAGTACTAAGTTACATGTAGTAATATTGTTTTCTTAGTGGGTGTTTTTCTGGGGTACAGGGTGGGCCTTAGATTAGTAGGCTGGCATAGGAGAGGCCGGCCTTTTCCCTGCCCATCCAGCGCATGTTCACTCTGTTGGTGGATAGCAAACCGCCAGGCTGACCAAAGTGAAGCTGCATTTGCAGCTGATCCGCAGGGCGTGAAGTCCCAGACTCCCTCCCTGTGAGTGGAAAAGGGGAGCGGCCTCAGAAAGCGGAAAGGTGACAGCATGATTTGGGTTAGGCCTTCCCAGAAGAGCTTCCCTGTGAAGCTCCTAAGGCACAATTTCAACCCTTGGCTTTAGTCACAGACTGACAGTAAAGCAGAAGAAAAACAGTCACCCGAGGAACGTGGTAAGAACATCGGAGGCGTCGCTCCTCTCAGCCAGCTGCGTTATTCTCCCAGCTTTGGGCCCCTGAGCTCACCTGTTCAGGAGCCCCGCCTGGGCAGAGCACGGCTGCGGCCTGGAGTTCACTGACAGTGCACACCGACTCCGAGCTCGCGTGTGCCAACTGCACGTCACCACCCGCGTGTGCTGGTGCCAGGGCCCCTTTGAGGAGGGTGAGCAGGCGGGGAGAAGTGCGAGGGGTGTCTGGGGTGCAACGTGTCTTCGCCTAGCTGGTCGTGACACCCGTCTTTGCTTTCTGGTGGTCACTGAGCCACACGGCTTTGTTGTGCTCTTCTTTGCGTGTTTTCTTTCACCATAAAAATAATAAGATCTTTAAAAGTTGTTAAGCAAACCTGGAACAGCATTATCTATGAATCAGTATGTGTAGCTATATGTAGAAGCCCAGAATTCCATTTCCCTGGCTGGCGGATGTTGCCCGTTACATTACAGATACCCTAGGCGGTGGTACCCCTGGGCAGAACCTCTAGAATCGTGGTCCTCAACCTTCCTGGCAGACAGACAGAATGTGAGAGATCATTCCCCCCCCAGGGGGGGTGACCACGTCACAATCCCTTCTCTTCCATTTTCCTATTAAGATTTTGGCCATGCACGCACATGCACCTGGCATAAGTTTCAAGCCACCAGGTCCAGGACTTGAACCACGGTTGGCCATGTGGGAGTCCAGTACCTTAGCCACTATGCCACCTGCCCTCCCACCCCCACAGACATTTATTGAGTGGCTACTTTGGCAAAAGGCATCAGCTTGAACCCTGGCCTGGTGACACTTCGGTCCTATGGGATTCAGGAGGCCAGACCAGGCTTTCTCCAGTAACCCTGGCTTCAACGTGAGGGCACCAGACACCAGACTGGGAGACTCAGGCCACCCAGGGGAGGATCAGCACAGCAGGCACGGCACAGGTCAGGAAGGTGAGGGTTCTCGGAATTATAAGGCAGAGCGATCGTCTCTGAATGACCCATCGCAGGGCCGAGGCTGGCTCTTCAGACATTGCTCACTGACATTTACATTTCCCAGTTTTCTGCCTTTCCCCTTTCCCTCCCTGCCCTTCTTGCTCTTCTGTTTCACAAAGCCGAGTCCATATTACGACGTGGATGCCTATCTCTGCATCCTTCCCTTTGTTCTATATACACGAGCACTTCACGGATGTAGAGGCTGGTACCAGGATACGTGGTGGACATCCAAGAACTAGTTCCGGTCAACACCAACATCATCAGCAGCCTTTGAAGATTACATGCAGTTTAAGTTCTTTGGAGATTAATTCGGTTTAACTGAAGTTCCAGACCCAGCCTTCTCTGCTGGTATACAAGCAAGAAAGTTAGGTTCGGGGGCCACGCTTTGCAGAGCCGGAGCAGCGCTGGGCCAAATACGTGCACGTGTGCGTGTTTAGTGCACACCAGGGAAATCTCGCTCAGAACCAAGATGTTCACCGCCAAAATGAGTCCCAAAAATTGTCACTCTGATTCAAATATTACACTGGAAATGGCCAGTCGAATCAAGGAACCCAGCTTCCATCGGAGACTGTTCGAGTGCGTCATGAGAACAGTGTCAGTATCTAGACCAGACTGTCATTATGTCAGCCTCCCACGTGGATCTGCAACCCCTTTACTGTCGTGAGCATTTCTACTATGAGAGCTGAAGGGACCAGTTATAACAGGATCACTGGGGAGGGTCTCGAAATTCTGCTATGGAAACCTTAGGCAGTGGTGGCCCCTAGGCAGAACCTCTAGGACAGCATTCTCCAGCCTTCCCAGCACCAGTGGCCATCCCTCATGGATGGAGTGGGGAGAGGACTTGGTCCCGAGATGACCCAAATGCACCATGTCCACCGTGCACCCATTTCCGTCACAGCCACATTACAGTCTACAGTCACACAGCGCTAGGGTTTGCACTCCCTGAGAATCCAGTGCCTCTGCTGACCCAACAGGAGGCAGAGCCTAGGCAGCAATGCCCACCGTGGGAGCAGCTCCGAACGTGGACCACGCCCTACCGCTCACCAGCCGCCACACCCTGCTGCACAGCCCAGCAAGCCAGCACCAGTTCGCAGCCCAGCCCCCACAGGCCATGGACAAGCACTGGTCCCCAGCCCAGGGCCGGACACCCTTGCTCTAGAACATCTCTGCCACAGCCTTGCTGCATGTGTTGTATCAAGCATAACCACCCAAAGACATGAGGAGAGTGTCCTTCTTTACCCTCCCTTTGATCAGAGCCTTTGCAGCTCTCCTCCATAGTGTCTTCTTCAGCCTGCAACAGTGAAGTGCTTGGCGACAGGGCGTGTCTGTGCATCAGTAGCCCACGGTGATTGGTCCAGCCACCCCAGGATGTCCAGGGCAGGCCAACAGGAAGGGGAGCTGCAGTCAGGCTGCCCTTGCGGTGCTCCCAGACTTCATCATTGGGTCTCTTTTTCCTTCTGCTCCTCTACTCAGCACCCTCATCAAAGACAAAACTGTTTCTCCCACATCTTTTGTTTGCTAAGGAAGCCATGTTTTTTTTCAAAATCAAATCTCAAGTTGCCTGGGATTAGCTAGGCCTCAACTGCTATTAGGTCACTGGGAGAATTGTGACGTATGTTTCTATGCTTTTCTGTGCAAAAATGCATCATGAATTTCCTGATGGCCCAATATATATTTTAAATTAATTTATTTTATTATTATTATTATTTCTACTACTGCTTTAATTTTACAGGGCATGTGTGTCCACCAGAGACAGAGGGGGTGGGGGGGGGAGTGAGAAAGCAAGTCGCCAAGTCTGGGACTTGAACTGTAGTCAGCCATGTGGGAGTCCAGATCCTTAACCGCCATGCCACCTGCTGACCCAATATTTAAATCTCCACCAGGACCTTCATGGAACCCCCTTCCTGAGACATAGTATGCATTCTTTGGGTGCAGAGGCTGCTCCTGGTCCCCCACAGGCCTGCCTGTGCTCAGGGTGCTGGTCTGCCTGGCTACCGCAAGCACTGTGCAGACTGCCTTCTGACCCGTTTCTCTAGAATAACCTCCCTCTTCCTACTCTCCAGAGATCTGCCCCTGCTTCTCCATCCTGTGTTGCTTCAATGTAATCCCTCGTCTCCCACTCCAGGTCAGCAGCTCAAACAGTGGCTCAGAGCTCGTGACAGTGTTGCCAAGTCTCCTCATTTTTGCAGTGGAAACATAAGATTTAACAACCTATCCAAAATACAATTTTACATTTTGATTGCTTCTGCCCTCACCATACCAAGGTTACTTTCAATCTACATATATTTGTGGGAACGGGCTTTTTCACTGCAGTTCAATTTGAGTACACCTTATAATATCAGTGATTATAAAATACCATGGACTAATAGAGTGTCTTGCTTCCAAGGAGTTCAAACTGCTTTATAATTCTGCTGACCATAATTTATCTTCATAAGCTGCCATAGAGACAAGAGAAAAAAGCGAGATTAATAATCACATTTTATAGATGGTGAAATAAAAACTCAGGAAAATTGAGTAACATTTTTCCAGAAATGCACAGCTCTCCACTTCGTGTTGCAGATTTATTGCTTAAGTTGGGAGTGGCCGTGAGCCCTGCCCTTGTTCTGCTGGTGCACTGTGCACACGAGCGAGGCGTTGACTTGGCCTCCACGGGTCGGGGAGGTTGGGGCGAGCAAGTGAGCGCACCCTGCGTGCTGCAGCCCGGGCCCCTATGCCGTGTGCCGTGTGCCGTGTGCCATGAGCAGACACTGACAACTCTGCCCAAGTCCGGGGCTCACACTGTGTTCCCTGCATGTCGCTCTGGCCCCAAGACTGAGGAGAAGGGTGCCTCGCAGCCCAAGGCAAGGCCTGGGCTCTTGTCCATACTCCCAGCACAGCACCCTGCTGTGGTCAGCACTCACGTGAGACCACATGAGAAGGTATATGATGTCAGGGCAGCGTTTCCCTTCACTCGGCTACGGGGCTGGCCTTAAACATGGTGTTCCTGGTGTTTCGATGGATAAGAAGGAAAGTGGATTTTAAAGGCTGGGGAAGGGATCCTCTGTTTCTCCTGGTGTGGTCCTGTGGACTTTGACGTATTATAGAGGAGTGGTTGAATATCTGATCAGCACCTACTCTGTGCAAGGTACCACCTTCATCCTCACACCAGCACCTCCAGTGCTGGGATTCGACCCAGGAATCACTGGCTCCTAAGTGGGCGTGGCTCACACTCCACCCTGCTCACCCCGGCAGCCCTGGCGGACTGGACGCCATTCCCCTGCAGGGCCACATGGAGTGGGAGCAGTCTAGCAAGAGCCTATCAGTTATCCGCACTGTCAAGCGAGCTGGTGGAGCTGGATATCAAAGCTTCGATAATTGATGTGTTGACAATGACAGCCATTTTTTCTCTTTATATAGAAAAAATAAAAGCTTTAGCATCTTGTTCTGGGAATTGGAAAGGGACCATCCCTCTGTTTCTTAGGTGCAAATTTCGTCTGGCACTTCTGGTATGTGGAAAGTGTTTTTGCTGTCCCACATGGTAACGAGGAGACTGAGGTGTCTCTGTGGGGCAGTGCTGCGCGGGGACATGAGGGGGCGAATGGCAGAAGAGTCGTGAACAACCGGGATACCCCTGTTCCTGGTACCTGGGAGTCTGCAGTCCTCCCTGCTCCAGAACCGAACTGAAACCAAAAGGCCATGAAAGGTCACATAGTCTGCCTCTTAGCACAGGAGGTGACACTGGCAGTGTCGCCAGCTTCAGGGAGGGGCACATCACTGGCGCTGATTTCCCTGCAGGGTGCTGGAGACACGGTAGTGACAGGGGAGAGGGGACATGCACTCACGCTGCCCGTGGCTGGCCCTACTTGGCCGTTTATCAAGACTCGGCTAGAACTTCCGGGCGGCACCACCTCCCTGCTTTGCCGCTCCTGGCTGGGAGTCCTTCTGGGCGGCTCTGCACGCTCCACGCTGTCGGCTCTCAGCTCGCTGCTGCCTCCTCTCTACAGCGAGCTCCTGTGGCCGCCGTAGGTCCGGTGTGCTCTTTGGTCTGCAGCACCCAGCGTGGGGCCTGGCACCCAGAAAACACTTGTAAGAGCCGCTTGGATATTGAAATAAGCCAGGGAATGAGTGCAGCTCGAATCGAGTCTGGGTTAGAAGGACCACTGCTCAGAGGAGCCCCCCTTACCCCGAGAGTCAGACACCTCACAGCCAGCAAACATGCTCCCGGTGAGCTGAGCAAAAAGAAACCGATATTGGGACCAGCAGTTGGCATAATGGCTATGTCGCTGGATTCTCAGGTGACTGCGGTTCAAGTCCTGGACCAGGTGGCTTAAACTCACGCCGGGTGCGTGTGCGTGCGTGCCCAAGGTCCCGAGAGGAGAATGGAGGAGAAGGGATTGAGGCGTGGCCATCCCCCCTGGGGGGGTGATTTCTCACTTTCTATCTCTCTGTCTCTGTTTTTCTGGCGAGTGCATGCACCCTATAGCAAAAACCTCTCAAAAAAAAAAAAAAAAAAAAAAAACAACAACAACAACAACAGTTGTTTCTCTGTATAGAAAAACAGAATGTTCGGTATCTTGCTTTGGGAATGTTGGAAAAAAACGATCACTCTCTTAGGTGCAAATTTTGTCTGACACTTCAATGTATGTTTCAAGTCTTTTTTGAAGTCCCAAAATAGTAATGAGTCTTTAAGACGATTTTGTGGGGTGAGTTAGTGCCCAGTTCATGTGTGTGGACCCGTGTGGTACGCTGCCCGCTCACCTTTGTGTCTTCATCACCTGGAGCTGCCTGCACGGAGGAAGCGGCCGGCGCGTCCTGAGTGAGGGAGAAGGAACGGGTGGGGGGAGGGCGCGCTACCAGAACGGTGTCCCCTGCGTGCAGAGAGAGGGCTGCGTCGACAGAGGTGGGAGAGGGGCCAGGAGGGACTGGGAAATGCTGACACGAGGCTGACGGAGCAGCAGGCCTGGACTGAAGTGCTCTCAGCAGAGCCATACAGTGGGAGCGGAGCCGAGCAGCAGCTGGAAGCTAGACCCTGTCAGGCCAGCTCCGCAGTACAGTGGTAACGTGCTGCTCAAGAGAGGCCGGGTCCCACCTGGCGATGAAGGTTCGAAACCCTGGCCTAGTCGGCTGGAAACACACTGGGGTCACACATGAGTGCCCAGGAGCAGATGGTTGGGGGACGAGGGACGAGGATCGTGGTGTGAGCAGACCCTGTGGAGGGGGCCCATCTCTCCCTCACTCATTCTCATGTGCACACACACATGCGCTACAATGAATAAAGAAAAAGGAAAAAAAAACAACAATATACCATGTCAGGGGTCACATGTCTCTATCATTTAAAAAAAAAAAAAAATAGACGAAGGGCCCAGCCTGATGGTGATCTGCAGCAAACTGAACTGTAGGGCTGGAAGCCACAGGCTGGCTGCGGGTTCAGCTCCCCGACCCGAAAGATCTTGGAGAGCTGGAGAGCTGGGGAAAAGAGGTCCCGACAGGACGAGACCCCATCGAGGGGCTTGTCTCTCCCACAGCTTGTCTCCCTGGTGTGCATGCACTTGCTCTCTATCATGGATAGAAAGTCAGCTTTTTAAAAAAGATAAAGATATAGATTCTGGAGGGTGTAGTGACTGTGGCCGTAAAATAAGAGGCTTGGACTACATTTCTGAGATCCCAGGTTTTCACCCTACATGACCTGGGGACACCCCCAAGTCCCCTGTGACTCTTGCCTTTTTTGCTGTGATTCCTTGGTGAGTCTCTCATGAGCCCTGCGCAGGGCACTGTGGGCTGGCACCCCATGTCCTCTCTGGGCCTCTGCCCCTTGGCCTAAATCCTGCCCCTTCATTCCTAGGCCTTGATGCCTTCATGAAAACTTGCCCCTCAATTCTCCGTTGTCTGCACTGCCTTAGAACTTTCCATCTTGGGACCAGCAATTAGTGTAATGGCTATGTCGCTGGACTCCCACGTAGTCGACCGCGGTTCGCGTCCCGGACTCAGTGGCTTAAAACTCACGCCAGGCGTCTGTGCATATGTGCCCAAGATCCCGAGAGGAGAATGGAGGAGAAGGGATTGCAGCATGGCCATCCCCCCTGGGGGGTGATTTCTCGCTTTCTGTCTCTGTCTCTCTCTGTCTGGCTGGCAAGCACACATGCCCTATATCATAAACCTCTCAAAAAAAAAGAACTTTCCATCTGAATCACAGTTTTCAGCACTTTCTTATATTTAATGAAGGTTTATTCAATCAACAAATACTTGCAGATTGAGCGGCGATGAACCGCCAGGCAGTGTGCTGCCCCCGTGGACATGGTGGGGGAGGCAGGCAGAGAGCAGGTGACAGGGAACGTGCTGCGAAGTGACAGTTAACGGCACTCGAGATGGAGACTAACTGGTGTCGAGGGAGGCCCGACTGTGATGGTGACAATTAAGCTGAGGTTTGAAGGATGTGGAGGTGGCCATTTGAGAGCCAGCAGGGAGAGCATCCGAGGCAGGAGCAACAGCGTCTCATGAAGACTTTGTGTCCAGAAGGAGCTCGGGTGTTCTAGAAACTGAAAGGGACCTGGTGGGCTGGTGCTTACTGAGCTAGAAGAATGGTGTGAAATGACAGAGGACAGGTGGACAGGGTCCCAGTCATGGGGGTTCCATGGGCCATGGGAAGGGTTGGATTTCATCCCAAGTGCAGTAAGGACCTCCGAAAGCTTAAAGCAAGAGCAGGCGTGATCTGTCCACGGTGGCTGCTGTGGAGAAAGTGGATTGGAGGAAAAGGAGACAAAGTGGAAAGGCCGGGTGGGAAGCTCCCGGGAAGCTGGGGCTGGCCAGGGCCAGGGCGTTGGCAGTGGAGAGAATCAGGGAGGAGTCTGCATGGGCTTCGGAGTGGGCCGTGAGGGACTGGGTAGTGGGGTGAAGGGGCAGAGAAGAACTGAAGATCATCCGCAAACTTCCGGCTAAGCAGCTGGGGGCCAGTTGTTCCATTTGGTAGAGTGAGGAGGATCGAGGGAGGGGTCTGTTCACAGAGGAGGGATGGAGAAGAGTCCCCTTTCAGAAACGTGAACATGGAGGTAACTGAGGCGGTATCAGGCTGTCAGAACCTAATTCTGGAGCAGAGAGAATTCCAAGAAGGAGATAGAAATCCGGAAATACAAATAGAATTTAAACCTGTGGGAGTGGGTAAGATTGCCGTGGCCATCTCAGGCTGCTGTAACAAGTCCTGCAGATGGTCCAGGTCCACTCTCTCACTGTTCTGGAGGCCGGAAGTCCAAACTCGAGGTGTCAGCAGGGCCGCGCTCCCTCTGCAGGCCGGCAGGTGCCCTGCCCTTCCAGCTTCTGGTGGCTCCAGACATTCCTTCATTCGCGGCCGCGCGATTCCAATCTCGTTTGTCTTCGTATGGCTGTCTCGCTGCTAGGCCTGTGTCCGCGTCCAAATCTCCCTGTTCGAAGCATCCCAGTCAAACTGGATCACAGGCCTCCCTGCTCCAGTATCAGCCCATCGTAATGAATCACTCCGGCCACAGCCCCACTCCCAAACAAGGGCCCATTCCCAGGT
Organism: Tupaia tana; assembly: GCA_026018925.1. Taxonomy (NCBI): domain Eukaryota; kingdom Metazoa; phylum Chordata; class Mammalia; order Scandentia; family Tupaiidae; genus Tupaia; species Tupaia tana. The sequence goes on from JAKSZU010000003.1 coordinate 15,608,168, forward strand.
AGCAGGGATTAGGACTTCAGCGTGTCTTTGGGGGAAAGAATTCAACCCGTGAAAGCTCCCTAGGGCAAGAGAAGAGAAGAGAAGGAGGGCTAAAGACTTTCCAACATGTCACAGTTACACAGAGGACAAGCCAAGAGCTGACAGGCAGGACCCACAGAGGACAGGGTGGTGTCATGCAAACCACGTAGTGTCTCGGAAACTGTATGAAAGGGTCGCAGCTCTCAGCCATGAGCTTAGAAGCTGACCAAAGGACAGGGAAGGTGGAGACCACTCGTCTTCACGTGGCGAATGGTGGAGTAGAGTGGCCACGTTCAGTCGGAGGAGGTGAGAGATGTGAGCTGAAGAGGTGGACACTGTCGGAGAGCGCTCCTTGGAGAGACTGGGCTTCGAGTGGCTGAGCACAGAACAGCCACGGAAGTCGGGGGTACGGAGAGGTTCATGGTTTGGTCGTCCTTTCAGTCTGTTTTGTTCTCGCGTCCCGCTTTGTTTTCTAAGATGGGAGTGCCAGAGCCTGTTGCTTGCTTGGGTTAGCTTTGTCTCCATGCCTGTGTTTACGCCGCACACGTTTGCATTACCCGCAGTTGTCCTGTGTGCTCTCGTGTTGTTTTCCCGGTGTTGGAGGCCCGTCGCAGACAGGCCTGTGCTTCTGTTTCCTTTGTCTCCCAGCCGTCTAGCCATATGCTGGAGCATTTGTTCCTTCCGGGCACAGCAAGGATACTCAGCTCTAGCTATCATGGTTCCGTGAGTGGCTGCCATTTCATGTCCTTAGTGGACTAGAGCAATGTGTGTGTGTGTGTGTGTGTGTGTGTATGTATGTGCGTGTGTGTGTGTGTGTGTTTGCTATAGGGCGTATGCACTCACCAGGGAGACAGAGACAAGGGATGTGAGACAAGGGCGTAATTTTCAAGCCACCAGGTCCAGACTCAAACTGCAAAGTAAGCCATGTGGGATCCAGCCACCCTAATCGCCATGCCACCTGCTGGTCCCGTGCAGTATATATTTTTTAAAACAAAGTCTCACCGTGTCCTGATCCTCCTGGCTCAGCCTCCCAGCTGGGACTACAGGGCACACCAGCAAGCCTGGCACCACCACCCCCCTTTTTGAAAACTATATATTTATGTCTTTTGAGAATGAGAGAGAGAGAAGGGATCCTGACAGAGTCTTCATGCACAATCTGCTTCTAGTCTCGGCTAGCCCAGATCACTAGCACGTCTGTGTGCTTGGTGTGCGCAGGGAGGTCCTGGGATGTGAACCCAGGACCTGGCCCATGAGCATTTCATAGCATTACCACTGGGCCGCCACCTGGCTTTTTTAGACAGGATCTTGCTGTTGCCTAGGTCAGCCTTGAGCCCCATCGTCCAACCTCAGCTTCCCAAGTCACTGGGATTACAAGTGTTTAGGCTGCACCAGGAATTGAACCCAGGCCTCTCATGTGGTTGCAGCTGGTGAAACACAGCATTTTAGCAGGGCACGCTGGCCCTAAGACCAATTTTCACAGGCCCTGTTCATGCCATGTCAGTTGTTGAAATCTGTGTGGTGTTTCTGGCCAGAGAACATCCCTCAAGTGCCTTTGTTTCCTGCCTCGTACCTGGGAACGCAAGGTTTCCCCAGGCGGGGCAGCCTGCATGGCGGCTGTGGAACAGCTCGTTAAGTGGGCAGGAAGGACAGGCCCAAGGCCACCGGGAGTCACATTAGCCTGTTCCTAAGACCCAACCTGGGGACTAGAGTGTCAACCATCCACACGTCAGGGCTGCAAGCAGGCAGCAGCCTCACCGAGGCCCAGGGCCAGGAATGGGAGAGGTGAGCGTGTGCTTATCCTGAGTCAGCGGCCTATGGGAAGCAGCCAGGGCCGCGGCTCTCCTGTGAGGAGCCTGAGTCCACGGGCACGAGGAGGCAGGTGGGCACACCTGCACATTCTGCACCGTTGCTCTCTTCGTGATGTTCCTTTCCGATCTCGTTCTTCTAAGGAATGCAGTGGTTTGTTTATTTATTTATGTATTCATATCTAAGAGAAATTCCCACTATAGGGTGCATGCCGTCACTGGAAAGACAGAGAAACACCCTCCGAGGGGATGGCCGCACCGCAATCCCTTCTTCCCCAGTCTCCTCTCAGGATCTTAGGCATGCACCCACACACACCCGGCATGAGTTTCAAGCCTCCGGGTCTGGGACTGGAACTGCAGCCGACTACATGGGAGTCCCGCAACGTAACCATTACGCCACCCGCTGTTCCCAGGATGCAGTGTTTTAAATAAACTCAAAGGATCTCTGGCACTGCCAGGGATCATCTGGCACTAATCTCATGGGTTACGGGCAACAATAAGTAACTGGACGCTCTGGTGTGTGGGCAGCACGGGACACGTTGACCTGGCAGGTTGTGGGGCCAGGGCCATGACACAGGAGGACGTGGCAGTGGAGCACTGGGAGGCTGAGCCAGGAGGATCAGAACACAGTGTCCCAGGTGGTAACTGAGAGGGCAAGAGAAGCCTCTGCTTCTCACACCAGCGGGCAGTGGCTGGGACCAAGGAGACAGAAGCCAGAGCAAGGGTGAAGTCTGGGCCGGGCACAAGAGCTGGCGACGTGCAGCAGCAGCAGCGAGGCAGGGCGACAGCAGCCCGCCTCCAGCGGCAGCTCCGCCCAGGAGCACTGAGGAAGCGAGTCAGCGTCTCACATCGGAAAAGTCGAACTTTCTAACCAGACATTTTTTGGTTTTGTTTGTTTGGTTCTTCTCAATATTACTCTGTAGAGAAGAAAAGATTAGCAATGGGAACAAATGCAAGGACAGGAGGAAGAGGATGCTCTTGAAATCGAGACAGATTCAACTAAGAGCCACGATCCCCCCCGTCCTGCTAAGGGTGGAAGATAACCCAGACAGACAAAGGTCCCCAGTTCCTCACTCCCACCCCAGGCTGCTAAAGAGTACAGTGGGGGAGTTTCTTTTTTCTTTTTTTTTTTTCTTTTTTAGTTTTTCCGGAGAGAGATGAAGAGAGGGCTGAGACATCACCCCCCAGGGGAATGGCCATGTCCCAGTTTCTTCTCCTCCAGTCTCCTCTTGGGATTCGGGGCACGTGCATGTGCCCGGTGTGAGTTTCAAGCTACCTGGTCCAGGACTTAAACCACAGAGTCAGCCATGTGGGATCCACCTTAACCTCCACATCCTCTGCTGGTCCAGAGTAGGGAAACGAGAGAAAACAAAAACGGGACTAATGCATTTCGTTCCTAGCAGAGGGCCTAGAGCCACATTTTTAAAAACATAAGCTGTGTTCGTATCTCAGTGTGAGCCTGGTGTTCTCAAGCATACCCCTGCCTCATCATGACAGCTTCTCAGAAAAGATGTTCTCTGTGGTCTCTGGTTTTGGTTACCAACTACATGTGAAGTTTTCACTTTGAGTTTAGGGGATTTCCTTCAGAATATCCGGCATTAGCCCCTGTCCGTTAAGAAAGGATATCAGAAATGATGGGTTATTCCTTGCGTTGATGGTGGAATTCAGGGTGATGTCCAAACTATATTCCTGAACGGGGTTCTACAGTTTTAATATTAAACAGCTCTCAAGGAGGTTTACATTTTTTTTTTTTCAATTTTGCAAGAGAGCACATGCACTCACTAGAGAGAGAAAGAGAAAATAAGAAAGCATCCCCCGATGGGAGGTGGAGACACAATTCCTTCTCCATTTCTCCCTCCTTTCAGGACTCTGGACACACGTGTCTGGTGTGTTTCTCCAGCCACTGGATTCAAGACTCAAACTGTGTCATCAGCCACGTGGGATCTAGCTGCTTTAACCACCAGGCCACAGACTGGCCCGAGGAAATTAAGTTTTAGAAGATAATGAAAAATATATAATAGTATTTCTTGGGAAAATTCCTAAAAAGGGGATCATTGGCACAAATGGATATTTGACTTAATCCCATTATGTTGGGTGGGGGGCAGCCTGTTTTATATATTCCTGGTAATAGCGTACCTGTATTTCAGAATTCCTTTGTAAAAACTGGGCATTCTCAGGACCAGCAGATGGCGTAATGGCTGTGTCGCTGGACTCCAATGTAGTTGACCACAGTTCGAGTCCCGGACCTGGTGGTTTAAACTCACACCGGGCACGTGTGCGTGCATGCCCAAGATCCCGAGAGGAGGATGGAGGAGAAGGGATTGTGGCATGGCCATTCCCCCTGGGGAGTGATTTCTTGCTTTCTGTCGCTCTGTCTCTCTGTGTCTTTCTGGAAGCTCACGTGCCCTATAGCAAAAACCTATTTAGAAAAAAATAAATAAATAAAATAAAATAAAACTGGGCATTCTCTGGCCAGTTACTGGAGTAGTGGTAAAGGTGGCTGGATCCAACATGGCCAACTATATGGTTCAAGTCCCAGATCCAGCAGTTTGAAAACCACGCCAGGCACACTTGAATGCATGCTCAAAATACCAAGACGAGAATGAAGGAGAAGAGACTGTGGTGGGGCCATCCCTCTGGGAAGTAATTGCTCACTTTCTTTCTCCAGTGAGCGTACATGCGCTAGAGAAAAAAACTAAGAAAAAAAATAATAAAACCAAACGAAAAGAACTGGGCATTCTCTAATTAGATTGGTTTCCCAGATTTTCAGCTACAAAGGATAACAGACAAGCGTCTCTCGAGTTGCTGGCTCACCTAGTTGGTGTGTAAGGGTAATGAACTTCGTACTAGTAGAGGCTGTTCCCTGTAGATCCGACCTAAAGCCACAGCCCTCCCCGTCTCAGCCAGCCGCTGCCCCCCACCCAGGGTCCTCCGCTCGACCAGGCCTCTCTGTGGGAAGACTACTACCACACGGTGTCTGCCCTGAGAACCGCACGCTCCCCATGGGCATCGGTAACGGCTCTGCACGGACAGAGTTCACGCCTGCGCTCCACACGGCTGACGGTCTCTCCGCTCTTCCTTTGCAGGGCCCCTGAGATCATCCTCGGTTTACCGTTCTGCGAGGCGATCGACATGTGGTCCCTGGGTTGTGTGATTGCAGAGCTCTTCCTGGGGTGGCCGTTGTATCCAGGAGCGTCCGAGTATGACCAGGTGGGTCCAGATACCACGGGCACCCCCAGCAAGGCCTCACTCTGCCCGGACAGCACCGAGGATGAGCGTGTCCGGTGCTTCACGGCACGCAGACGGGGGGACGGGGCAACCTTGCCTCCTGAGCCTTGCCTCCCTTCATCTTGCGTTTTCGCTTTACTCCTCTTTTCCCTTTTTCTTTTCTTTTTCCTTCCAGCTTTTCCTATAAAATTGTCATTTTCATTTTCATCAGAGCCGCTAGAGCCATTAGTGGCCACGTGGGCGATGACAGGAGCCCTGACCTCATTCTCGTCTTCTCTTGCAGATTCGGTATATCTCACAAACACAGGGTTTGCCAGCTGAATATTTATTAAGTGCAGGGACAAAGACAACTAGGTTTTTCAACCGTGACACAGACTCGCCGTATCCTTTGTGGAGGCTGAAGGTAGGAAAAGCATCCCCTCCATGCCTCGCCAGCAGCCCAGCCCTCGGGGACAAAGAACACGATCCCATTAGGGGAAGCTTTGACCCTGGCAGGTGGATCCTGGGTCTCACTGCCATTCAGTCAACAAGACAGTGTGTTGGGGCCGGGGAGGGGCTCGTCAAGGCCTAGTACAGCAGACTAATGTTCCAAAGTCCCTCTTTCCCTCGGCCTATCGCCGTCTGTGAAGCTCAAGTCCCAAGTTAGGGCTAAATCCCAGCATTTAGTCCCCAAAACCTCGGCGGCTGATTCGTGCTGGGAAGGACATGAACCATGCCCTGTTCTTGGGAGCTCACGGTCCAGAGGGAGACAGAACCTCATGCTGCCAGCTGTAGCCCCCGTAATAAGTATGCAGCCCACCCTTATTCATGAGGGATGCGTTCTGAGGCCCCCAGTGGACTCCTGAAAGTGCAGAGAGCAGCAGACCCCACATACACCGTGTGTTTTCCTATGTATACATACCTGCGGTAAAGTTTCTATTAGCATGGGAAAAGACGAACAACAAAATAGAGCGTTTATAACAATACACCTTAAACCTCATGTGAGTGTGGTCTCTATCAATCCCCCCAAATGTCTTATTGTACTGTACTTATTTTCGAACCACGGTTGACTGCAGGTAACTGAAACTGCAGTAAGAAAGCCTTGGGAGAGGGGTAGGGGGCGTGTGGGAGCCTCAGAGGGGAGACGGTTGGCATGGCCTTGTGGCAGAGGGTCAGGAGCAGTTGCGCTGGGCCCTAAAGGAAGAGCAGGTTCCCCCAATAGAGAAGAGAGGGAGGGTTTTCTAGACCAAGGGAACTGCCCGAGCAACAGGCAGGATGGGCCGGAGTGGGCCCGATGCGTCCGTCGCTGCACGCCATTGCTCCTGGGTGGTTCTGCTTTAAAGGAAACATATTTTGCTTTCACTTTGATCTGTGCCTAGTAATTTAATGTATTTTCTTGGGAAGGAGAAAATAGCAGAAGTCTGAAGTATGTTTTATGTTCTTTTTTTGTAGGTGGGTGGGTGGGTGGTTTTTTTTGGATTGGAAGTACAGCCAAATTCTAATATGGTTTAGAAATAATGTGTGGCCCATAGTGGCAAAAGATTGAGAAGAGAGATTGCGAAGCTAAGCAAGCGCTCCCGGGCTACTGACACAAGTACGGCCTGGCGTCAGGCAGCCGGGAGGGGGAGTGTCGAGGCGAGATCCAGCAAACCGCTCTCAGCGGGAGGAAGCGGGGCCAGCCCTGAGCAGGATCCCTCCCGTGTCTCTTCAGAGCCTCGGTCTCACGTGTCCAGGATTCAAACTGCCCCACCTGTGTTGTCCTGAGTGAGTCTAAGGATTCATTCATTCACCCAGTCCATGGATGAACCCAAAACACCGTACCTGTTGGAAATAGCAGTGTCTCAAACCTATGCGGGAAGTGTGCGTCTGTGCCCCGGCCCCTGGAAGAGGGGCAGCACAGAACAGAGCCCGCGGAGCCAGGCCACCAGCCCACCACCTGCTCTTGGCGGCTTCCTAAGCCTTTATTCCTATTTCCCATTCTGGACAATGGGAGAGCAACCGCTCTGCCTAACGTGGTCAAGTAGGGTACTGAACAAGTAAACGGGCTGTAGAACAGTGTCTCGCACATGCGTAAGGTCTGGTGGCTGGCGTATATGTAAGGGTTAAAGAAAATACAATTCGAAAATGTGTGGAAAGGACTTCCGAGTTCCCAGACAGGAATCTCACCTTATCGCTTAAACTTAGGGAAGGCTGTAGGGTGATCAGAGCTGTGGCATTTCTTACTCGTCTTTGGATCCTCCGTATCTGATACGGAGCAGGCCCCCGGCAGGTGTCATGAGAAGGGGGAGGACTTAGTGTGGATAAACAGAGACAGGAAAAATCCAAGTCCTTTTTCTGATGGGCGAGAAAGAGCCCCTCAGCTAGGAGCAAGCACTCGAGGGTCTGAGTCATAGCGACAAACAGAAGTCACATCACCACTCAGCTTTCACCTCTCTTGACAGACGCCAGATGACCATGAGGCAGAGACGGGGATTAAGTCAAAAGAAGCACGGAAGTACATTTTTAACTGTTTAGATGACATGGCCCAGGTAAGCTCTGTGGGTGAGTATGCGACGCAAACCCTTTAAAAGCCCACAGGGAAAGGGACCAGCAGTTAGCGCAGTGGCTATGTCGCTGGATTCCCATGTAGTCGACCATGGTTTGCATCCCGGACCCGGTGGCTTAAAACTCAGGCCGGGCGCATGTGCATGTGTGCCCAAGATCCCGAGAGGAGAGTGGAGGAGATGGAATTGCGGCGTGGCCATCCCCCCTGGGGGGTTATTTCTCGCTTTCTGTCTCTCTGTTTCTCTCTGTCTGTCTGGCAAGTGCACACACCCTATGGCAAAAACCTCTCAAAAAAAAAAAAAAAAAAAGCCCACAGGGAAATACAGGATAATGGTTAGAAATGCACGTCGCCCTCCTGGGATGATTGACCTTAAATAGTTATACACCAGCCATAGAAAGAGTATCGTCTGGTTCATGGAACATTTTTTAAACCTTACACCAGCTCCTTATAGCTTCCGTTCATTGGCTCCCCTTCGCAAACAGTATTGGCCGACCTGACTGCTGTTTTCACCAGAATTCCAGCCCATTGGCATAGTCCGGCCCAGTGCCCATAATTCAGTGTGTTTCCAGGGGCTGCTGTAATAGGACGTAGGGAGCTGGGTGGCTTAAGACCACAGACACCTACCGCGTCACCGTCCTGGAGGCTAGACGTCGGAAATCAAGGTGTCCCGGGGGCCAGGTTCCCTCTGAATGCCCCAGGAAATGCGTCCACGGCTCTCTCAGCTCTGGTAGCTCCCGGCCATCTCAGCTTCCTGTGACTTGTAGCTGTGTCACGCTGACCTCTGCCCCCTCGTCACCTGGCCTTCACCCTACGTCTCCTCTGTCTCTGTCTCTCTGTCCCGTGTCCCTTGCCTTGCTCTTACGAAGATACTCGTCTTGGGATTTTGGGCCCACCCTCAGCCACTATGGCCTCCTCCTGACACTCTCAGGTTAGTGGCAGGAACCACGAACTCTCACCTTTATGCCCCAGAGAAAATTCCAGAGCTTTCCAACTATTTTTAGTGTGCACACTAATCTAAAGTCAGGCAACCCAAAGTGAGTGTTGTGTTAAAGCAGTGAGAAATAAAGCCATAGATCAATAAGCACTTAGCACACCTCTTACTGTAGATGAGTGTAACCCAAAGTCACGGCTCCGAGGAAAGTGCGCGCGTCAGTTGATTAGTAGCATAGATTGTCTGAGAAGGCCGAAATTGGTTTCCAGAGCATGCCTTCGTGCTATGGAGAGCACCACAGAACAAGCTCTTAAAGGCCACCTTGGAACAGAGAAGTCCTGTGTTCAGACTCCCTGCCGGTCCTGGCCAGAGGCGACCCCTGTGATCAGAGGGACTGAAATGATCCTGGCCTCACTCGGGGAGCCGAGGGGGGTGCTCTATGGTAGATGGGAGAGAGGGTACCTGGGCCCTTCCAGTTCCCCGAAAGGTTAAATAAATGAAACGTTTTTGCTTTTCTTTTCTTTTCTTTTTTTTTTTTCCTAATGGAGGTAAGACACAAGTGGCATCAAAACCACCGCCGTAGCCTGCCTTAGGCGTACGGCTCAGGAGTGTGTTTTGTGATCAGTCTCCTGAACTCTTCGACTTGCGGCTATTTTTAATGAGTTGTGACCCGAGCTGCATCTCCACGTAGCTGACTGCAGCAGGAGCAGTCTACGTCCTGTCATTCAGAGGGGTTTGCAGGTCCTGGCCGCAGCCCTCTCCCTTACCCAGTGCCTGAGCGCTCCTGCAGGGAGAGGAGCCACAGCCTAGGGGCAGTCAGGGCAGGACAGGGCCCCCTGGGGGTGGGGAACGGCGGCTCGGGAGGTCCAGAAGACGTTGCAGGGCAGGGAGTCAGGCAGCACGGCCCGCCAGTCCTTGGTAACCTGCCCTCCTTGTCTCCAGGTGAACATGACCACAGATCTGGAAGGCAGCGACCTCTTGGTGGAGAAGGCAGACCGGCGTGAGTTCATCGACCTGTTGAAGAAGATGCTGACCATAGATGCCGATAAGAGAATCACCCCGATCGAAACCCTGAACCACCCCTTCGTCACCATGACACACTTACTCGATTTCCCCCATAGTACACAGTAGGTGTCCGGCTCGATGCTTCATGCGGGTGGGCAGGTGTTTCCTTTATATCTTAGGCTCTTCATTTGTACCTGTCTGTTGCAGCTACTTGTCATTAGAGCTAGAAGCAGCTGCTGATGCAGAGCATAAGCAAATGAGACTGCACTCCAGTAAATCTCTAGCAAAGACGGGAGGTGGCTGGATTGGGGCACGGGAGAGCGTGGGGTAGGCGAGCCAGAATCTGGCTCTCTGAGCATTGACAGGGTGCCCAGAACGGCAGTGCCTATATATAGAGCCAAACCAGCGTCGGCACCGCAGGCTGCGCCGGGCCATCGTGGAGGAGCCAGGACCTGGATTGGTCCATTCCAGGTCAGAGCCAGGGCTACACTGTGCTGGGGACAGTGTGAACAAGGCAGGCGGGGCCCTGCCCACTGCGTGTACGCTCCAGGAGAAACAAAGGCGTGAAGGAGCGAGGCCCAAACCGTGGGCTGTCAGCAGGAAGGGCGCACGGTCCAGGAGCATGCCACTAGGCAGCCTCGCGTGGGGCAGGCCAGGGAAGCCCTCGGGGAAGTGACTCAGGGACAGGAGAGAGGATGGCGCAAGCAGGCAGGATGCCGCCCGAGTGGGGGCTCCACCAAGACCAGGCGTGAGCACCATCCTGAGGGTACAACGGGAGGTGAGGGGGCCACAGACCAGCGGGGCAAACCTCCATTGTTAGGGACGTGGGTCTTTCTGCCAAGAGCGATGGACAGTCGTTGACAGGTTCCGAAGTGGGGGGTGACTGGGTAGATCTATGTCCAACAAAGATCTATCTAACCGGCATGAGTAAGATGAGTCCGGACAAATGTCCACTGGCTTGGACACTCAGGAGAGTGGTGGATGCGTGACAGCCCCTTCAGTGGGAGGAGTGGAAACCAGTTTCACAAGGAGAATGATAAGTGAGAAGTAAACGGACCACACGACTGGCCAGGCGGCGTGGTGTTGAAGGCGGCTAGAGCTCACGTGCCCAACTGGTTTGAGTCCTGGATCTGGCAGCCTGAAAACACGCTGGACACGTGTGCAGACACGCCCAAAATCTCTAGAGGAGAGTGGAGGAGAAAAGATTGTGGCACGGCCATCCCTGCTGAGGGACGATTTCTTACTTTCCCTCTTTCTCTCTCCCTCTCTGTCTCTCACGGGTGAGTGCACATGCCCTATGGCAAATTAACAAAAAGGAAGAAAGAAATGCTGACTTTCCAAGAAGTAAGGTTGTAAAAGGGGGCAGGGTCTGAGAAGGATTAAGATGTACAGGACTCCTACAAGATCAGTCTTTTTTGATGTTGTTTTTGTTTTTGTTTTTGTTTTTGTTTTTGTTTTTGTTTTGCTAGAAGGTACATGAGCTTACTGGAGAGAAAGGAAGAGGAAAAGGCACTCACTATGGGGAATGGCCACACCACAGTCCCTTCTTGTCCGTCTCTCCCTTTTGGCAGGACTTTGGGCCCGTGCTCACACCCAGTGTATTTCTCAAGCCACTGGGTCAGGACTCAGACCATGCAGCAACCAGGTGGGATCCGGCTGCTTTAATCCCCAAGCCACAGAGCCCGCCCAGTCTGTCCTTTTATATCGGGGTGATGGTGCCGCAGGATGATAGAGAACAGGTGGACAGGAGACTCGGGAGGCGTGCGCGCTAGTAAGCTTCTCTGACCCTCTCACAGTATCAGTGAGGGTCACCCCAAAATGCTCGGGGTTTGCCTGAGGGCCCCAGGACCCTGCCCATCTCTGGGTTCTGTAAGGACCATCAGTGGAATGTGTTTCTGACTTGGTCACCTGGAGACCATGGCCATCAGCGGCAAAAGCAGAACTGACCGTAGGACCCAGGAGGACCTGACGGTTCCAAAGTCGAAATGGGTGTGAGAAGGAAAGCAGGCCTTGGAGCACCCCTAGGCTGACCTGAGAGTAGGCCTAATCCTGAAAGGTCCGTAGAACTTGCTGGGGAGCCCTGGGCAAGAACAAACCTCCAGGCCCAGCTCGCCGTAGGCCCGTACCCCACAGCTGCCCCAACATCTGGATTACTAGGCAAGGAGACTCCACTCATTTTTCCACCCCAGGATCCTAGTGCAAAAATTTTCTTTTCCTCTTTTATTTATTTTTAATTTTATTTCATATACATATATATATATATATATATATATATATATATATATATATATATATTTTTTTTTTTTTTTTTTTTTTTTTTTTTTTTTAATTTGCTATAGGGCACTCTCCAGGGAGAGAAAGAGAGAAAAGCCAGTCTTCTGGCCCAAGCACAGTGGTGCAAGTGGTAGGGTGCTGCTGTCCAAGGTTGTAGCCACATGGAGGCCCAGACTTGGGTCCTGGACAACCTGGAACAGGCCAGGTGTAGACGTGCACACCTTTAACCCTTGCTCACTGGGAGGCTGGGGCAGAGAACCCCAAGGGCAAGACCCTGTCAGAAAATACCTGTCTCTGGGAACCAGCAGTTAGCGTAATGGCTATGTCGCTGGACTCCCACGTGGTCGACCGCGGTTCGCGTCCTGGACCCGGTGGCTTAGAACTCACACCAGGCGCGTGTGCATGCGTGCCCAAGATCCCGAGAGGAGAAAGGAGGAGAGCGGATTGTGGCGTGACCATCCCCTCTGGGGGGTGATTTCTCGCTTTCTGTCTCTATGTCTCTCTCTGTCTGTCTGGCAAGCGCATGCGCCCTATAGCGAGAAACCTCTCCAAAAAAAAAAAGAAAATACCTCTCTCTCTCTCCCCGCCCCCCTCCTCATTTCCTCTTCCTCTCTGTCACTTAAAAAGAAAAAAACAAAAAACCTTATAAACTAACCCAAAGTGAAAGTCTATGCCTCTTCCTCAAACTCAAAACTCAAAGCATTTCAGCTAGAACATTGTGAAGGAGTCTTAAAACTGTGTGTTGAATTATCACAAAACTACCAAATGCTTTAAATCCACCAAAAAGGATACACAATGCATGGTTTCATGCTGCCGGCCTTAGGTAAGCACGTGGCTGTGTACGTGGTACTTTGTAGGAGCTCAAAACACACCGGCCTCGCCAGTGTCAGTGGAGTGGTGTGTTAGCTGGTGTTTGCTGTAAATGTGTTCTTTTCTCTGCGCGGCTGTCAGTCAGGCAATACCGTGTGCATGTGTGCAGTATCTGGCCGGTGCACGCAGTCACTGACTTGGAAGGAGGTCAGATGCTGCTGTCATGTCTAAGTCCATTGTCTGAAACTTGGAAAAGACGTTTGGGGCCAGCCCGTGCACTCCCCAGATCCACACCTCTAGGTCGCCGGCGTTGTAGACATCTGTCCATCTTACGGTAGTAGAGAACTGTCCTTTGTATTAAGTTACTGCATGATTTCTCATCCAAGTGGACATTTTAAAGTCACAGATTAAGTGGGATCTTATTATCCCGACTACTGGCATTTGAGGAAAAGTTACTTTTAGAAGACTCCGACAGGAACGAGCAGGAACGCCTGGATTCCGAGGACGCTCCGGGAATGAGCGGGCAAGGCTACGGGCTTCCCTGTCCTCAACGCTGGTGTCAGCACCTGTCAGCTTCACTTTCGTCCTTCATCCGTAGGGTTTTTGTTTTGATTCACAAATACAATGACGGGGGGAAGAGGGAGAGAATTCTATTTTATGTAACTAGACAAAAGTCAGGAAATAAAGCTGGAGGACCACAGAAGAGGAGGATGTGAAGACTGCCTGTGGTCCTCGGCCAGTCGCCTCTTCCCCCTTCACAAGCTTCAGCCTTGCCTGTGAAATGGGATGAGAATCCCGTTCCCACACTCCGGGTGTTGCAGGGCTGGGTGAGAAGTGGCAATCACCTACCTGCTCTCAGTAAATGTCACCACTCTGATTAATTATCAGAATCAGTATTGTTTTCGTTACATCATTCCTGTGGGGAGATGTGGCAGTACCTCCCACTGTCATGAATGCTGGGTTGAAAAGTTCCTTGGCTGGCCCCTAGATGGTGCTAGTGACCCAGGGTAGGGACAAGGTGAGCCCAGGGCCTGGTCCTGAGCCGTTTAATGTTCCCAGCCAGAAAGCTCATATGCTCCTTTATGGGCCAAGAAGCCACACTGCAGGTTGAGGATCAGTGCCGAAGCTGTAGGTGGCTGGGTGTGGTGAAGAAAATGCAGAGAGCCCCTGGCCTGTGCCATGCCGAGCCTTTACCATCAGCATGAGGAGAGAGGGAGGCGAGGGGGAACCACCTTGATTATGCTACTGTTGTAAACGCACAGACAAGAAATCCAGGAGGTCTTCACCTCAGCGTGGCCTCCCGGGTCATCTAGTTTACTAGCTTAACCCCTCTCTCTTTTGCTCTCTCCATTTCCTCCCCTTCACCCCCACATCACCCTCTCGCCCTTCTCCTGTGTCTCTGTGCCCTTGCCTTTCACATGGACAGTGTCAAGTCATGTTTCCAAAACATGGAAATTTGCAAGCGTCGGGTGAACATGTATGACACCGTGAACCAGAGCAAAACCCCTTTCATCACACACGTGGCCCCCAGCACGTCTACCAACCTGACCATGACCTTTAACAACCAGCTGACCACTGTCCACAACCAGGTGAGTGGGGAGCAGAGGGGCGAGGCGGGCGGGGGCCCTCGGCGGGCACCAGGACTTTGCTTTCCCGCCAACCCGGCCGAGTGACGAGGCGCAGAGTTCCGCTGTCCCACTCGGCTGTGCAAAAGGGCTTTGGCTTGCAGTTATTTCCTCGGCAAGACCCAGGAGCTCTGTGCTTGCCTCCTGGCCCCAGTGAAAGGTCCCAGGGGAACTCAGAAGGGGAGTTCTTTCTCAGATGGTGCCTCTTTCCGCTTTCCTCTGTCCCACTGTGGGAACAGGGCGAAGGGAATGCACCTGCCGGGCACAGCGCTCCGGAACTGGGAGGGACTCAGGCCCTCAGCCAGGTCAGGCCCCACCCCTGTCTCCACACCACCTGGTCTGCAAGGTCTCCTTTCAGGATAGATAAAACCTACCCTTCCTCCAAGTCATGGGGAAAGCTAGTTCATCTCTGTCCCCCAAATCCCACCGGCTGGAATTAAAAGGGACCAGGAAACCAAGGTTTTCTTGGTGTAGATTTGCAGCCTTTTGCAGAAAACTGCCAGATCCAGCAGCTAAGCTCCTGCTTGAAACGTGGGTAATACCCAGGAGATAGTTCCTGAACGAACAGTCTCCCAGCCCTCGCTCCGACTGCCTGCAGTGTCTGAAGAGACTTGTACTTTCATTCCCATTTCCCCCTAAAGAAATGCCCCTAAATATTTCAGCCTTACTATCAAGGTGGCATGGTGGCGAAGGTGCCAGACTCCCACATGGCCGAGTGGTTCGAGTCCCGGACCTGCCGGCTTGCTTTTTCACTCTTCTCCTCTCTCTCTCTTTGGTCAAATTGAATAATAATAGTAATTATATATGGATCTATGGCAACCTCTGCACTCCAGAGGGTGGGAGTACATCCACTTGAAACCTGAAGTGTGAATACCTCCTCTTGGCTACTCACAGTTCTTTCGACAGGTCCCCCTTCAGCCACGCCCCTCCCACCCTGCTTTCCTGGCCCATCCTGTAGCGCCCTGAGGGTCTAAGGCCGAGCTTTCCTCCCAGCCTGTCATCTCTCTCCCTCCGCCCAGGCTCTGGGAGAGGCTGTCTGGAGGCTGCCGCCCCCTGGGGGCCATTAGTGTTCCTGAACCACCCCTTGTGGTGAGGCGCCAATGCGCCCTGATGCTGAGTTCAGAGAAACAGACATGTCCACCCACTCTAAGGCCACGGCAGCCTCAGCCAGACATGTGGGCTCTGGGCAAACAGCATCGTGGTTTGTTTGTCACCTCCTTGAAGAGGTCTGTTTTCCCCACCAGTCCTCATGAGACACCTGATCTTAACTCCCCAACCGTAAGCTGCCTTTCCCATCTGCCGTCTGCCCGCCACCGCCCCCCCTCCCCCACCAGTAGCAAAGGCCTCTAAGAGACAGCAGAGGGAGGGTCCTCCCGGGGGTGCGCCACATCGGGTTCCAGCTCCCCACAGGCAGCCCTTCCCAGGAATGTCTCTCCACTAGGCTGGACCCTACCTGGGGAGGCCACATCCATCTTACCTGGGATCTAAAGCCAACACGTCTATCCCGCAGATTCTACCAGACTAAATGGGCTTCTCAGAAAGGCACTAGGAACACCCCATTTCTCAGCAGCACTGAGACCATCCAGGTCTGGCTCAGGGCCGGGGTCATGGGGAAGTGCTTGGGCGAGACCAGGTGAGGGGAAATGACACCCAACAAAAGCCAGGGTCTGAGAGCAGGACCTCTGGTCTCTTGCATTGAATCCTACTGTGCCCTATTTTGGAATACACCAGGAAAAAAAATTATTCAGGATACACCCAGCCTTAAGTACTTGCACGTGTTTCCTGTTACTAACTTGCAACACTCATAGCTAGCATGTATTGTGTGCTAGACTCCTCAAAACACGTTATAACTCTTCATCCTCCAAGCAACTTGGTGAGATCGGTATCATTGTTCTTATTACTTATTCTCATTCCCATTTTAGAGGATTAAACTAAGCGCAGAGCAACCAGTTCTCTTACTCTGGGCCACCTCGTATGTCATGGAAGATGGACTTGGACTTTGGGCATAGAAATCTGGCTTCAGAGTCTGGATCCACATATACACAACACCAGTTTTGGAGAGACTTAGACACTCCAGATGGTGTCCGCCCTTTTAATCCAGCAAGACTTCCTTTGTTTATTGGTATTCTGGTAGCTCGCTTCCCACATGAGCTCCTTGGACTGGTTTGCCCCATGGAGATATTTAAAAGTAATAAAGTACATCCATGGTTTGATGTTAGAAGTAAAAGAACGTCCAACTATTTAAATAGTTCCTTGCCAGTTTAACATACATGCAGTAGACTAGCTAAAAGGCCTTTTCCCAAGTGGTCCCTAGTCTGTAATGCTTTATGTCTCAGGAAACACAGGTCAAGAATACATAACCCTAGGACCAGCAGTTAGCGTAATGGCTATGGTGCCAGACTCCCATGTAGTCGACCGCGATTCGAGTCCTGTACCCAGTGGCTTAAACTCACGCCGGATGTGTGTGTGTGCGTGCCCAAGATCCCGAGAGGAGAATGGAGGAGAAGGGATTGCGGCGTGGCCCTCCCCCAAGGGGGTGATTTCTTGCTTTCTGTCTCTGTCTCTCTCTGTCTTTCTGGTGAGCGCACGTGCCCTATAGCAAAAAAACTCAAAAAAAAAAAAAAAAAAAAAGAATCCATAACCCTTTATATCTCAAGGAGCTACTTCCTTTACTTCCTAAAACTTTCTATGTTGGCCAGTTAACAACGTACTGAGTAAGGAGTGCTCTCTTGGTTGTTCCTTGCTCAGTCCTGTGGGTCAGCCACCTCTCCAGCATCTCCATGGTGCCCTAGTATTTGAACCTAGCCTTCTACCAGGACTTTCAATTCGGGTTTATGGATCAAGTTCACATCCTTTCTTCCAGGATGTCATACCCTTTAAACATCTACTACCATTGCTTCCAGGAGTCATTTCTCTTATGTTTGGAAAACTTGTGCTACTGATACGCTTGCTTTTCACTACTGTTTCTAGTCATCAGCTGGAGCGGCTTGTACCAGCTCTGTGCACCTCTCCAACGGGTGGTAGCCAGTCCTTTCTAAGAACCACGGGGTGGATAGAGAAGTGGAAACCTCTGACGCCTTCGTATGTGCTGCTTCAGCTGACCCTTAAGCAAGAATAGAAGCTGGGGAAACCATCTGCACATGCAGAGACAGGGCCCTGCTGGACACAGCTCATTTGTCCTTGAAGCTACAAAGAGCTGCGAGAGTCAGGGTCTCGAGGAACTCATGGTCTCCTTGGCCATAAACAGAAGCGCGAGTCAAAATACAGAATAGCACACACTGAGGACCAGGCAGAACAGACAGGTTCTGTGACGGTGCTGAGAGGAAGGAACGACACTGCAGAATGGTGTAAACCACCACCCAGGCCCAGCTCCCCTCCGAGGAGGGTCAGAGCACCAGCTATGCCCGCGCTGGGCTGAGAACGCCTCGGGCTGAAGGACTGTGCTCATGGTGTGCCTGAGAACATGGGCAGGCGAGTCTGCTGGTGCCCAGAGCGTGGGGCGCACAGACAGACAGACATGGGGAAGGTCGGCCAGCCTGGGAAGGAGTGCCAGACCAAGGCATGTACACCGGGTCCTTCGCTGTGGGGGATGTTTGAGTGGGAGCGCCGACATGCACCAAGGAGGCTTTTAGAATCATCGTAGCCTCCGTGCCCAAGAGGAGCTGCAAGGGAAGAACTAGGCCAGGACACCATTAGTCAGGGCCCCTGGGAGGACAGAGCACAGGAGCAGTGACCAACCAGAGGTATGGGGCGACCCCAGGCTTGGGGGTGTAGAGGCTGTGGGTGCAGGGCCCCAGATAGGGAAAACCATGGACAAGGGTCCGAGGAGGGCCTGGACCTCAGCATGTGCCAGGGCAGGCAGTGGGCAGTGTGTGCAAGGAATACGTGGCGGTATAGGGAGAGGGAGGACTCAAGTCATGCCTCAGTGGCAGCCCCTTGCACAGATGCCAACTCCCTGCCATGTTCCCAGCCACACGACCTGGAAGCAGATCACATGAGGATGCAAAAATACACACACATCGAAATAGGTATCTTCAAACATGTCTACCCCGTGACCATGTAGGGTGCATTATTTAGTGATTATTTTCAAGCCAGTTAATTTGCTTTACACCAAAATTCAGCACAAAATCTTCGTGCACATGAGACCTTGTCTTTTTAATCAAATTTGATACATACACATACTGTAATCGAAACCATGTGTATGTGTCCAGGGTACCCCTGTGGCTCTTTTCCTTATTCCCTAGTCCTTGTACCCCTAGAGGCAAAACCTCTTGTAGATGACATTGTATTTGAAGCCATTGGTAACCCCCACCTATCTTGCTAAAGAGTCTGCGTGAAGGAGGCTGAGATGGGGAGATGCAGAATTCTAATTTAGAATTTAGATTCCTTCTGCAACCTCTTGGGAATTCAATCTCAAGTGGTATCTCTCCTAAAAGAAAGAGAACATTGCTTCTGCTGCCCACATTTGTCCAGCCCACCTCTGTTCGCATTCTCTGGACTCACAGCCTCCTGCCTCTCTGCCTCCGAGCCTTGGTAATAACAACACCAGCCTCGGTGCGCAAACTCAGACAGGAAGCCCTTGCTCCAACAGGCCCGTCTTCCCCTCTGTGTATTCCTACTGCCCATCTCTGCGGTAACAGGACTCTGCAACCATCCGGGACCGCCACCACAAACAGTACTGCCCTCAGGCCTCTCTGCACAGGAGTCTAAGAATCCTCAACTCAAGCCTGGCCTTCCGGGTTGTTCGGTGTATTTGTCAAAGCAGAAGGGCAGAGCATCTTTTTTAGTTTGTCCGCTTTTGTAATTTGCTGTAAGGCCTGTGCTCACCAGAGATAGAGAGGAGGGAAAGTGAGAAAGCACCCTCCAGGGGGATGACCATGCCACAGTCCGTTCTCCTCCATTCTCCTTTGGGTTTCTGAGCACATGCACACACACACACACACACACACACACGTGTGCGTGCACCTGGTGTGTTTTTTAAGCCACTAGGTCCGGAACTCGAGCCGTGCAGTTGGCCATGTGGGATCTAACCGCCATAACCACCACACCACCTGGTGGCCCGGGGTAGAACAGCTCATCGAACCGTGTTTTAGCCTAATTTTCCACCCCGTCGTTGGGCGGATGGTGTGCAGCGTCCGTTTGTGCTCTTGTCCAGGCCCCAGACCACGGCAGGCCTGGCCGTACACTGCAAGGGTGGTTCTGTGTGCCCTGACTTCACTGCTTGTTTCCCCGAGACCGTCAGCTGGGCTTCCACTCCTCTGTTTTCACTCCTGGCTTCCGTCCGTTTGTCCTTCTTTGAGTTTATCTGATTTAGATTCGTTGTCTCCCAACCTACCACCTCCCTCATTTTTTATTTTTGTTTATTTTTTGTTTAATCCCTCGTCATTCCTTTAGGCTCCCACCTCCTCCAGTGCCACTATTTCCTTAGCCAATCCCGAGGTCTCCATACTAAACTACCAATCTGCACTCTGCCAGCCCTCCGCGGCATCCATGGCCGCAGTGGCCCAGCGGAGCATGCCCCTGCAGACGGGGACAGCCCAGATCTGCGCCCGGCCCGACCCCTTCCAGCAAGCCCTCATCGTGTGTCCCCCCGGCTTCCAAGGTAAGGATGAACAGACACACCTTGTCCCGCTCTGTGCGTGGTGCAAAGCCCCCTGCCCCCCTCCAGTGACAACAGCAGGAGCTTCGGCCCCAAGGGGGTTTGTTATTCTCACCACCTGCCAGGATGGAGGCCCTGGCCAGCTGTCTGTCAATAAGCACGTTGTCTGTGCGGCCATTGTCATGCTGATGTCAGCTCCTGCTTTTCCTCACATGAGACGTCCTCTGTGTGGGCTGTCTATAGAAAGCTGCCATCGCTGGCAGCCGAGCAGGCCCAGTTCTCAGGAGAATATAAATCCGCCTGAAAAGTACCTGCGAGGACCCCCCCAAAAAATGATTCTTCAGCCCTGAGTCTGCTCTTCTCTGTAGCATCTACAAAGCTGGAGTTGGCTGTGTACTTTATAACAGACACAGAGAGCTCAAGAATGTACGCTGGCAAGCCCCGTGGTGTAGGCAGGCGTGGAATGCGCGATCTCCATCAATAATTCCAGATGGACTCATTTATGCTCCTCGCGGTACCCCTTGTTTGACATGCACGGACATCTTGATGTTCAGAAGCCCTGTTCTCCTGTTGTAACTGGTCAGCAGGCCAGTTCCTATTGGCCCTACGGACTCTAATTTAACCTTCTAGCCTTTGAACACATTCACTTGAAGGCTTGGGGGTTTTCTTGTTTTGGGTCTTGAATGGAAGTTAGAAACTAAAGGGGAAATTTCCCAAGCACCCAGTGAATGGTGCACCTGGGAGGTGAAAGATGACACCGCCGCTGGGAAATCTGTCCACCTGCTGCTTCCAGCCCCTCCACTAACCCCTCTCTCCCTCACCCCCTGGAATAGGTTTGCAGGCCTCTCCCTCTAAGCATGCTGGCTACTCAGTGCGAATGGAAAATGCGGTTCCCATTGTCACTCAAGCCCCAGGAGCTCAGCCTCTCCAGATCCAGCCGGGTCTGCTTGCCCAGGTAATCCTCTCTCTTTATTAATCCTGGCTTCACCATTATCCGTGTTAATGTTCACGAAGGAGGAGCATCTCCACCAGCTCCCTCCCTGCTAATGGGTTAGATGCTTCTAGTCACTGGAATGTATCTGTAATATTCTAAATGATTCCCAAGTGAATTACCTTCCTACCTGTTTACAGTTCCAAGAAGAAATTTAGATATGAGGAGAGTCTGGGGAAATTAGTGTTATTGTCTCCTTGTAACGCAGGATCCAATACCTAGGGAGACCTAGATTTTACTCCTAACTCCACTAGTTACTGTCAGTGACTGAGGGCAAGTCTTAAAGTTAACACCTCTTAGCCCCAGATGTCTTTCTTGTGAAATAGAGATGATCTTGTAGAGCCAAAAGAGTTTGGAAATTACCCCCTCATTTTATCATTAAGAAAACCAGGCTAGGGACCAGCAGATGGAGTAATGGTTACATAGCTGGACTCATGGGTAGTCAACCACCATTCAAGCCCCAGGCCCCGAGGTTTGAAACTCATTCCAGGCACATGTGCGTGCGTGCCCAAAATCCTGAGCGGAGACTGGAAGAGAAGGGATTGCATCGTGGTCATCCCCCTAGGGGATGAGTTCTCGTTTTCTGTCCATCTCTGTCTCTCCAGCTAGCGCGTGCACACAATAGCAAAAATCTCTCTGAAAGAAAGCCAGGGTAATAGAAGCTATGAACTAGAAGCCCACTTTACCTATCCACGTAGATTCTCTAATGGTAGAATGAGATTACATGGATAAAAAATGGTTGGAAATGTGTAAGATGTTATGTAAATTTAAGGTAAAGGTAGTGATGCAATGATAAAGTAACATTAGTCAAGCCTTAATGACACTAATAACGAACACATCATCATGTCAGGTATTCTACAGTTAACTAATCTAATCCCCGCAACAGTGCAGTAAGATATTTGTCTCCATTTGACAAACGAGGAAATGAAGCACTGTAACTTGCTTGAAGTCACTCTACAAGTAGGTGATAGAAACAGGACACAAACACCAACACTCAGACGCCAGCGTCTGTACTTTAACACCTGTGCTCTGCCCTACTGGCATATAATTGTGTCTCCTGTGACGTGTCAAGGACAGCTTAACTTATTGATAAATGTTCATCTAGAAGCACTTTAACTATATTTTACTTTAAAGGTAAGTTCTCCAAGGCTTTTCCCAGCCTAAACCCCCTCCTCGATACTTTATTTATGGTGTCTTGTTGAATAGAGGTTTTTTCTATTTACTAGCAAGGTAACCAAATTGCATAGGTCTGTTCTAGGCCTATTCTTTGGTCTCTATAATTTCCTATTGCCTTACCATTATAACTTTAATATTTGTCTTGGTATTTGGTAGGGAAAGCCCTGTTCCCATAAAGTTCTTCAATGTTTCCTTGTCTATTTCTATCCCTTTACTCTTCCACATGAATTTTCTTTTTCCCAGAAGGATTCACATTTATTGGTTCAAATACAGTACCTAACACTTGCTAAACACGCATTTCTCACTGGCTAGTCACATTTCCACAGGCAGTCAGTTCACAGAACGGGGCCCATTCCTTGCCAGCTGGCAAGGGTAGGAGGTAGCAGAGGGCTCCATATGAATTTTAACATCGTTCCGTAAGAATTCTAATTCTGGAACCAGCAGTTGGTGTAATGGCTATGTCGCTGGACTCCCACGTAGTCGACCGGAGTTCAAGTCCCATACCCGATGGCTTAAACTCATGCTGGGTGCATGTGCATGCTTGCCCAAAATCCTGAGAGGAGAATGGAGGAGAAGGGATTGTGGCATGGCCATCCCCTCTGGGGGGTGATTGCTCACTTACTGTCTCTCTGTTTTTCTGGCGAGCACATGTACCCTATAACAAAAACCTCTCCAAAAAATTTCTAATTTCAAAGACAAAAAACTTGATTATAGTTATTGGATTTGCATTGCATTTATATTTACTTTAGGAACAATTGACATCTTTATAATAGTAAATCATTTTATCCATGAAGATGGTAAACTATATATTATTACCTTCAATAAGGTTTTCTTCTGTTGAAAAGATTCTTAAGTATTTCACAGTTGTTTTTTTTTTAAGAATTACATATTTATTTAATTCTATTTGTTATTGTTCTTTTTTGATTTGACCACCAGAGAGAGAAAGAGAACGGGAAAGTGAGAAAGCAAGCCACAAGGTCTGGGAATTGAACCATGGCCGGGCATGTGGGAATCCAGCGCCCTTATCCACCACACCGCCTGCCAGCCCCAGTATTTCACAGTTTTTTGTTACTATTTTTTAACTATATTTTTCTAATTATTTCTCTTTGGCTTATAGAAATATAACTGATTCTTGTCTGAGTTTGCTCTCTAATAATCCTTCTAACATCTAACTCTGATTGTTTCTGAGAACCTTCTTAGACTTGCATAGACTGGCTTTTTATTTGCAAGTGTTACAACTTTATTTCTTCTTCTCCAATCCTTACACCTTTTATTTATTGTTCTTGCATCACTGTGCTGACTAGGCCCTCCCAACCACTGTGTAAAAACAGATGGTATTCGCCCTCCCTAACTCATTCCTAACTTTAAAGGAAGTCCTATTTATTATTAGTTATCTTATTTACTATACGTATTTGATAGAGACACTTAATCATGATGTCTGTTACATTTTTTCACAAATACTGACTTGTATCAATTGTTCTTTCTGCATCTGCTGGAATATTCATGTTTTTAATACCTTAATCTGCTCATGTGACAAATTGCATCAATAGGTTTTTTTTAATGTTAAACTATCCTTGTATTTATGAGATACATTATTTAGTCATGTTGTATCTGATAATGAAGGTATGCTTCTTAATACTCGATTTCATCTGTAAAAGTTGTAGTTAGGTTTTTGGGCATACACCTACTCAACATGTTTTTCAAGCTACCGAGACCAGGATTCAAAACACATAGTTGGCCATGTAGGATCTAGCTTCCTTAACCACCAGGCCACAGAGCCTACCCTGTAGTTAGTATTTTTGCATTTTGGTGTTCGTAAGTGAGAAATAGTACATCATTTCTCTTACAGAATCGTTACCTCATTTGAGTACAGAGTTACACCAGTCTTATAAAACATGCTGGATATTAGTATCTCATCTTCTGTTTTCTGGAACAGCTTTATTACAATGGACATTAACCATTTTTCATC
Organism: Tupaia tana; assembly: GCA_026018925.1. Taxonomy (NCBI): domain Eukaryota; kingdom Metazoa; phylum Chordata; class Mammalia; order Scandentia; family Tupaiidae; genus Tupaia; species Tupaia tana. Next base: position 15,632,123 of record JAKSZU010000003.1, read on the forward strand.
TCTTTGTCCTTTTGTCCAAATTGACACTGCCAGAGACAGCTAGTACCAGCAACTGGTGGCACAGACTGTTCCATCTTATTAAAAGCTGGTGAACAGAGAGCCTTCAGTATTTAGAGCAGGGGCTGTTCCTTACTCTCTCACAGGGCTCATAGCATTTTCGGGTTTTTTTTTTTTTTTTTTTTTTTTTAATTTTTGCCAGAGGGCATGCGTGCTTACTAGAGAAAGAGAGAGGTAGGGCCGGCAAGTGGCATGGTGTTTGAGCCACGGACTCTCACACAGTTGACCACGGTTCCAGTGCTGGACCTGAAGGCTTGCTCTCTCATTTTCCTCTCTGTCTCTCTCTAATCAAATTAAAACTAATAATGATGATGATGATGATGAATAAAATTCAATAAAAGAATTCTTGGAAAGAGAAAAAAAAAGAAGAAAGAGAAAGGTAAAGGGAGAAAGCAACCCCCATGGGAAATGGTCGCACCAAAATCCCATCTCTGACATTTCTCCTTCCTCTTGGGATTTGGGGCACACAGGCACCCGTATCTATTTTTCTCAAGCCACCAGGTTAGGGACTTAAACTCCAAGGTCAGCCATGGAGGATCTGGCTGCCTTAACCACCAGCCATGAGCCGGTCCCCACATAGCTCCCGTTTGTTAGCATAGTTCAGTAGTGGGGAAAGGACGAGGCCAAGGGAGATGGAGGAAGAGAACAGCTCACCCCAGGGGCAAAGAGGCTTGTGCAGACTTCCATCTGAGCGGCAAAAACCCACACCAGCCTTCCTGTGCTCCTCTTCCACGAACCAGAACCTACAGAATTCACTGTACTTTTTTGTTTGTTAGTAAAACAGGAACTATCTCTGAAAGAAATAACAATTAGCATCTCTTCTTAGCTAAGATAGACGTTCTTCAGTGTTCACGTTAGTGGCATCAACAGGCTCAGCATTTCTGAATTTGTTTCAGTCCTTTGGTCACAGCAGGGGAGGGCTTTACCTTTTGCTTACTTGAAAAAAGTCCCTAGAGTCTTATAAATATCTAAGTAGATTTAACCTAAAGCTGTAATTGAGAACGTGAACAAAAAACGTATGTTCAAGGATTTTAATCGCTACAGTGCTCGTAACGGGGAACTGTTGGGAGTGATCTGAATGTTCATCAGTAGGGGATCTGTTACAGAAATCGGTGCATACACAGACTGGAACCCCGCATAGCCATTAAAAGGGGCGTGGTAGACCTGTGTGTACCCCGCATCGCCATTAAAAAGGGCGTGGTGGACCGATGTGTCTTGACATGCAAAGATTTCTAAGACATGTTAAGTGAAAAGCGTCCTGCACTCTCCAGTATCATGGTACGTCTTTGTGCTTGCTGTGTGCTTTTTCTTTTTCTCTCTGCTTGCCACTTAACCTATGTCAGCGTGTTAGCCTGTTAGATGGAGTGTACTCCTAGGCATCTTTGAATGATCCTTTCAAAGGACAAAGATAAGTTAACTGATCAAATGAGTATGGGGGCCGCAAACAAGCAGTAATTAAACATTCAAACTGAAGCGTTCATTTTTCTATGAGTAAATAGTCTGGGTATCAACAGAGACACTCCACATACTATTATTGGCCTTACATGTACATGAAAAGTTAGCACCATTCTTTTTATGTAAATATTTAGAAACTTCTCAAGAGTTTGACTTGTGAACATTTAGAAATGAAGTCTTTGAATCCATTCCTCATGTTATTTTCTCAGCCTTTTTTTACCCCATCACCCAGCAGCGTCCCACATCCCCACAGGGCACCGTGCCTCTGCCCCTCTCACCTCCCCCAACCAAGGGCTGTGCATGGCAGGAGGGGTAATCTGCCCTCCCTCTCCCATCATGGATTGCCTTACAAAGAAAGCTTTTTTTTTTTTCTTTCACAGAGAGGTTTTTGCTCACCAGAGAGACAGAGACAGAAAGCAAGAAATCATCCCTCAGGGGAGATGGCCATGGCACAATCCCTTCTCCTTTCTCCTCTTGGGATCCTGGGCACACACACACGTGTCCAGTGTAATTTTGAAGCCACTGGGACCGGGACTCGAACCTAGTTGGCTATGTGGAAGTCCAGTGACATACCGCTATACCATCTGCTGGTCCCACAAAGAAAGCTTTTTTGGGGACTATCTAACATGAACCATCACCTCTGTCCTCCCACACCCCAAGTCCCAGCTGGTATCTTGACTCCCAACAGACTTTGCGACTAACTAGGTAAAGGTGAGGAGACAACACATACAGCTCCTAACTGACACAAGATTGAATTCATCTCACTTGTCAAGTGGCAGGACCGAGCACCTCCTCCAAGCAAGGCTAAATCAGAAATTCAGAAATGCCAGTCCCAGGTAGGCCTCACCCTTTTGTGAAGGAGCTCTTATTATTCTTCTAGCCTGTGGAGTCATAGCCCCTGGACCTGCCTCAGTGTTTCCCTGAGCACAAACTGTTGGCTTGAACTCTTTTTTTTTTTTTTTTTTTTTTTTGAGAGGTTTTTCGCTATAGGGCGCGTGCGCACGCCAGACAGACAGAGAGAAACATAGAGACAGAAAGCGAGAAATCACCCCCCAGAGGGGATGGTCACGCCGCAATCCCTCCTCCTCCATTCTCCTCTCGGGATCTTGGGCACGCACGCACACGTGCCCAGCGTGAGTTGTAAGCCACCGGGTCTGAGACGCGAACCGCGGTCGACTACGTGGGAGTCCAGCGACATAGCCATTACGCTGACTGCTGGTTCCCAAACTCTTAAACTGTTCAAAACACAAAACGTCAGTGCTTCTCACACACAACTTGCTCTGGGGCTGACTCTGTGACCTAGTGGTTAAAGAAGCCAGAACCTACATGGCCGACTATGGTCTGAATTCCAGCCCCATGACTTGAAAAACACATGGCGCACATGTGCGTGTGTGCTCAAGATCCCAACAGGATGGAAAGAGAGAGGAGGAGGGATTGTAGTGTGACCACACCCCCTGGGGGTACTTCCTCCCTCTCTAACTCCCTCTCCCTCTGGAGAGCATATACACCCTGAGGCAAAAAAAAAGAAAAGAAAGAAAAGGAAATCACCATGGGGACAGCAGATGGTGTAATGGTTACATTGCTGGACTCCCACAGTCGACCACAGTTCAAGTCCCAGACCCAGCAGCTAAAAACTCACGCTGGGCACGTGTGTGTGCTTGCCCAAGATCCCAAGAGGACAATGGAAGAGAAGGGATTGTAGCATGGCCATTTCCCCCATGGGTGATTTCTCGCTTTCTGTCTCTGTCTCTCCAGCAAGCACACCTACTCTATAGCAAAATCTCTCTAAAAAAACAATTTTAAAACCACCACTAGTAACATTTTCAGCAACATTGTCTCATCTTCGTCTGCCCCTGTCTTGCTTGGCGACTGCTCTTGCTAAATGAATAAGGAAGACCTGTTCACACCGTTGCCACACAGGTGTCACCAATGGCTGATCCCAGATCACGGCCATCATTCTTGTGTCCAGGCTGACTATCGCTTATCCAAAATGCCTGGGACTAGAAGTGTTTCCAATTTTGGATTTTTTTAATTTTGGATTCTGGGATGTTTGCATAAACATAATATGATATCTTGGGGAGATGGGACCCAGATCTAAACAGGAAATTATTGATATTTCATATACACATTATACATGTAGCCTAAAGGTAACTGTAAACAATATTTTGACTGTGGGCTGTCACCTGACATCAGATGTGGAATTCATGACTACATGACTTATAACATCTGATTTTGAAGCGTTTCGGGTTTCAGATTTTTTTATTTTGGAGCATTTTCAATTTCTGATTTGGAGGTTAAGAATGCTTACCCTAGGGAACCAGCAGTTAGCGTAATGGCTATGTCGCTGGACTCCCACGTAGTCTACCGCGGTTCGCGTCTCGGACCCGGTGGCTTACAACTCACGCCGGGTGCGTGTGCGTGCGTGCCCAAGATCCCGAGAGGAGAATGGAGGAGAAGGGATTGCGGCGTGACCATCCCCCCTGGGGGGTGATTTCTCACTTTCTGTCTCTATGTCTCTCTCTGTCTGTCTGGCGAGTGCACACACCCTAAAGCGAAAAATCTCTAAAAAAAAAAAAAAAAAAAAAAAAAAGAATGCTTACCCTATAAGAGGTGATCAATTGACAGGGCTCTGGAAGTAAATTGCCCGTGTTCAGGTGCCAACGTGAGCTCTGGAATTAGATTGCCCACATTAAACTTACTGGCTGTAGAACTTCGAGGAAGTTATTTTTGAAACTTTATTTTTCTCAGAATAATACGTGTACATAATTTTTAAAGTTGAATGATGCTGCAGACTTACAAGAAAATAGTAGCCCCCGGCTCTCCCCTACTCTCAACTTCTCCACAAAAACAATACTTTTTCACTCAACTCTTTGTTTACTTAACTCCATGTTCCTAAATAACATGCTAAACTGCATTTTAATTATTTTTTATTGTAGGTATTACCTAAATTATTAGTAATTGTCCACCAGTTTCCAGCTCCTAAAATTTTGTTAAGTACTATTGTTTCTCCCCTACTCTTTGCCCTTATGATATATTTGTGTAAATGTGTGTGTGTGTGTACATATATATTTGTTTGCTTTATTTTGCTTTGTTTCAGTTTGCTATAGGGCATGTGTGCTTGCCAGAGAAAGCACCCCCCTGTGGAATGGCCACAGCGCAGTCCCTTCTCCTCCATTCTCTCCTCAGGATTTTGGGCACACATGCACACAAAACCTGATATGTTTTTTCAAACTGCCAGGTCTGGGACTCAAACCACACAGGTGGCCATGCAGGATCCAGCCACCTTATCCACCTCGCCACAGCTGGCCTGACCTATACTTTATTTTTCCCTTCACTATCGGTTTAGTTCTGTTCAGAGTGACTAATCAGAGGATATGTGTAATTTACTCTATTTCTGGGCACGTTAGTTAACCTCTATGTGCCTCAGTTTATTCATCCGAGAAATGAGAGAAAATAACAGTCCCTATCTGCGGGTTGCTCTGAGGAAGTCAGAAACCCCATCTGTGACCTAACTTTGCCTGTCTCACACCATCCCGCACCTTGGCGCACGTCACAGAACATCAGCCCCATTTCCAGTAGCAGCGATACATTACGGGGGAGCCTGCGGGGGGTGTCGTTGCAAGTGAGCCGAGCCTACCTATCCGGGAAAGAGGCCGGAAGAGTCTTTTACCCCAGTTCTGTGAGGTAAAATGTAAATATCTTCAGGGAAAGGGGGAAAAAGACCTTAGCTTGATAGCAAGATTTTCTTTTTAAATGACATTAGTCAAAACTCATGCTTTTTCTGGGATTGCAAATGACTTGCACACAACTAAGTTGGTCGAAACCTCACTGCTAATGAAACTAGTGTTCATTTCCAATTGTATGACTGCTTTAATCAATTATTTTTCCGCTTATTATGAATTCAGTAAGCCCGAAATACAATGAACTATAGTCGATAGCCTTAGTAGAGCTGCTGCTTTCATTTAGCCAACAGCTCTTCAGTTAGCACGTACGAGCTTATCTGAGCTCTCTGAGCCTTCTGTCTAGATCAAAACGGGTCAATCAGTAAACAAGCAATATCAAAAACCAGTGAGATCTCAGCAGGCCTCATCCGCAACGAGAGAATGACAGGACAGAGGAACTGACACTCAGCTCTAAAACGAGGTTAGATTCTTCTTATAAGCATCACTTTCTTAAACCTTGATTCTGATTTGTAACCCATTTCCAGAAATGCTCGACAGTACACATGCCCAGTTCATACATCAGATAAATTACCCACTCTTGCTCACGTCCAGCCAGATGCAAAGACAGAGACACGGCTCAGATCTCAAACCCTTAAAGCCTTGTCCTGCCCTGGGGTATCTGCCTTAGTGGTGGGCCATTCAATGACCAAAGCCAATGAGAACAGTGAAGACAGACAGCTTAAAACACACACATGCGCACACACATGTGCATGCACATGCACACACACACACACTACTGGGTCCTTTTAAGGAGTTCCTTTTAAATTTCTTAGAAAAGCTTAATATGATAAAGGTTTAAGCAGTGACCTCCCTTCTCTCATTCTTCTTTTTAAATTTTTTTAGAATTATTTTTTAACTTTATTTATTTGACCAGAGAAAGACAGAGTGAGGTGAGGGGAGAAAGCAAGTCGCCAGGTCTAGGACTCAAACTGCTGTAAGCCACGTGGGAGTCCAGCACCCTTATCCACCACGCCACCTGCCTGTCTCGTCTCACTCTTGCTTTAAGAAGTCGAGGTCACTCTCGCCCTGCAGGTCCCAGCTAAGACTTTTACTCTGCTCTTACTTTCCCTGAGATGTAGGCCGATTCCCAGTGTTTGGTGATCTCAAAACTGGATAAACTTAACATTCAGATCACACAAATTGGCACTCTAGTTTCTAATTGATAAACAAAAGGTAAAATGTTAGATGAAGGAGAATGGGTAGAAAGTTTCCCTCTTTCAGGTGGCGTGGTCGTTAAGACACTGGATTCCCACATGGCCGACTACAATTCGAATCCCAGACCCATGGTTTGAAAAATCACAATAAATAAATAAATGTATTTTTAAAAAAAAAAGTTTCCCTTTTCAGGGCAAGGAGTCTCCCTCGCCTGACCCAACTCAACGTCCTCAATCCTCTGCACAGAGTCATGTGGCAAAACGGGTCAATGCATGAACTTTTGGAAGCTTCGAGCATTGCCTATTAGAGCAAATTTATAAATAAATCATTCTCCAACAGGAATGAAGCCCTGCTGTACAGCTCTGTGCCCCGACACTTAACTATCTTCTGTTTAGCTAATATGTTCGTTTTCTCTCCTGCCAACTTAGTTTTTGAGGCCAGTGACCAGGTCTCCACTTCCACACCCACCCCAGGGGCAGGGCTTGCACAGCCAGGGCACAGAACAAGTGCCGGGCTCAGGCACATCCTGTGTGATTAACAAACACAGTGACTGCCAATATCCTCTGCCCTGCAGCAGGCCTGGCCGAGTGGCACCCAGCAGATCCTGCTCCCCCCAGCATGGCAGCAGCTGACCGGAGTGGCCACCCACACGTCCGTGCAGCATGCCACTGTGATTCCCGAGACCATGGCGGGCACCCAGCAGTTGGCCGACTGGAGGTAAGAGGAACCCCGTCAGGGCGAGCGGGCGTGGCGGATGGGAGCCCCGTCCACCACCGACACACGGCCGCCTGAACCTCCGTCCCTGGTTTACAGAGAGCATTTTATAAACTTAAAGTACCATGTAGACTACAGCTGCCGTGTACGAGAAGTTATTTTTAAATAGTGTACCAGGATGTGAGAAAATCAGTGTCATTAATTTAAGGTCAGTTGTCGTTTTCCACCAAAATTCAGTGACATCATTTAATCAGCGTAATGCACCGCATTTGGCTAGAGATGATTTTTGATTGTCTCTCATCATTCAATTCCTCTCTCAGAAAACAAAGGTTTGTCCTCAATGATAGAACGCAAAAGAGAGTCCTGGAGCCCTAAACAGTTCTAGAAGGGGTTCTCGAGATACTCTGAGCCCTGGGCACGGCAGAGTCCAGCCAACCTCCCCAAAGAAGCCTCGGCCCAATGGGGCTGAGCTGGCACCGTGAAGTCTGGTATGTTCTTTAAGTCAGGCTCCAGTTCCCTCAGACCCCAGAGGCCGCTGAGCCCTGCCAGCACCCCGTACCCCCTGCCTGTCTCCAGAACTCCACCCCCCAACCAACCCCAGAGCACATTCGGCTGTCCTTGGGCACTTTCACTTTTCCTTGTACCTCCCCCCACACCACCACCGTGCCCTCTCACCAGCTCTGACACAGGTGCCAGCCCCTACGTGGTCCCTCACCCCCTATCTCCATCCCACTCAGAGAGCCTCCCCACAGTCCTTCTATGACCTGAAAGACTCCAGGGGACAAGGTGGACGGGAGGTATAAGGCCTAGCCAAGCCTCGAGCAGCTTCCTTCTTGTCTCTATTTAATTTTCTTTTTTTTTTTTGGAGAGGTTTTTGCCATAGGGCGCATGCGCTCGCCAAACAGAGAGAGAGAGAGACAGAGACAGAGACAGAAAGCAAGAAATAACCCCCGGGGGGGATGGCCACGCCACAATCCCTTCTCCTTCATTCTCCTTTCGGGATCTTGGGCACGTACGCACACGCGCCCGGCGTGAGTTTTAAGCTACCAGGTCCAGGACTCGAACCACAGTCAACTACATGAGAGTCCAGCAACATAGCCATTATACTAACTGCTGATCCCTCCATTTAATTTTCTGAGTAGTGAAAATGAGAACACGGAGCTCATCTCCACCCCCCACTCCCTGACAGCACCCCTAGGCCCACCCTGCTCTTTGGAAACACTTGAAACCAGGGAAAACTGGGGTCAGTGGCGGCTCGGGCAAGTCACTTAACCTCTATGAGCCTCAATTCCTTCTTCAGTGAAGTAGGGGTGCTAATGCCTACCTCACAGACTTGTTAGGAGCTTTAAATGAAGACCTTGGCCTGTATTTAACGTGCATCCTAGCAACGCCCGGGACAAGGCAGGCGCCAAATAAGCCTATCACCCTCCTTCCACTGCGTCATGCTCAGGAAGGCCACCCCTCCTCCTGCAGCTCATTAGGGTCAAAAACCAAATGGAAAGCTGCCTGACCAACTGTTGTTTTTCTTTTGCACCCCTTTCTCCTAGATCACAAATATGCATTCTCACATTTTCCTTTGTCTTTTAGTATTTATAACACCTTTAATTTCAGTAATACTCAAATGCTCATTCATGCATGCATATTCTCTCACTCGTTTTTTTTTTCCCCAAATATTTGTCATAGGGCACTTGTGCTCACCAGAGAGGTAGAGAGAGAGGAAAAAAGAAAGAAAGCACCCCCCTCCCCCCATTCAGGAGGCAATGGCCATGTCACAATCCCATCTCCATTTTTCCTCTTGGGCATCCACACCCATGTATGTACCTGACTTTTATTTTTCAAGCCCCTGGGTCTGGGACTTGAACCACACACAGTCAGCCACATGAGATCCAGCCACCTAAACCACCATGCCACCAGCTGGCCCTGCATGCATAGCTTTGTCTTCTTCCTTCCTCCTTCCTTTCCCTTTTCCACCTCTTACCTGGTAACCACAGAAACATCTAGAGCCAACACACATTCTTCCCAGTCTCTGTCCATTTCACGTGTGGGTCAAACAACATCCACAGTCATGACTAATACACAGAAGGGAAGTACCAACACAGAACCGCGGCCAGAGGAAGAACCGCACAGTTCTGCAGGAAAAACATCAATAACAAAGTAAAGAGGGCATAGCAGCAGTTTCCAAAGACCATCTAAATCAGGAGTCCCCAACTCCCATGCCACCAATGGTGCTGGTCTGCCAGGCCACACAGCCAGGGTGCATGGCACAGCTGGGATGGGTGGCAGGCAAGCCAGTGAGGCTTTGTGTTGCAGCTGCTCCCCTTCACTCGCCTTGCTGCTTGGGCGCCACCTGTCGATCGGTGGTGGTATTGGATTCTCATGGGAAGGTGAATCCTATTCTGTGTTGCATTGTGGCAGTGGAGGACGAGAGGTGCACCTGGATGTGGTGCATTTGGGTTATCCTGGAACCAACCACCCCCCGGGGCATGGAGGGATTGTCTTCCATGAGGCCAGTCTCTAGTGCTGGGAAGTTTGAGACTGCTAATCTAAATGCTTGAACGGCTTTATTAAAATCATAAAAGTTCATCTACTTTTTTTCTTATTCATTCTTCTCCCCAAGATGCAAATGTACAAATTTATGATTTTTAAAAATTCAAATGAATTCTCCTTTACCTTTTAATTACATGTTAAATGGCTTTATAGGCATCAAATCAGCACTTTACCATTGCTATGGGCCCAAATGGAACCCATTTTCAGGATGAGGTTGTCAGCTTCCTGTGGACATGTTTCCGTCACCACTTTTGGGTTAACATCAAACCCTAGTCCTGTCTAGTCAACCTTCTGCCAATCTCTTTGTTCAGCAAGCAAGTACTTAATTGATCAGCTACTGCATGGCCTGAGCATTGTGCTAGCTACGGAGGGAATTCAAAAGAACTTAATGTTAACACTTGCTACTGCAGAAAAGGATGATTCGAGGTCTCCAGAGTTTTGTCTTTCACAAACTATAGTTTCCCGTTAATGGAAACCCTACATCCCTCAGAGTGAAATAACACACTGAAGACCCTCCATAAATTCTAAAATAAAATACACATATTCTTGGTCAGCGTAATCAGCCCAGGGACTTTAAAAGTTGGAAGGAGTATGTATCTCCTCTCTCCAGTACTTAAAATCTCTGAGCCTGCACACTGGGTGTTCTTCCCACTTGGGGGGTGTTCTTCCCACTTGGGGGGGGCATTCTTCCACTTGGAAGGCGTTCGTCCCACTTGTAAGTCCTTCTTCTCACCCACCTCCTGGTTGTGTCCTTCCACTCAGCCAGCACAGCACTTATTCTGCTCCTGGGAACTCCCATGAGCTCACCTGGCCAGGCTCATGTCTTCAGCAACCTCACAGCCTAGTAAGCTATTCTTGGAGACAGCATTCTCTTTAAAAAGCTGGGCTTTTAAAAGATATTATATATATACATATATATGTGTGTGTGTGTATGTGTGTATATACATATATATATATATACGTATGTGTATATATATACATATATATACACACAACACATATATATAGTATTATTTATTCATTTATTTCATTTTAATTTGACTAGAGAGGGACAAAATGAGAGAGAGCAAGCAAGGGAAAGTGAGAAAGTAAGCCACCAGGTGCAGGCCTGAAACGTGATCAGCCATGTGGGAGTGTCCAGCACCTTAACCACTATGCCACCTGCTGACCCCGCTGGGCGACTGGAAAGCCACTAACGCACCCTTCTCTGACTCCCTTTCAGGAACACGCACGCTCACGGCAGCCATTACAATCCCATCATGCAGCAGCCAGCGCTCTTGACCGGTCATGTGACCCTGCCAGCAGCCCAGCCCTTAAACGTGGGTGTGGCCCACGTGATGCGGCAGCAGCCAACCAGCACCACGTCCTCCCGGAAGAGTAAACAGCACCAGTCCTCTGTGAGGTGAGTGGCGAGACTACCAGGAAGAGAGCAAAACACCTTTTAGGATGGGGAATGTCAGCAGCTCGTGGGGGCTCCGGCCAAGCGTGAGACCAGAGCAGCGACTCCTCCCGAGTAGCTGGGACCGCCCATGCCACGTGGACTGGCCCAGGATGGCAGGTCGCGCCGGGGCTCTGCAAACGCAGCCCTGCCTGTTGCCTCCTCCTCGTCCTAGTCCTGCTGGTGCCCTCGGCTGGAGGCTCCAGAGCCACGTGCTCGGTGTTGAGAGCGTCTCTCCCTTTAGTTCAGTGATACGTGTCAAAGCGCAAGTATCTTCAAAGGAAGGTTTAATTCAGGGCCATCACGATAGATGCAGAGACCACTGCAGTGGGGTCTTGGGATCTTTCTCAGCTCCAATACAGTATGGGCAAGTGGGAATTTATGGCCAAGGAGCCCTATGGAGTCAATGGGTGGAAAATTACAAAAAGGAGACATGGGGGGGGGAGGGCCGTCAAGGCGGTCCTGGCTACAACACACTAACAGGGTTCTTGCTGCAGACAGGCCATGGTGAGCAGTCATCCCCTATGTGGTAGTGGAGGATAAGGAACCTCATTCAAGAGCTGGGGCATCATATACCAAAAGGGCACATTCTTTCCAAACTGTCTTAGGACTTTTTGCTTTAAGTGGATCTTACAGGCGGCAGGTGGCATGGTGGTTAAAGGCGCTAGATTCCCACATGGCCAAACATGGTCAAGTAAGGACCTGGTGGCTTCCTCTCTCACTTTATCTCTCCGTCTCTCTGGTCAAATTGGAAAATAATAATAATAAAGTTAAAATACAGTAATTACCAAAAAAAAAAAAAAAAAAGACAGTGAATTTTGTCAGGAAATGCACAGATGGTACCAGGAGGGTTCAAAAGCCTGGCTAAAGTGTGGTCAAGCAAAGAAGCTGTGTCATTCCCTCCCTCCCTAGAAAACACTTAGCTTCCCTGCAAAGTTTCACTTTGTTGAAGAATTACCATAGTAACTGTTTTTTTTTTCTGAGAGAGATTTTTGCTCTAGGGTGTGTGTACTCACCAAAGAGACAGAAAGTGAGAAATGACTCCCCTGGGGATAGCCACACACGCACACATGCCCAGCATGAGTTTTAAGCTTCCGGGTCTAGGACTCAACCACAGTTGACTACATGGGAGTCCAGTGACGTAACTATTACGCCATCTGCTGGTCCTCATAGTAACTTTTTTTTTTAATTGAGATTTTTGCGATAGTGCGCGTGCACTTGCCAGAGAGACAGAAAGCAAGAAATCACACCCCAGCGGGTTGGCCACAGCACAATCCCTTCTTCATTCTTGGGATTTTGGGGACGCATGCACACGTGCCCGCCATGTTTTAAGCCACCAGGTCGACTACAGGGGAATCCAGTGATGTAACCATTGTGCCATCTGCTGGTTCCCCCATAGTAACTTTTTAAAGAATACTAGGGAAATGTACTGTCTTTGAAGCTTAAAATCAAAGATTTAACTCACTTAATTGCTTGCTTGAATGTAAGCAATAACTTCAGTTAATCACAAACACCAGCCAACAGAACACTAATCTCTCCCATTTCATTTAAATCCAGTTTCGTCTCGCTGGACTCTTAAAAAATTAGAGATTGACGAAAGACTATGTGCTGTGTGATTCCATTTATGTGGCAGATTGGAAAACTCAAAACACAGAGATGGAGATCAGTTCAGGGTGGACAGACACCTGGAAGAGAGTAGGGGACTGAGTAGGAAGGACTGAGAGAACTTTGTTCCGGTGATGAAGAAGTTCTGCATCTGGATGTGGTGGAGGTTTATGACTGTACTTTGTCAAAACTCATCAATCTCTTCAAAAGGGAGAATTTGACAGAGTTAATTGTAGCTCAATAAATCTATCGTTAAAAATATAGAAATTTCCAAGTCTCTCCTCCAAAAGAAATTACATACATGTATGTGCACTGCACACACATGAAAGAGGTCTTCGAAAAGTTCATGAGATGTGGGACCAGCAGATGGCATAATGGTTACATTCCTGGACTCCCCTGTAGTTGAGTTTTAAGTCCTGGACCCAGCGACTTAAAACTCACACTGGGTGTTTGTGTCTTTGTGCCCAAGATCCCAAGAGGAGAATGGAAGATAAAAGATTGTGGTGTGGCCATCTCCCCTGGGGGGTGACTTCTCATTTTCTGTCTCTCTGTCTCTCCAGTGAGTGCATGTGCCCTATAGCAAAAGTCTCACCTAAAAAAAAAAAGTTCATGAGATATTTGTATTATTCAGAGGTGTCAAAAACTACATGAGTGTCAAAATTTTTTACACCAAAATAAACTCGTTAACTTTTCATTCTATTTCTCCATAATTTTTTTTTGAGGTATTTTTTGGGGACCAGCAAATGGCGTAATGGTCATGGCACTGGGCTCCCACGTAGTCGACCATGGTTTGAGTCCCAGACCTGGCATCTTAAAACTCATGCTGGGCACAATGTGTGTGTACCCAAGATCCCGAGAGGAGAATGGAGAAGAAGGGATTATGGTGTTGCCATTCCCCCGGGGGATGATTTTTCGCTTTCTATCTCTCTCTGTCTCTCCCAGTGAACACACGCGCCTATAGCAAAAATCTCTCTTAAAAAAAAAAAAAAGGTTGTGTTGTTTTGTTTTGTTTTGCCATAGGGTGCATGTGTTTGCTGGAAAGAGACAGAGAGAGGGAAAGTGGGAATTCACCCCCCCCCCCAGGGGGAATGGGCACACACACACATGCGCCTAGCGTGATTTTCAAACCTCTGGGTCCAGGACACAGACCATGGTTGGCCATGTGGGAATCCAGCGCCTTAGCTGCTATGCCAGCTGCTGACCCCCTCTATGAACTTTTTAAAGTACGTGTGTGCACCTGTGTCTGTGTGTCTGTCTCAAGGTCATGAGGCTGCAGAATTACTCCTCACAGGTCTTCGTAAAGGCAGTGGCTTGGAGTGCTTATCTGGGACAGGTCATATACTGAGAGCAGCCTGGTATGTAAAATGTCAGGTGGATTTTGCTTCTCTTCTTCCTCATATACCCAGGTGCCAGAAATTAGGCCTGCCTTTTTTCATTCTCATTCAAAAATTACTGCATGAGCTGACTTCATGGCATTGTCCTTCCTCAAGATTCCTTATTTCAGACGACTCGGGAAAACCCATCTGAAATTGGTGGCAGTCCTCCAGAATGCTTTTATCTGGCAGTCCTGTGACAGCACCGCCAGGTCACTGTTAGGCTGTGTGACCACAAAGCTCACTGCCTTGGTTCCTAGCAGTGAGCCCGCCACGTCTGACCCAGGACTGAGCCTAGCCTCCTCGGGGTACCTTGACTGAGTAGGGGCAGGAAGAGTCCTTAGCCTCCCACTCACACCCAGATGTCTTCATTGCCGTGCATCTCAGGATCCATATCATGGGACCAGCAGATGGTGTGGTGGTTAAGGCGCTGGACACCCCACATGGCCGACCACGGTTCGAGTCCTGGACCTGGTGACTTGCTGTCTCACTTTCTCTCCCTTTCTCTTTCTTGCTCTATCTCTGTGGCTGGTCAAATTAAAATAAGTAAGTGAGTAAATAAAATTAAATAAATAGTTCTTTTTAAAAATCCATATCATTACGGTAAAATGTATGTGTTTGCCTATTTTTAAGACCAGTGCCTTAGGCCAAACAGTCTGAAAGATCAAAGGCTCTTCCTTACTGTGGCCAGCCATTCTGTTCTTTAACCTTGCCAGGTGGAGATAGACTGCTGGGAGAGTGACAGCAGGGTCTCCAAATTACAGTGTATCAGCAATGACAGATACACAGGTTCATCTAAGTACAAATAATGTGAAGGTCCTATCAGTAAAACTTCCTACCAGCACCCAGAAAGGAACAAGTCATGTGGCTGATAATCAGCTAGACAGAAATTTTTAAAATCCACCTTTCAGGTTGTTTTCCTTTTACTGCCATCTCTGTAGCTAGGAGGTGCTAGAGTCTCTAAAAACATGGAAGAGCCTGAGTTTCATTATACATTGGTTTTGTCGCTGTCTACACAGATACTTGTGGGGTCAGTGAAGGTTTGATGGAGATAAAAGAAGATATTTTTTCCCCCTAAGTTACCAGAAATCATGTTGGCTAACTTAATAAGGAATTTTAAGTCAATAAGCAAGATTAAAAGCTCTCTTTTAAACATGCTTTTCTACTTGTACTTTCTCTAATTTTTCTTTTTCTTTTTTTGAGAGATTTTTGCCATAGGGCACAAGCACTTGATGAAAAGAGAGACAGAGAGACAGAAAGTGAGAAAGTGAGGGATGGCCACACCACAGTCCATTCTCTTTTATCCTCCTTTCAAGATTTTGGCCATGTACATGCGCCTGGCGTGACTTTCAAGCCACCAAGTCTAGGACTTGAACCGAGGTCGACCATGTGGGAGTCTGGCGCCTTAACCACTATGCCGCCTGCTGCCCCTCCCCACTATTTTTCGTTACAGTTCAAAAGACTGGCAAGCCTTCCGTGAGGCTCACGGGTCCAAGTCCAGGAAAATCACTTTGGGATGTTTAAAAATCATGCACACACAAATACTCTAATGGCCATGTTGCTTTCCCAGGGAGGAAGGCAGGAAACCTGGACCACTGGTACCAAAGTTAGGTCTTTCGGATCTAGATATTCTCAAGAAATAAGTATTTTAGTTAGTAAATGGTTAAAAAAAAAAAAAAATTAGCCAAGAAACCAGAGCTTTACGTGGCAGCTTCCACCTTTTTCACCACCCCTCCCCCAAAACCACATTTAGGTACGCTGGGGAAAGACGAGGCAGAGCTCAGAAGTGGGGCCTTGCCCACAGACTCGTGGCAGACACGTCCTGGAGGTTACCTTGCCCCTGCAGGACCGTCCAGTCCAGGGCGCACCTCTCCCTTCTGATAGCCCCGACTGCTCCTGAGTCCCAGAGCCAAACCAAGCCCGAGACGGACTGCTGTCCCGCCTGTGTAGCCGCTAACCGAAAGGTCTCTGGAGGCAACCACTTTTCCAGCTACGAACTGAGTCTAATTGTAACTTCTTTTTTTAATTGCCAGAGGGCACTCACACTCACCAGAGAGAGAGAAAGACAGAGGGAAGAAAATCCCCCTCAATGGGGCTGGTGATGTCACCATCCCTTCTCCTCCATTTCTTCCTATTAGGATTTGGGACATGCATGAGCCAAGCTTATTTTTCAAGCTGCCAGGGCCATGATTCAAACCAGGCTGCTCTGTAGGCTCTAGCTCCCTTACCCACTATGCTGTGGGGGAGCCTGACCCTCTAACTTTTATTTTGGGAATTTTGGCAAAGCTGGAGTTTCTAGGTAGTTGCGCTCCTTGGGAGGAGCCGCTGGGTCTGCCCTGCCCCACTAAGTATGTGGTTTTGTCATTACAGAAACGTGTCCACCTGTGAGGTGTCCTCCTCCCAGACCATCAGCTCCCCACAGCGGTCCAAGCGTGTCAAGGAGAACACACCCCCCCGCTGCGCCATGGCGCACAACAGCCCAGCCTGCAGCACGTCAGTCACCTGTGGATGGGGCGACGTGGCCTCCAGCACCACCAGGGAGCGGCAGCGGCAGACGATTGTCATCCCCGACACCCCCAGCCCCACAGTCAGCGTCATCACCATCAGCAGCGACACAGACGAGGAGGAGGAACAAAAACATGCACCCACCAGGTGAGGCGGCTCCTCCCGCGGACTGTCGGGAAGGCACCAAACGCAGGTGCATCGCGTGGCCGGTTCACGCACGGCGACAGCTGTCCGCAGATGGGGCCATGCTGCATCATTACACATGACAGTCCCGCTCTCCTGAGTCCTGAATTTACATTTTGCCTTGTCCTAAAGTCCTCAAGTTATTTCAAGAGAATGTCAAACAGATTTTTAATATTTATTCAAAACCAAGAATTATTTTTTAGTCTTCAAACATAGTTGCAGGCCCCATGCATTTATGGAACTTGAGACCATAAAAACCAGGCCCACAATGCCAGTGTATTTCAACCCCTGTAAGCTTAAAAATTCCTGCCTCGGGCTATTGAATTTATTCCCAGTTGGTCAGGGTATTTCTGCAACGTTGCCTGGGCTTGCTCAGAATTCGAAGTAATTGTCCAATTAATCAGAAATTTCCCTGTGTCTGATTAACCCAATCTTTCAAACTGCCAGTTGGCTCTTCACCCAGAGAGCATTACTGTTTATTCCAAAGCAGTAATAATTCATTTTACTCTCTGTGTACTTCCTGGGGAAAGGGAAGTAATATTTATTATATTTCCAAGACTATTAACCCTGGCGCCAGAGCCTCTCTTTCTACACTTTCCAGACAGCCTTCAACAAGATGTGGTTTTTGCACGAGCCACTCAGCTCGGGTGGTACAACCTGATGAACCCCTCAGAACAGCCTGGTCCCCTCATCTCTGGATCCCCAAGTAGCCTCGGGGTCTCATCAGCCAAGTCTCTTGCTTTTTTGGTCCTGGGACAAGTGCTGGGGTGGGAGGCCTGCCAGTCCCAAGGCCAGTGCTGCCAGGCAGCGTGCATCCCACCCCCCAGATGTGAAGCGTAGCACTCCCAGTTAGGCCCAAGTTATTAATCCTGATTGGATACAATGTAACTAATTAGTAATCACAAACCCTTTTGATTAGATAATAAATTCTCACGCTTGAAATCATTACCAAATGTATAGACAGACTGATTAAAACATTCTCATTATAGCTAGTCCTGCATGGGGCACCCACTACCCATCTTTTTTTTTTCCTTAAGTTATTTGTATATTCCATGAGAGAGGGAGACAGAGCAAAAGGCAACCCCAGCAGGATGGCCGCACCACCATCCAAATCCAGTCCCAGCCAGCCCGGATCACAGGCGTGTGCATGCTGCTTGGTGTGCCCAGGGAGACCTCGAGACTCAAACCCAGGACCTTTCCTGTGCTTATGGGTCCAGTTCCATGACCACTGCACCAGCACCTGCCCGCCCTTCTTTATAATACATCCCAGTGGTTTGGGGATTTTCAAGATTGGCCAGCATGGGTCTCGTTGGAGTGCCCTCTTTGCCCGTGGCTTGGCTCGGCCTGACTGCTCTGCAGTGTGTGTCAGAGGACGCAGTGGAGCCCGTCTGGTCCTCACATTGTGCCAGGCGCAGGGGGTACACTGGTGGTGAGAGCAGACCTGGTGCTTCCCGGGCTTGCGGGCCAGTGCTGCTTTACTCCCCGTCGACCTGCTTAGGGTTGTCTCAGGTTCCCTTCTGGACTACAGCTTCAGGTTGAATCATTGTTTCTGTCCTCACAGAGTCCCCTTCCCTGACCTGAGAATACTAGGGCTCAGTCTTCACATGGGCTCAGTAGTCCCTTCATGAAGAAAAAGGCACCCCCCCAGACCTGCCCCTGGCTTGGAACGGCCTGTCTGTCATTCGTAGCATGGGTCCTAAGAAAGGACAAACAGCCTTGCACAGTCCTTTGTGATAACTGGAAAGAAGCAAACGCCATTTAAAAATCTGCAGTCAGGGCCAGCAGGTCCTTGTTCCCCCCGATCTGATCTCTCCGCCCAGGAGCGTCTCGTTCTGGTCCTGTGTGTTCCCCCCCATCTCCTGTTTGCCACTTGCCCCAGATCTAGCTGTTTGCTTCCCATCACCAGCCCTGTAGCTTTTGCCAAAATGTTGGTGAATTCCCCTAACGCAGCCCAGCCTCAGCAAGAGTCAGGGGCAAATGATGCTCGCGGGGGTGGAAGCCCCTCCAGTGCCTCCACCACCGACACGAGACGAGTGACCCAC
Source organism: Tupaia tana (assembly GCA_026018925.1). Taxonomy (NCBI): domain Eukaryota; kingdom Metazoa; phylum Chordata; class Mammalia; order Scandentia; family Tupaiidae; genus Tupaia; species Tupaia tana. Next base: position 15,650,919 of record JAKSZU010000003.1, read on the forward strand.
CTTCTAGACCCAAGAGAGTCGCTAAATCTCCAGCAAATTATATCAGATCGTCAGGACATATTTTGCTATGTTTTTCTATGCAAAACTGCATCGTGACTTTCCTGGTGACCCAATAAATAAGGCACAGTCAGGAAACTGATACACTGCTCTCAGTAGACTTTGGCCTGAAAAACTCGCATCCACTTAACAGAGGGGGACACACACACAGACACACACACTCATTTATTACCGCACAGGCAAAAAGCAACCCAAAGAGAAATTACTGTTCGTTGCCACCTGTGACCGTATAGCTCACTTCGCTCCTGCTATTAAGAAGCTACTTGAGCCAACGTTGGCTGTGTTCCTGGGGTATGTGGTTCAAGCTTGAGCAAAGGAACAGGGGAGCCCAGACACGTGGCATCATGTGAGGAGACTTGTTGCTTCCCAGTTTAAGTTACAGCACCCTGCCAGGGTGTGAAAGCTATTTCGGTCACGGGACTCCTCTCATGCGATTGCCCAGCCAGCTTCGCCGTACCCTCTTTATAGGTCTCCATTGTCCCAGCACTCCACCAGGCCCCGCCGCAGCCCTGCACACTGGACACGGCTGCTCGGGCCACCTGGGGACCCTGGGCTCAGTTTCAGGTTTGTAAGTCCCAGCTACTCAGGAGGCTGAGGCAGGGAGCTTGAGACATAATGAGACCCTATCTAAGAAGGACCCCACACAGACACCGAACACTGCACTGGGTGGAGTTGAGTGGTCAGGACTGCACTTTGCTCTCCCCCAGCTCTGAGTCCTCCTGCATCAGCCCTGCTGTGTCACTACTGCCTGGCTTGCTTACTGTCCCCCAGTGCCTTCTGCAGGGAAGAGGGAGGAGGGGCAGGGGAGGTGGGTACACAGGGCAGGCAGTGTCTGCAGATGGACCTATGGTGGTCAGGAGAGACGAGTTGGACTCTTGGGCTGGTGAGGAAGAGGGGGCTGCCTTGCAGAGAGAGGGGGACGGAGAATGAACAACTTCTTCCGCTGCAGCTGATGGGATGAAAGTGGGGTGTCTCATGGCTCCTGCCAGGCCCTTGTTTCTGACTTCTTCAGAGAGTAGTCATGTAAAAGATGACCTTCACGGCAATGCGTGATTATGTGCCCATGGAGACACACAGGGACGTATGTACAGGTGTATGGGCGTGGGTGCAGTATGAATGAAATGTACATGCCGTAGTAAAGTGTGGGTGTAAGTCAGAAGTCATAAGGAAGCAGTCAGCCAGGTGTTCTGGGTGGAGGAGCGAGGGAACAGCACAGCACACAGCGTGTCCCCAGCATGTCACCGGGCTGGCAGCTCTCATTTATTGCTGGGAAGTTCTACAGGTGAACCATCTCCTGCCCCATTCCTAGAAGAGACCCCTGTGACCGCATGTGGCCCTGGAGGAGCCAGAAGGAGGCGTTGCCGTTTGTTTATATTTTCAGCGCTTGCTGGGTACCTCACTGGGTGGTCAGAGATCACAAGCGTGTGACCGAGCGTGCAGGCTCCGGGTTCGAATGCGCGGGACCCCTGCTCTCCATATCGGAAGCTCACTGCTCTTTACCGCAGGTCTTTCCGTGACTAAAGGAGAGAACAAAGCACTGAACAGTAATTGCTGCACCTCCAGTAGACGGTGCCTGGATTCAGTAACCAGCGTCGTAGCGATAGGAGAGTACTTTCCACATGCAGCCTGGGCTGAGAGATCAGAGATATCGCAGAGGGTTTTTTGGAAGAGATAAGTTTTGACCCTGTTCTTGAAGGAAGAAATTGACTGAGATTAGCAAACAGGAATCAGAAACACACTCCAGATAGGACCCTGCAGGGAAGGGGCCACAGCTTCATATGCTACCCTCCAGCCACATTTTCTCTGTTGGGGCTGATTTTTTCACATCTTAGCACCTTGTTTCTTTTCTCATCTTAAAATGATGAAAATCATCTGTTGCTATGACAACACAGTGCCGTCGTGACGTCCGATGCTTTGTTCTTGGAGCAGAAGTGACTCTGTCAAGGCCATTTCAGCAGATATTGCTCATTCTATTTCTGTCACTCTCATTTCCATTAACCCCAGCTCATAACAGGATTGATAAGCTATCAATAATAGTTAGTCGTAATAGTGGAATGAGTCCCAGGAGGCTCAATATATACGAGCCTAAAGAATTCGCAGTAGCGATCTCTAATGTGTGCTCGTTTTTAAAGCGACTCGTTGAACAACTTCATTCGTTCTCCACTCTGTGGTGTATTCAGGTGGAGCACAGAGCTTTCTAACAACGGAAGACACTTTAAACAGAGCTATCAAATTAATTCACCTTTTCTGAACCCGTCACATGTAAATCCACAAAGTAGGTGACTCAGCATGAAACTGTGCTGAGCACATTTGCTCAGTCGGTGTAGGGGTTCCCCACTACAACAAGGACGGGCCCCACGAGGCGCTCGAGCCCCCACTACAACAAGGACGGGCCCCACGAGGCGCTCGAGCCCCCACTACAACAAGGACGGGACCCACGAGGCGCTCGAGCCCCCACTGCAACAAGGACGGGACCCACGAGGCGCTCGAGCCCCCACTACAACAAGGACGGGACCCACGAGGCGCTCGAGCCCCCACTACAACGAGGACGGGACCCACGAGGCGCTCGAGCCCCCACTGCAACAAGGACGGGACCCACGAGGCGCTCGAGCCCCCACTACAACAAGGACGGGCCCCACGAGGCGCTTGAGCCCCCACTACAACAAGGACGGGACCCACGAGGCTCTCAAGCCCACGAGCTGGTAGATTGCAAGACGCTGACACGCAGGGCCTTCCTCACACTGCACTGCAGCTTTTCAGTTTACAAATCTAAGTGAAGAATTCCAGAGGAGCCCAGTTTAGATTTTATTTCAGGATAGATTACAGTCTGGCCAAAATCAATGTTTTGTATATGTTTTGTTTGCTTGGATCTGGTTTTTTGGGTTTCTTTTTTTTTTTTTTTTTTTTTTTTTTGAGAGGTTTTTGCTATAGGGCGCGTGCACTCGCCAGACAGACGAAGAGAGAAAGCGAGAAATCACCCCCCAGAGGGGTTGGTCATTCCACAATCCCTTCTCCTCCGTTCTCCTCTCGGGATCTTGGGCACGCACGCACACGTGCCCAGTGTGAGTTTTAAGCCACCGGGTCTGGGACGCGAACCGCGGTCGACTACGTGGGAGTCCAGCGACATAGCCATTATGCTAACTGCTGGTCCCTGGGTTTCGTTTTTAATGTCAGCACACACAACAGCCAGCCAGAGAGAAAAGGAAGGAGAGCTCTCCCGCCAGAGAGGCCTGGTCACACCACAGCCCTTTTCCCTCCAGTTCTCCAGCCGCTCGCCATCCTGGCACGCACGCATACCCAGCCAGTTTCTTCAAATTGCCAGGGCCAGGAGCCCTGGCAGATCAGCCATTTGGGACCTGGCTTCCTCTTCACAGCACTTAACCACTGTGCTACAGGGCTAGCCCCTTTTATTAAGAAAAGTGCTCATTTTCTAATCTGCTCAGAACCTAAGGAAGATATGATCCAAAAGAATTGGCCAGACTGGGTGTTTGTGTGAGGTACATCTGCTAAAGGGATGTATTTCCCCTCCAGATTTGGAGGACACCAAATAGTACATAATTTGAGATGTCTTTACTTATCTTTTAAAAAAATGACTTCCATGAGCAAAAGTGACAGAGACGTAGAGAAACAGAGGACAGAGACCACACCCGCGTCACTTCTCGTTGCTGTGATCCCCAGCGAACTCAGGGAGGTCTCCAGGTACAAACCCAGAACTTCCCATGGAGTCGGCCTCGCAGGTGTCGTTACCTCTGCCCCACCGTTTGCCTCCTAGTAATCTCTGTCCGTGGATTTCAGAGCAGGTTGGAGCTAGATGGACATTAGAAGTTACCCAGGCTCTCGGGACACACTTGGGAGCCAGCCTGTCTTCACGTGGGGTCCCCCACCCACAGAATGTGCACACGTGACAACACGTCTGCATTTCGTGAAGTGGCTAAAGGAGCCACTGTGCGTGGATGTCACTTCATCACACAGCAGTGTCCGTGGCCGAGGCCGGGAGTGAAGGGCAGGGCAGGGCTGTCTTCCTGTATCCCCTCACAGCCTCTCAGCTCTGCCCCTGGCTCTGGGAGCACTTTCTAAAGGTGCAGGGGTGAGTGGGGTCCTTCAGTAACATCTGATCCCACACCAGACTCTGCACAGACCAGTCCAGCCCCTTCACTCACCCCGCCCCATCCCACAGCAGAGAAGACAGCTGCAGGTTCTCTTGTCTTTGCCTTCTTACGGCAGCTCTCCTCTCCCCTCCCGCTCCTATGGACCCTGTCCACTGAGAGTTCCAGGCCTTGCTCTTCTTCCTGTGCTAGGATTGCTTCTCCCTGCTTTCCAGGCTCAGGGGCCTTTTCTTGGCACTCACTCTCTAGTGCCAAGTCTCAGTCCCTCCCCACGCCTCTCCAGGTGCCTGCTGAGCCCTGCTGTAGCCCCCACAGGGCATTCCATTTGACTTTTTGTTTCTAAATGACCCTATGGGGTTTTTCTTTAACCAAGATACAATTCATGCACAGTCTAATCCACCCATTGAATGTGCACAGCTCCATGGTTTGCTTGGTGTCATTATTTATATTAATGGTGTTGTGCAATCACTGCTGTGGTCAGTTTTTTACATTTTTACATCACCCCAACCAAAACTATGCCCATTAAGTAGTAACTCCCCATTCTCTCATTCCTTACCACTGCCACCCCCAATCTCTGGTAGCCTCGAATCTTTTTTGTCTCTATAAATTTGTCTGTTCTAGATATTTCTTTCTCTTTTTTTTTAATTTTAAGAGAGAGTTTTGCTATGAATGCATGCCAGAGTGACAGAAAGCAAGAAATCACTCCCCCCGGGGGGGGGGGGGGGAGATGGCCTTGCCACAGTCTCTTCTCCTCCCTTCTCCTTTGGGGTGTTGGGCATGCATGCACGCACACATGCTTGGCGTGAGTTTTAAGCCACCAGGTCTAGGACTCAAATCACAGTCAACTACATGGCAGTCCAGCAGCGTACCATTATGCCATCTGCTGGTCCCTCAAGATATTTCATACGTATGGAATCACTATATTAGTCCTTTTGTGGCTAGTTCATTTTATTTAATACTATATTGTAGCATGTATCACAACTTCAGTTTTGTTTATCCTTTCATCTTTTTTTAAAATTTATTTATTTTGCTATAGTTCACACGCACTCAGGAAGAAGACAGAGAGAGAAAGAAGTAACCCCCCCAGGGAGATGGCTACACCACAATCCCTTTTCCTCTATTCTTCTCTCAGGGTTTTTGGCACACACACACGCATACTCTCCTGGCATGATTTTCAAGCCACCAGGTGCAGGATTCAAACCGTACAGTTGGCCGCGTGAGATCCAGCTGCCTTAATCTCCATGCCACCTGATGGTCCGGTCCATTCATTTGTTTGTTTCCACCTCTGGCTGTTGAAATAACATTGCAGTGCACATCAGCCTACAGATACTCATTTGCCTCCCTGCTATCAGCCCCTGTAAGTACATTCTAGGAATGGAATTGCCGGATCACATGATAACCGTGCTTAGCTTTTTTTTCTTTTTAAGGTTTTTGAGAAATTACCTCGTGGGGGGTGGCCATACCTCAATCCCTTCCCCTCCGTTCTCCTCCTGGGATTTTGAGCACACATGCGCATGCGCCCGCCATCATTCTCAAGTCACCAGGTCCGGGACTTGGTCTGGGACTTGAACCATGGTCGACCGTGTGGGAGTCCAGCCCCTTAACTACTACACCACCTGCTGGCCCCTGTGTTTAGGTCTCTGAGTAACCAGCATATAGACTTTATGCACTTAAGCTGCTCTACGTGGGAAGTACAGGAATTTGTTAATTAAAACATATCTACTTTAAGTAAATGTGAAGAGCTGTCAATGTACGGAACCAATTCATTCCTCACCTTCCTTTGCATTCTTAACCATTATCATCTGTACAACTCACTTGACAGCTAATCACAGAAGGCTTCGTGACATCCATTATTCTCTTTAACTGGTTATTTTAAAGCTTCTTACTGTTTAACTTGGCAGGTTTGTATATAGTCCCCCCGAGGTTGTAATCTCCTCGAGGGCAGAGACAGGTGTTGTATCTCCTTGTACCGGTGTTCCCAGGAGCCCTCATCATGGAGCAACAGGGTATCTAGATGAGTTCTCATTTTCTCTCATCTCAGTCTTCTGGTTTATTCAAAGACTAGGAAAAGAAAAAACTTTTCTAGCAAGTACTTATTCCGATACAATTCTCTTTGCCTAGGTAAGTTTTGTTTGTTTTTTCAAGAGAGATTTCTGCTATAGGGCACACGCACTCACTAGAGAAACAGAGAGACAAGAAAGAGGAAAATCACCCCCCAGAGGGGCATGGCCACACCGCAGTCCCTTCTCTTCCGTTCTCCCCTTGGGATTTTGGGCACGCATGCACGCACATGCTTCTGGCCTGAGTTTCAAGCCTCGGAATCCAGGATTCAAACCACAGTCAGCCATGTGGGAGTCCAGCGATGTAACCATTACACCGTCTGCTGGTCCCACCTAGTTAAGTTTTACAGACCTGTTTTCATATGTTAAATAAAGTAACATAATAATAGCAGCTAACGTTTATGGAATACTTACCATGTGTCATACATTATTCAAAGTATTTACTTATATTTCCTCACTTAGTTCTCAAAATAAGCCTATGAAAGAGCCAGCAGGTGGTGCAGTGGTTAAGGTGGCTGGATCCCACATGGCCAACTGCTTGGTTCGATCATGGACCTGGCAGCTTGAAAAAACACACCAGGCGTGTGTGTGTGTGTGTGTGTGTGCGCGCGCGCATCCAAAATCCTGAGAGGAGAGTGGAGAAGAAGAGATTGTGGCATGGACATCCCCCCTGGGGGTGGATTTCTATTTTCCCTCTTCTCTATACCCTATAGCAAACTAAAAAGAAAGAGAGAATGAACCCTATGCTGTAGGTAGTATTATCAGCCACGTTTTACTGAGTGGTGATTACATCATCGAAACCTTGAATGGCTGCCCAGGGCCCCATCACCTCATGTGCTTAGTTAGACCTCTGACTGGGGGCCCCATTCTTATCCACAGACAGTTGGCGGCCAGGGAGGGTGGAGTGCGGAATTCACAACCCCTGAAGGACCATCCAGCCCATGTCGCTAGTGCTGGCGTGTGAAGCAGGGACCAGGCCTCCTGTGGGCCTTAGCTTCTCTGGCCCCTCCAGCCTCTCAGAGCTTTGTAGGCCTATTCTCTTTCCGCTTGCCTTCTGTCCAGCTGCCATGGGCTCTTGAGTGTCTCCACTTCTCTGCTCCCTGAGGGTGGCAGAGATCCCTCCTGGGACCAGCCTGGCCTGGCCCTGCTCCAGCTTTGTGACCTTAGGCAGACACCTCAGGGTGTTATGACTCCCTCAGGCCCTATAAATACCAGCCTCTTCTCTTATCCAATTAGCTGGAAACTGACCAGCTTGTTCAGGCAATTGTTATTTCTTTAAAAAAAAAAAAAAAAAAAGATCAATATACAAAAATAGAACAGCCTCCATTTTTAAAACCCCGCACGATCCGCAGCACATTCCATTTCCCTCACCCCGCCTGCCGCTTCTAGTCAGAACCAGTTCCCAAAGCAGCCTCACTAACATAAATATCTCTGGAGAAAACGCGCCAGCCGAGAGCCCTCCAAAGCCAGTCCCCCCACTCCACTGCCCCCATTGAGCAACGTTCCAGATACAAGATGAGGGTGGCATTAGGTGACGTCCTCAGCACCGACGTGGCAGGAGCCTTTCTGCCAGGCTTCCTGCAGTGTCGTCTCCTCCCTGGCCCACAGCCCAGGCAGTGGGAAGGCTGAGAAGGCCTGGCCTGCCCTGAGAAGGGGGCCCTGGGAGGTCAGGGGGGCCTGCACATAAGTCACCCCAGGGCGGCCTCAGAACAAGGGCAGGCAGAGGGGCCAGTCCAGCTCCCCCTCGGCTCTCTGCATGTCTGCCCCATGCTGCGACGAGAGCCTCCTCAGTGCCGTTTCCTTCCGACCCAGCTGCATCCTGGTCCAGGGACGGTCCTCCCTCCTGCCCGCACTTCGCTGGGTCTCACAGGCCCTGAGCCTCAGCTTAGGCTGCTTCCCTCCTGGCCGTGGTGTCCTCCCACACCAGGACCTCGGGCGCCCTGGTTCTTGCTGCTTGCTCAGGTGCCGCATCCCCATGGCCCTCAGGGGCTGCCTCGGGCTCACGGCCACAGGTGCCTGCACAGCCCGGCCAAGCTCTGCTGCGCGGGTGGGAGCCTAGGCCTGCCCAGAAGCTTCTCCTGCCCCACCTCCAGAAGCACCTGGGGGCTCAGTGCCAGCCTCTTCCTTGTGTCTTCACAGGTCCTCCCTTCAGGTTAGACGGTGACACCCACAAGCCCATGAGGTTAGCGAGAGCAGAAGTCACAGTCTTCACTCCCTCTCCGCTGCCCTCCCCTGCCTCGAGGTGCAGCGGGGATTCATGCTGGTTTGGGGTCCCCCCCACACAGCCTCCCCCGCCCGCATCTGACCTCTCCCCTTGGTTTTCAGCACTGTCTCCAAGCAGCGGAAGAACGTCATCAGCTGCGTCACCGTCCACGACTCCCCCTACTCCGACTCCTCCAGCAACACCAGCCCCTACTCAGTGCAGCAGCGCGCCGGGCACAGCAACGCCAAGCCCTTTGACACCAAGGGGAGCCTGGAGAGCCACTGCACTGGGAACCCCCGGACCATCATCGTGCCACCCCTGAAAACCCAGGCCAGCGAAGTCCTGGTGGAATGTGACAGCCTGGTGCCAGGTAACTTGGGGCTCGAGCTGGCCAGGAACCTCTCTCTGAGATGGGTTTTCTTTGTTTTTCTGCTGCTAGAAATCCTGGTGTGAGAGCTCGTCAAACAGAAAGAGCCCCGTTATTGTAGAAGACTGTTCCCAGGATTTCACTCAAGTTGCCCACGTGGGCTTCTTTAACATTATGCTGTAGAGAGCTGTTCTTTGCTAATCCTGTAATCAGTACCTCCCTGCCTTTTTGATGGCTCTGCTTCCAAGCAGGTTGATAAATACAAAACCAAAGCCACCAGCTCCTTACCTACTGGTCCGGGGTACCTGGCCGGTGAGCTTCCCTGACACCTTGCTCCGCTCCGTTGCCGTCCAGGAAGCCCTCTGGTAGAGGGTCGGGTGGGCTTCCTCTGTAGGAAGGACCTTCTCCGAGTCTTTTTTTTTTCCCTTTTTCTTTATTCATGATGGAGCACACTTGCACACGTGTATGTAGATACGGGAGAGAAAAAAGTACCCTCCACGGGTCTGGTCACTCCACAATCCCCCACGTCCACTCCGTCAGATCGTGGGCACTTGCCTGCATGCCTGGCATGTTTCATGCTGACCAGGTCAAGGATTTGAACTGTAGTCACCATGCGGGCCCCGGCTTCTCTTGAGCAGCACATTACCACTGCACCACCGAGCTGCCCCTGCAGGTCTTGCTGGCAAGGATACAGTAGCTCCCACCAGTTCCCCAGCACAGCTGAGAGGGCAGAGCTGAGTGCATTTCTCAGGGACCACTTGATGTGTTTTTTAATTGCCAGAGGGCACACGAGCTCACTAGAGAGAGAGAGACAGAAAGCACCCCCAATGGGTATGGTCGTGACACAATCCCTTGTGCTCCTTTTCTGTATCCTGTTGGGATTTTATTTAATTTTTTTGGAGAGGTTTTTGCTACAGGGCACATGGGCTCACCAGAGAGACAGAAAGTGAGAAATCATCCCCCGGGGGGAATGGCCACGCTGCAATCCCTTCTCCTCCATTCTCCTCTCGGGATCCTGGGCACAGACATACATGCACCCAACATGAGTTTAAGCCACCAGGTCCGGAACTTGAACTGTGGTCGACTACATGGGAGTTCAGCGACATAGCCATTATGCTAACTGCTGGTCCCATTACTTAACTTCATTTATTTACTTATTTTAATTTGACCTGAGAGGAACAGAGTGAGAGTGAGAAAAAGAGGAAAAGTGAGAAAGCAAGCTGCCAGGTACAGGACTCGAACCATGGTCAGCCATATGGGAGTCCAACACCCTTAACCACCACGCCACCTGCCAGCCCTGGTATGTTTTTTCAAGCCACCAAGGTCAGGATTTGAACCATGGCTGACCACGTGGGATCCATTAACCACCAGGCTAACCACCACTTTGCGCTGCTCTATTAAAAGGATTCTTGCTATCCCATGAAGGCTTGTCCTGAAAAGTGGCTCCCAGAATAAAGGCCACGAATTTAACCTTCTAAATAAACATGGCAGCTCACCCTGGTGTAAGCAGCCTCTGCTCAGCGTTTCCCTTGCTCACAGTCGCGGTGGAAGGAGAAACTGAAGCAGAAGACGTCCCCACGTTCTGCTTTTCCACCACAAGGGGTGCCACAGCCACACCAGTCAGCCCCACGATGGCAGGCCCTTGAGGAGACAGGTCCTCAGAGCAGTGGCCAGTACACATTTCTGCTCAGATGGCCCTTAAATAACTGTTTAAACCGCAGCCCCACCTCCACGGTGGTACTGACTGGAAAGGGGGAATAGAAACCGCCAACAGGGTTTGGTTGGGCGTGAAAAGCTGTTAGTCCCCAGAGAGACCTTCTGCTTGTGTGGCCTGAGGTTGCTACAGAGACCAGGAATCCTCCTGAGGCGGTCCCCACATGGACGGCCTAGTGAGCATAGGCCCTCGGGGTGCTGCTATTGAGGTGAAGAGCAGAAGCCAAGATGGCGTCTCTGGGCGCTCTCTCAGCTGGGTGCCCCAGTCAGCCTGCAGTGTGGGTCCCTAACACAACGAAGCCTGTAGCATGGCCTTTTCCACACAAAAGGCTCTGCCTACAGAAGAAACAGCTGTCAGCTTGGACTCTGTGACCTCCACGTCCTACCCGGGGGCTGCCTGGGAGCCCAGGTGGGCTTATTCTCCCAGAAAGTCTTCCTCCCTGACTGTATAGTTCCCCAAGCTGCCTTTCCTCAAAGATGTGTGGGCCAGCAGATGATGTAGCGGTTACATCCCATGTGGCCAACCACAATTCAATTCCCAGACCTGGTGCCTTGAACATCACGCTGGGTGCCGTGTGCACGCATGCCCAAGATTCATGGAGGAGAATGGATTGTGGCATGGCCATCCCCTCTGGGGAGTGAAAGAGGTGGTTGTAGAACTCAGCCATCCCTGCACCCTGCTAAAGCTTCTCTGTTTTCATGTCCCAGTTTGTCCCCAACAGCACTGTGCAGACAGTACAGGCTTTGAGAATTAGTGCTCCTGGGTAGGCCAGGGGGAATCGTGGGGTAGGGGACTGTGGTGTCTACATGGTGGATGGGTGAGAAGTACACGGAGGGTTTCAAGCCACTGCACAGGGAGACCCACACACGGCATCAATGCCCACCACACGGTCTCCGCCCCATGGCCAGTTATACCTGGGGTTTTACCTGCAGGAGAAACGGACCATGGGGTACCAGGTACGAGGGCCCAGGGTGTCCATACACTAGTTTCCTGTGACCCAGAGCCAGGGAATCAGGCTAAGCTTTCAAAATTAGACATCCTGTGAGGAAAAGAAATGAGGCTGGCCCTTCAAGGCACAAGGATGTCTCTCCCCAAAAACCTGGTTTCTCTACCCAGGCAAATATTTTGGTGGGAAACTTGACAGGAAGCAACAGTCCCTCGTAGTAACCACAGGGGCCTGTCAGGCACAGTTCACTGCAGGAGAAAGGATTCCTCGGAGCAGAGGACAGGACACTTTTCTGCTCAGACGGACCTTACATAATTATTTAAACCATATCTCACACATCTGTAAGTTTAAATATTTGCAAAGGACATAGACCCTGCCATATTGTGTATTGCACCATTATTCCAGTTCTTTATGTTCATAGAAACCCTGAAGGTGTAGATTGAGCTCATTCCACACAAGGAAGGTGCCCTGACCCCCGGCCCCCACCCTGCCACCCCTGCTCCCACCCCGTCTTCTGGTGCCTGCCGCTCCCCAGCCTGTGGCATGTTCATCGTTAGCTGCAAAATCAGGCCAGGCCTGGGAAACCAGGAAAGCAGCCCTGGGGTACTCTGTGACTCACACAGGCCGACATGCGCACTGGCAGCTGCTCCCCAGCTGGAGTTCCCAGCACATCTCAGGCAGGGGTCCCACGGCCCTCTGGATGCGGTCAGGGTGAGGGCTGTGTGTATGACAGGCCGACCTCCGTACTCCTCTCCCGCCCACAGCTCTCCGCTCGGGAAGGATGTCGAGGTTTCCCCACAGCCGTCCCAGGTGTCCTGCATCAGTTAAGTTTCTCATGGAAGGCAGAGTGAACTCTACACTGGCTTAAGACAAACAAAGAGTTTATTGGAAGGATGCAGGATTTAGGGAAAGCTCAACGGTTAAGTCCCAGGCAGGGCAGGGGCCGGGACTCCTGGGGCCGGGGCTGCTGGAGGCCTGCCTGCCCTGTGGGTCCGTCTTCACCTGACCACAGAGCCAGCAGCTCCCCGGCTCCCGTTCCCCATTTCCAGGTGACCAGCATTGATCTCTGCTGGGAGCAGACCCCTGGACCTTGAGAGAGCTTTTGCCAAGGGACAGGTGCAGTAATGACGCCAGCAATCACTAACAGAACTAGCAACATTACGGTCCTAAATGCTGGATACAGGACATTTTACAGATGTTGACTTGTGTGATCCACGTGATAACCCTACATGTGGCTACCGTTACTTTTCCAATTTCGTAGCCAGCCCCAGAGCCTAATTAACAGAACTGGATCCCAGATGACCCACCCACAGTTCAAGTCCCAGACCCAGTGGCTTGAAAATCAAGCCAGGCACGTGTGTGCACGCACATGCCAAAAATCCTATATGGAAATGGAAAAGAAAGAATTGCAGGGTGACCATTCCCCAAAGGGGGTGCTTTCTCCTCTCTCTCTCTCTCTCTCTCTCTCTCATACACACACACACACACACACACAAGCACACGTGCCCTCTGGCAATCTTTTTTTAAAATGGGAGCATAAAGAGATTCACCAACTTGCTTGAGGCCGTGTGCTGGTCCTCCCAGGGGCTGGCCCTAGAGCATATCTGTGCTATAAGCATTCTGCTCACCTAGTGTAGACAGAGACATCAGCGGCCACCCCGAGCACCAAGGGCTATTTCCAGGGCAGGGCATCTCCAAGAGGGGCTGGGCAGGCGTCTCCAGAAAGCCCCGTACTGTCCCCTTGCCACCGAAACGTACGTAGGCCCCTCAGCTCGGCCCGTTGACACTGTACTCGTCTCTCCAGGAGGAACTGCTGCTTCAATCCTCAGTCCCCTTCAGGACCCTTGCCTCATTCAGGCCCCTCCTGCTCTGACGCGTCCTCCATATCCTGTCCCCACGGACAGTAGCGAGTGGAATGCCAGGCTGCCATTCGTGGCATCTAAAACTCTTTTTAAAGTTTGTTTTTCCGAGAGGCACCCCAACGAGTCCTCACGCTGTGACCACCTCCAGTCTCTGCAGGCCAGGATCTCGGCACGTGGGTGTCCGCACCTGGCCGCTCAGCAGGGTCCAGGATGTGAACCCAGGGCCTTTCCCATGTGGGTCCAGTTGCTGTCACTGTGCCATCACCTGACCCCTCGCTCTGCAGACTTAGGCCATACATCCCTTGAGCTCTGTTTCTCCCTCACGTGTAATTGCCACAATAAATCCAGCGAGTTGGCCTAGGAGTAGAGAGGGAGCCCGATGGTGGGGGGGGGTCAGGAGGCACCCCTCTGAGTTCGGTGTGCACCAACGTTCGTCGCCAAGCTTCCAGTTTCCTCTGCTCTTCTTGCAAGGCTAAGACCTTCGAAGGCACAGGTGGCTCCCTGACCACAGTTGCCCAGCATTCTAGCCGCGGCCCCAGCTCAGGCGTCTCCTGTCGGATCTTGATTTTCTCACCTGAGATTCGTAATAGAATTGACCCAACCTCGTCCAAGGAGGAGCCTGGTCCGTACCATGCGTGGCTCATTCATATGTAGCACCCTCCACCCGGGAGTACCCAGATTCACCCGCCGCAACAACCCACGAGCTGCCTCCCTTTGTTCTTGCCTAAGAGGTGCAGACCCCAGTGTAAAAGTTCCGCATTCTTGCTCCTGGAACATGAGACACAGCTCTGTCCCGGACACCCCGCACTGTGTCCTTGCCACTTCTCCCTTCAGGGTACACACTGGACATGACTCTTCTCCAACACCCCTTCCTCGGACGCCCTCCTCGAACGTGGGCGGCTTCAGAGCTGGGGGGCTGTGGAGGACGACAGTGTTCTGGCGGATGACGGGACTCCTGTGCCAAAGGCCTGTTCACACTGGCTGGTTTTCACCCTCTGCTAGACACAGCTTCTGGGGAAGTGTTCGGTTTCCAGAAAGACACCAAGAGGCAGGCACACAATAGCACTGTCCACCCGCTCTGTGCAGGCCCACGGTGTCTAGCAGGGCTCCCTGTGTGGGGACCACTCCCGGGGGGTGCCAGGGGCGTGGAGATGGCCCCGCCTAGCAGCGGAACTCCCCGAGGAGCCTGCCACACTCTGACCCCTGACCCTGCCCAGAACAGCCTCACCTGGCTTGTCCTCAGGCCAATCCCTCACCGACCTGTCACGCCTCCTCCTCACTCATGACTTGGTCCCTCTGCCACCCCCACCACGCCTGGCACACAGTGGGTGCTCAGGAAATGTTGGTCTGATGGGGCGAGGCAGTGGGCTCTGAAGAGGCTCCTTGGATTCCTTCCAGCTAGACGCCATGGGGGCCATCCTACTTGGGGCAGAGCCCACTTGGTGAGCCCGTGGCTGTTAGTGTGGTCCACCGGCCAGCAGCTTGTTAGGAACGCAGACTCTCGGGACCAGCAGGTGGCATAATGGCTGCATCACTGGAGTCCCACGTAGTCGACCGCTGTTCAAGTCCCAGACCGGACGGCTTGAAACACCCTGGGTGTGTGTGCGTGCCCAAGATCCTGAGAGGAAAAGGAGCAGAAGGGATTGTGGTGTGGCCATCTCCCTGGGGGGTGATTTCTCACTTTCTGTCTCTCTGTCTCTGGTGAGCACATGTGCCCTATAGCAAAAACAAAATTTCTCTTAAAAGAAAGAGAGAAAAGAAATGTAGACTCTCAGGCCCACCTGGGGCTCCGGGCCAGAAGGTGGCACCACCGGCTGACCAGGCAGGCAGGCAGGCACCTCCAGAGTAGCCATGCTCTCCCCCACCTCCTCAGAGACAGGAGAGCCCCTGCACTCGACCGTGTCCTCCCTGGATGACTGTCCCGTCCTGCCGAGGACAGGGCACTAGGCCAGGTGACCCTCATGGTATCTTAGCTGTCTTTGTCCTCCTGGTGGTTCATGGCGTCTGCCTGAGACGCGGTCTCGATGATGCTCACAATCACCTCTGCCAGATGCCAGAGGGGACGCCCCAGGAGGACCGCGTTAGACCTGGCCTCGGGCCATCGGCCACCACACGCCTCTCTGTCCCTGTCTCTTCCTTCTGGCTTCTGGCTTCCTCTCCTCACCTGTGGCTCTGACCACCCTCTCCCACAAGGGGACAAGCCAGAGCCCTGTTGCCAGCCCAGAGCCACGGAGAGGAAGCTCTGTGACTGGCCAGTCCTGGGCCACCATCGGAGGTGGGGATAGCGTCTTCTGGGAGCTGCAGACCTGCCCCTGACCTGTGACCTCTTCCTCCTCCCACCAGTCAACTCCAGCCACCACTCGTCCTCTTACAAGCCCAAGTCCTCCAGCAACGTGGCCTCCACCAGCGGTCACTCTTCAGGGAGCTCGTCTGGAGCCATCGCCTACCGGCAGCAGCGGCCCGGCCCCCACTTCCAGCAGCAGCAGCCTCTCAACCTCAGCCAGGTGAGCAGGTCCCAGAGTGGCAGTCCCCAGGGGCACAGGAAGTGCCCCGCGGGGTCTCTGGAGTCACCTTGGGGAAGTTGGTGTCACTGATTGGCCGAGAGCCACCAGAGCACAGTGACTCGTCTGATGTTACAAAGCTCTTTGCGACATGGTGCCGTGAAGAGCTTAAAAATAGGGTGGCCCCTGTTGGCCCACTGTGACCTAACTCGGGGCAGAACACGTCCTGGCCCAGTCAGCCTGGACTCCAGGGACAGACCACACCCCAGAGACCCCAAATCCGGAGAGGGAGGTCCTAGGATTTGGGGAGAGATGGGGGGACTTGAGTGGAACCTCAGGGCCACTGCCATGGCCGCAGAGCAAGGCTGTGCATGGAGGGCTGGGCCTCAGGTCTGATTACAGAGCGGACACAGGGAAGTGGGGAGGTCTGCTCAGAACCCCATCCAAACCGCACCCCCGGCTTGTGTCGAGGCTGCTCAGAGTACGGAGAGCCAAGTCCACACTGAGGAGGGCAGTTTGGACGGCAGCATTCTGGAAGGTGTGGTTTCAGCCATGAGCCTCACTGCGAGTGGAGGAGCATGGCCACTTGGCCATCCTCCGCAGCCGCACAGCCCTGGCTCGCCCTGGGGAGGGAGCCGCTCGTGTGCCCTCGGCAGCTGGCCGGGCCGTGGTCATCTCAGCAGGCCGTTGCAGTCTCACGTGCCAGGGCATCTTTGGCCCTCCTGCCGGGCCCTGGCACCTCTGGTCCCTGTGCCCCTAACGCAGCCGGCTTGGTGCTTCTCCCCAGGCCCAGCAGCACATGACGGCGGAGCGCGCCGGGAGCCACCGCCGCCAGCAGGCCTACATCGCGCCCACCATGGCGCAGGCTCCGTACTCCTTCCCGCACAGCAGCCCCAGCCACGGCGCTGTCCACCCCCACCTGGCCGCCGCCGCCCACCTCCCCGCGCAGCCCCACCTCTACACCTACACGGCGCCCGCCGCCCTGGGCTCCACCGGCACCGTGGCCCACCTGGTGGCCTCGCAAGGCTCGGCGCGCCACCCCGTGCAGCACACTGCCTACCCGGCCGGCCTCGTGCACCAGGTCCCAGTGAGCATGGGCCCCCGGGTCCTGCCCTCGCCCACCATCCACCCGAGTCAGTACCCGGCCCAGTTCGCCCACCAGACCTACATCAGCGCCTCGCCTGCCTCCACGGTCTACACTGGATACCCACTGAGCCCCGCCAAGGTCAACCAGTACCCTTACATATAAGCACTGGAAGGGACGGGAGGGGGGAGGAGGGGCAGAGGAGGGGAGGGGCTCCCGGACCCAGGTGGGAGCAGGCTTTTTATACTGAAGATGCCGCACACAAACAATGCAAACGGGGCAGGGGAGGGGCAGGGACGGGACGGGACACAATGAAACTTGAACTAGGAAGTGGGGGGACGTAGAGCAGAGAAGAGGACATTTTAAAAAGGAAGGGGTTAAGGAGGGGGGAAAATCTATGCTTTTTATTGTAAAAAAGAAAAAGGAAAAAAAAAATGAAAATGTCGGTAACAAAAAAAAAAAAATCACAGCTCACGGACCCACTCTGCACCAAACTGGAAGGAGAAGAGGAGACCGGCAGGAAGGTTCTGGAAGTGGAGGGCCCCAGTTCTGAAGAACTTTATGAACTTTTCAAAGATTATTTTCATATGGCAGCAAGTAACATTGAAGACTTTGCTGTCAGGGTTTTTAATTCATTGAACGTGAGAATTAGGGATTTTTCCAGAACTCTGAAGGGCCAACACCCCTCCAGGAAGTCAGGCCGAGGCCTGGGCAGGCAGGTGTGCGGGAGTTGGTCTGGGCTTGACAACACCCAGTTCAGGAGTGATGGGAACGGCCAGGCGGAGGGAGGCCCCCGGGACATGGCGGCTTTCTCTTTCTGAGCACTCTGGGTAAATCCCTAAGTACTGTTACCCCTCAAATGTCATCATCAGTGTGTGTTGCAAACTTTAGTTTTTCTCTCTTCTTTTCTCAAGTTTTATTTCCTCTCTGACTCCACCCCTGGTCGCGTAGCGTAGGACGTAGGACGAGCGCCGTCGCAGACACCCTGGTAGCAGGCAGCACTCCGCACCGCCCCACCTCGCGTTCGTCTCCCACGGTACCGACCGACGAGTCGTCACTGTAATTGCACAGAAACGTGACATAGCATCGGCATGTGACCGGGGCCGGGGCCCAGGGTACACCTTGCCGGGGTGTGGGTGTGAGCGCGGGGGCCGCCCCGCCGTGCGTCCCTCGGCCGCTGTCCCAGCCCCACAGTCTTGGTTTTACATCATTCCCTCCTAGTGCCTTACCGACCGACAGACGCGGTGGAAGGGTTTACTCCCTCGGAACTCCAGGAAGCCGGCCGGGCGAGGCGGGCAGACGGAGCTGTCCCGGCACCGCTCACGTGTACTCTGGTCTGTCTTTTCGTTACTCTCGTTTGATGCCCATCGTCTCTCGCGCAGTTTGCTAGCAGGATATCGGGGAGCTGGCAGGGCTCAGAGGAGAGCCGCCAGGTCTAGAGAGAGGTGTGCGCGACCCCTGTTAGGTGGCACGTCTGTGGACCCGGGTGGCTTTAGTTGAGTTTTACTTTGGGGGCAGAGACCCAGAGAGACTCCCCACCTCTCACCCCCACCCCACTCTGCCCAGCGGGCCAGAACTGCCCTTTGCAGGACCAGAGGTTTTAGGAATATGGGCCTCCCCAGGTGGCCACCCCCAGGCCCAGCACAGCCTGCCCCCGGTCACCTGGCGCCCACCCGAAGCTGCGTCCCCCAGTCCCTCACACAAGAAGCCTGGTGTTCTGAGACAGCCCACACGTCCTCCTCGCCCGGGCGCCCGGGGCTGCATTTGCTCTCACGGCTCGGCCAGGTCCCTCCCTGCGGAGACCACCTCCGGCCTTGTCGGCTCTTGGGGTCTTCCTTCACGTTACCCAGGTCTGCCCAAGACGTGATTTTGGTTCTGGTCTTTGAGGGGTCTGATGGACAGAAGGTGGGAGGGACGTTTCCGAGGGTGACGGGGATCTTACACTGCACTCTGAAAACACTCCCGCGGATAGATACGTTTCCAAAGAAATCTGCCCTTTGCCCTCTTTGCACCTTTGAGATATTCTAAAAGTTTTCTCAGGCTTTGAGCACTGCTGGCTGCTGGAGGGTGGGAGTTCTCTGTCCTCACGGTAAATAGCACTGAACTGCATGAGCGTCGGGCAAGTCTGGTTAAGGATGGGGCCTAGAGGGTGGTTCTGCTGGATTCTGATGCAGTCTTTGGCTGACCCCACGGCTACGTTTCCAAGGTGCAAAGAGCTCTCCCCCGGTTCAGCAGTCCCTGCCTCCTCCTCCCTCCATTTCTTCTTACCCTGCGGTCTCCCAGAGGAACCTGCTGTGAACGGTGTGTGCGCAGTGAGATCCACGTCAGTGACGAAGCTGTTACTTAGCTCTTAGCTGTGAAATAACTCTGGGGACTTCCCCACCATAATTTCTGACTTAAAAAGAAATAGGTCTCCAAACTGGAGGTAGATTAGGCCAGGCTGCAGGCTGGGAGGAAGGACACCAGGACCTGCTCGAGGCTGGCACGCTCTGGCGGCTCCGGTGAGGGGTCGCAGTGGGAAGACGCTCTCCCCTGGGCCGGCAGTCAGTTCCCGCTTCACCCAGAGGTGGGGAAGCCACCTGTCACAGCAGGGAAGCCGGCAGTTCTGAGAAGTGGGGGAAACGGCCTCCAGAGGACATGGGAGCCAGAGCCCTCCCAGAGCTGTGCCAGCCTGGAAAAGCCACCCGTGAGGGACTTTGGGGGCAGCAAGATCCCATCAGTGCATCTCATACCCGGGTACAAGGCATGCAGACCTGGGTGCCCGTGAGCCTCGTTCTGCCCGAGGGCAGCACCCAGGCCCCGGCACAGTTCAGTTCCAGCCCCTCCTTTCTGATCTCTGAAAATGTTCTTTCCATTTTAGACGAAATGATTTCGTCTGCTTAAGTTGGAAGTTTCTTACTTTGTCCCCTGATGTGTCCTTTCCTTTCCTTCTTCCAGATCAGGAATGAAAATTCCATGCTGCTCATAAAGATATTATTGTACTAATTATTCTTGCTATTACCATTGTAATTATGATCACGATCTTCATGTTGATATTTTAGTCAGGGTTTTTAAATGCACATTTATTCCAAGTATCTTTGTGTTTTCTCTTTACTATTGAAACCTATTCTGTCTGTGAGTATGCGAGTAGACGGGAGAGACTTGCAGATGTCCAGCTTTGTTCACACACACAAGGAAGACCCGGGAATTAGGAAAAGTGTTTCTGTCATCTCTGTTCCAAAGGAACCATCCAGAAAGATCCACAACAGAGAAGAAGAATCAAGGCCTTTTTATCTGTACAGCCCAGAGTGGGCCTTTGACGTGTCACTATCAATAGCGATCCTTCTAGATTCCCACTGGCCTGGGATCAGACTTGAGGAAGCATCCTGGGGCACGGGAATGCTGACCCCGCCCCCTTACACACACACACCTGTCTTAAACCCCTAGACGGCTCCTCTCCGTGCTCTGTGCTCTCCTGCACTTCTGGGATCGTTAACTAGGTCCTGGACCTGTCTCACATTGGATGTGTAAGCAGAAAAGCCCTCTGCTCAGAGTGCACCCGAAGTCTTTCCCAAATATCTACGCTTGCCGCAGTCACCAGGGTATGGTGTATGTCCTCCAGTGCAGGCTAGCTGTCCCCCTCATGGAAGCCACTGGCTCTAATAAGCTGACGTAAGGCCAATGGGCAGGTGGTCCTCCCCCAGGAAACGTCGGCCCCGCTCCCATTCCTTCCGTCCATGACCACCCTGTACTACCCACTTCTGCAGTCCACCCCTGCCCACCCCACACGCCTCCCAGCGCACACTTCTATGGAGCCAAGAGAAAGGGGGGGTAGGGCCAGAGACCCCCTAAGAGAGTCTAGCAGCCGTTCCGACATTGCAGCCATGTCCCTTCTGCATTCATCAGCCAGCAGCAGCACAGCGGCCTGGCAGCCATCCCTGCTGGGCACCCACAACACCCAGGAACAAGGCACCTGGATTAAGAGGTAGAAGTAGTTATTTCACTGCAGTATCGGGCGGCGCCCAGTCCCACAGACACTCAGCTGGTTCGTGTGCACTCTCCTGTCCTCACTTGATGTCCCCCTGGAGCAGGAGCCCCAGGAGCCCAGCTGGTGCACCCACTCCCCCTATGCTCCTTAGCAATACTCTCCCAGGTGTCCCATGCAGTCCTGGGCCACCTGGGCGAATTGCGGGAACGCCAGGCCGCTGTCTCTAGGACTGAGTTCTCAAGTGGGAGGATGCTAGCCCTGTCCCTAGGTAGACGCACAGCCCGGAGCATCGTGTCACCTTGAATCTGCCCATCCTTCGTCGCTGGAGAAGCGTGGTCAGAGTTAGAGGGAACAGTGGAAAGGACAGGCTGCAGAGAAGGGCCGGTGGAGCCCTGTGCATGGCCCTGGCCGTTTGCTTCTGCTCGCTGGGCTCTCCCTGGCTAGCGCCAGATCTGTGCCTCAAGCCTCTTCATGACGTTGTGGATGTTTCCAAGGGAAGCGGGGAGCAGGTCAGTGGGTGGGAGAGTCCAAGGCTTGATGCCAATTACTGCTGTGAAGTGGAGCGCGTGGTCGGCGCAGTGCTGGGGAGGGGGCAGGCGACGTTGGTCTCCCGGACCGCGCGTGCGTTTCCAGCCTTGCTGCCACGTGCCGTGGGCAGGCTGTGGGGGGCTTTCTGTCTAATTCACCCTGGAAGGGAGACTCCAGCCGCCCCAACACTGGGACACGGGAAGGCAGGAGGGATCAGCATGACTGCCGGCAGGACGGCTCCCATGGCTAGGCCTTGGGAGTTGTAAACACTCGTTTCAGAACAAGCTCATGGTGGAATCGGGTTGTGTGAGTGTGTATGCGCGAGTGGAGCAGACTTTCTTGGAAACTGGAGGGAGGTGATGAGGAGGCTTGAGGAAGTACTACGGATGGTCGTGGTGTAGTGAGTGGTCCCGGGCTCGCCCCGGCCTTCGTCCAGGCTCTCTGTCTGGTGCTGAGGGCTGGGAGGGAGGTGGAGCCTGTCAAGTCGCCGCAATGACAGAAAATAGAAAGGAGAAAATAGGTGCCCTCGACTCTCCGAGAAGACAGGAGAGGGGCCAGGATCCCTCTGCAGGCCCAACCTGGACTTCACACCGCCGCCGCCAGCTGAACGGCTTTGCCACGACACACTCCATCCCTTGTCCCCAGCAGCCGCAGGCTTCTCTCCCCAGCTGGGTCTTTTCTTTCTAATGTGTTTTACAGGTTTCCAATGGGGAAGCCTCCAAACTGGGCAGGCCAGAGATGTCCTCACCAAGTTGGAAAGGAAGGTGAAACTGTTCCTTTCTGTAGCCAAAGAACCCTGTCAAAGACCCCTCCCAGCATGGACAGACAGCGCCCCCCATTCCCTTCCAGGCAATAACGAACGGCATCAGTGCTGATGCGATCCCGTTCATCTTTCTCGTTCCTATCTTTTTTCTTTTCCTCCATCGCATTTATTTTGAGACTGTGCTCATCTTTTAAGAAGAGTAGCGTAGGAACTCTAAATGCTGCTACCGAGAGGCTGGAGGTACTGCAGAGTACGTGGGCTTCGCAACCTCGCGCTACCAAGGGACCGGGCGAAACAGGCCCTGCCAGGAGCCTTGGCTGTGGCAGGGCCTTAGCGCACGCGGGTCTGGGCACGGGACGGCAGTACCTCACACGATGCCTCAAGACTCCCACTTTGAGTCTATAGACTGGACCCAGTAAAGTCCCGGTCAGGCCACTGGAGACTGGAGGATGGCGAGAGAGGGTTTAAATGCTAAGGAAACCTCTCAGAGGCTTTGGCGCTGCAGCTCACTGTCATGACCCAACCTGGCAGATTCTCGTGTATTTGTTGCACCTTCCAGAAACCTAGGGGTGGGGAGGGCTCCAGGCCAGTTCTCCCCTTCAGACTCAGAGTTTGCAGAGAAGCAGCCCCTTCAGGGCACGTGCCACAGAACGCCAGCACCAGCGGGGGTGGGGGTGGTCAGGGGGTGGCCGGAAGCTCTGCAGTGCCCCCTGCTGCACTTCCACAAGCCTTTGCGAGCTCCCATCTCAGACCCCTGCGCTAGAACGTGACCCTGGCTAGCTCTTGTTTGCTCAAACTTGCCATGTCCGACGTGCGTTGAGCACTTTCTGTACTCCAGGCCTGTGCCAAGCCTTTAGGAGAATCTTCTCGCAGAGCTCCACAGCCACCGCCAGTTACAGATGAGGACGCCGATGCGCTGAGAAAGCGGCACGTGTTCGAGGACGCATGAGACGATGGTGGTCCAGAATCTCCTAGTGTCTAGTCAGGTTTTTGTTTATCAGGACCTTCCTGAGATGTGGTTTTGTTTTACTTTCTTAATTAACAGCAGTGAGTGGCCTCGTATTTCTGATAAACCACTTAGCGATCCTCCGTTTCTATGTGCCAGACACTGTGCTAAGAACCGCTCCTTGGTTGTCTCGTTTGGTTTTGTCTTCACAGTAACCCTCAGAGGTCAGCACCGCTAGTCCTTTCACGGGGAAGGCATCTGGCCCACAGAGCTGGTGAACTGCTCAGGGCTACACAGCTGGCAAGGGAGGGGGCCAGGCCTAGAACCGAGGCCTGCCCAGCTCCAGAACTGAGCTTTCAGCCTTCGCCTCAGCCGTCTCCTGTGTGTGTGTGTGTGTGTGTGTGTGTGTGCATGCGTGCGCGTGCACACGTGCAGAGAGAGACCTTGGAGGACCCTCACCCTCTGCCACCCCTACACCATGGAACTCTGCAGAAGGGCGGTAGAAGAGGGGGTCCTGGGTCGGACGCAGGCCTGCGGGGCAGAGACGGCCCAACCTTTGGAAGAGATCTCTGGAGAGTTTCTTTTTATTCACGGTAGAAGTCTTTTCGGGTTTCTTTCCAGCATCCCACTAGCTTTAGCAGTGCTGCTACAATAGACTCTTATAGGAGTGAAGGAAAAAAACATTCTATTCTTTTCTTTTTTAAATAATGTTTTCTTGCTTATAGTTAATTCTAGAAAGGCAATACTAAAGGTATATATTTTCTTCAAAATGCTATTTTTTACTGCACTTGATAAACGTCATGACAGCTCTGATCTCTGTGGTAGATCTGCTCTTCAGCCCTGGGCCGGCTAGATGCAAGAGCCACACCAAATCTGTGAATACCACGTGCGGGTCTGGCGTCCAGAACTATTTTCTTTATGTAGGAAAAGATGGAGAAGAAAGAGAAGATGACTTAGAAAGAGGGACAAAGCAAAGTGTTTTTTTGAGACAGGTACCCTTCTCAAAGAAATGGAAGGAACAGTAGTATAAAAAACTGGACGTAAGGAAGGAGTGTCTCTTGCCCTGGTCTGAAATTAATGGTAATACAGATGCATTTTTATTTTGGATGAACGGTAGCAAGAATTTGGAAATCCTTTAGGACTAGAGTATTGATTCTTTTTAAAATATTATTTGTCATGAGATAGCCGCTCAGTTGTCTTAGATGAGTTTCTTATTTCTTTTTTCTTTTAAAAACGTTAGTGACTGGCTCCAGGCTTGTTTGCCTGAATTCTTAGGTAGTTTACACGAGTTCTAGAATCTTTTAGGATTTTAACTCCATTAGAAGCAAACCCAACTCATCAGAATTTAAGATCCTGGTTGGTTTCCATAGCTATTCTGGAATTCTGGCAGAACACCTGAGGATGTTTGTAGAAGGTTTTAGATACATTATCTTACACAAACTGTGACCTAATGGCAATAATTACCTCAACTGTGGGCATTCATCCTGGTTTTAGCCTTTTTTGAAATCATGTAGCCAGCTTGATCTTGGGATTTCAAAAACGATGAATTCTCTGTGGGCTGAAAATAATGAGTAATGCACACCCTGGTCATCCCTGCTTAAGTGAATTCTGAAAATAGTTCACCTTTACAATGAAAATTAAACCAAGGAAGAGATTATCTTTTGTGTACTATAATCGAATGTGATGTTCAAATGCACATGGTGAGTATATATGTTTTTAGCTACTGTAAAATGCTGTTAGCCTTCTAAAATATCGAGAGTCACATTTTACACGAGTAAATTAGATCATTGACTGTGGATACTTAAGCATATTTCTGGCTACGTTTTATAGTGAAAGTGTTTTATAGTTTACATTTAAACTGGTACTTTTTAAAGAAAAGTTCTGTTTATAACTGACATCTTCAGACCCCAGCGACTGCCTCTCCGGTTGGAGGCCGTGTCTCCGAGCACAAGTGTGTTCTACCCATGCTGTTCCATAGTCCCGCACGCGCCTTCCCCCACGTAGTGTTTGTTTCCACGTAGACTTAAGAGGATGTGAAAGGAAGTCCAGACCGAGGGGGGTGGGGTCAGCTCAGAGCCTGGGCCAGATGCAAAGCTCTCACGCCACGTTGTCTCAATGTTCGTCTTCAAGGCCTTCTCCTTGACATCTGGAAAGAAACAGCCAGAACAGAATCCTGGCTCGTGGATTTTTGCCTGGATGTGAATATTTAACTTATTAATAGATCCACTGACTTCCAGTCACTAGGCAGTAGAAGACACTGGGATTCGGGTGGCCCCCAAGGTATAGCTGCTGTCTCTGGGGCCCCCGCACCAACCTTGATCCATGTTTTGCAGGGAGGAGCCCATACACCCCTCTGCCAGTGTGCATTGGCTGGGTTTTACATATATCTGCTGTCACTCATTCATTCTCTCCTCTAAGACAGAAGCCACTTTTTTTCTCATTGTCCAACGTGGATTTGAAGCCTCGTGCTATGGGAACGGGTCGGAGGTTCCTTTCAGGGGTCGTAGATGCTGCTGAGCAGGAGAAACTGAGGGGCAGCTCAGCCATCCCGCTGAGACGCGATCTGCCTGTGAATTTGGGACACTCTGGATCCGGAGGGCCCTGTCCTGCAGGAGCACCCTGGGAACTAGCCTGCGCGTGTCAGTTCCTCTCGCATTCCCTCTCGTGCCGCTACCGGGCTGCAGAGGACCTACTGTGAACTAAAGGGCATTCCTTTAGCAGATCAGACCTTGAAAACTGCAAAATACCTGGGACCAGGGAACTTTCAGATAAATAAGTAATCATTTTGCTCTCTCCCTGTGAACCGCATTGACAGTATGTTCTTATTACAGCTTTTGTTAGGAATGTCGTCGTAAAATAGTTTTTATCTCACCCCTCCTAATCATTTTTCCAACTTTCCTGTTCATATGGGTTTTTAGTTTTCCTTTTGTATTAATTAACCAAACAAATTTTGTGTCATCTTTGGGGCTTACCTGTGTTTTTTTTTAACTAGAGATATAGAAATTGACCTTTTTTTTTTTTTAATTGGGAAAGTAGGTTGTATCTGAAAAGGGGCTCACTATTGCTCTGCATCCTTTCAACTGATCTCCAAATCTCTCCTGGCACTGTCCCTGCGTGTCGGGTTACTAGCCCTGTAACCACCCCCGCCACTGCCCTGCTGCCACCACAGCCCTGTGCCCCCCGGACTCCCAGAGCTCAAGAGCCTGCAAGAAAGGCCCACTCTTAGCCTTGAGAGTGGCGATCTGGCCTCCCTGTCCGATGGTCACCCACCGGCGTGGAGGGGCCATGGGTTTATTCTTATCGTTTGAACAGTTTGGCTCAGGTTGTAAGTACGAACTTGGGAAGCGGAAAGTGACTTGACGCGCCCATCCTTCGTAGCTTTCCGAACTTCTGAATGGAACGTAAAGCAGCCCCGTCCCTGTCCCCGCTCCCTCAAAAGCAGATAATGTTCCTGTTGGCGCTGCCCCAGGTCTCCTGGTCCCCCGGTCCGCCAGCCTTCCACTCCCCTCACTTCTCATTGAAAGCTTTCTGCCGTGGACCTTCCAGGGCACCATCATGTCTGCCCCCAAAGCATCTCTCACCCTCTTCCTGCATTTTTTAACCAAATGAAGTAGAAAGTCCTACTTGGGGGGCAGCAGAACTTCTAGTTTAGTAGAATCACTGTATAGATATAGATGTTGATATATATGTTTGTGTATATATATATCAAGCCAAATTGCTGATAGAAGAAGTATATAGCTTTACGGATGAGGAGGAAGAGGAGGTCTTCAGAGGTTGGAGTCAGTAACGTGTGGCAGGCGAGCTCAGGCCCAGATCGGGCTGCCCCTATAGACGTGGGCCCTCGGCCCCCTCACACCGCAGAGCCGGGCGGCCTCCAAGGGTGCCGTTGCTCTCTCTGGCCCCCGGCAGGGAAGGTATGGCTGGGGGAGGGGACGACACATCAGAATGGCTGGAATTTTCCATCCCGTTGTGCTTTGACCACATGTATTGAGCTGCAGCCTCTGACATTGTATCGCGTTTCCAAAAATGGTATCCATTAGGATGGAAAGAGAACGGATCTGTAGAAATGTTTACCTTTCAACTGCCCATGAATTCAGGATGCTCTGGGTGGAAAGACTCACGCCCCAGAGGAGAACAGGGAAGCCAAGGCCTGGCGACACTCAGTCCCCAGTCCGAGGACCGTGGCTCCCTCCCCAAGGTCATCTCACCTCCATCTTTCTCTATCAGGTCATCCCAGCTCCATCTCGGTAACCCTGTGAAAGCCCTGGTCCTGTCGTGTTCCTTCACTGTACGGTTTCTGTAATAAAAAGTGTTAATCCACGTTAATCTGTGTGAAAATTATTGCGTGCGACAGTATTTCTCGTGGACCTCTTTTTCCAATGTGAATTGTCCCTCTCTTCTTTTTTATTTATAAATGTCTACTTTTTTTAAAGACAAACCAATGTGTTGTAGGCCTATATGTAACCTATCCCTTAGTCTCATATTATAGGTATGTTATAAGAATGGATATTTTACTTGGCTTTAGAATGTTTTACAAGAAAATTCTTAACTGATCAAGTCCTTGCTACTAAATGCCTGTGTTTTTTCATCATGACGTTGTGTGCTTCTAAATTAATAATCATTTTCGTTGTAGAAAAATGGAGTGACTTTATATTAGTCTTGGAAACTAATAATAGCATTGTAAATTTATGAGATGATTTTAACAGAAAAAAATTATAGAAGAATATAGTTATTTTAATTGTAATATTACTAACTGTAGGGTGAGAAGGGGGGGTCCCGTTGTGGTGAACTATGTTATAGCTTGTTACTCACAGTTTCTTTTTGATCATTTTTTCGGTCTCTGAGGTGAAACGACTTATTAATTAAAATTCGTAAACTCACATATGCATATTGTATATGTGTAGAAATGTAATCACACTTTGTCTTGGAATTACATTAAACTGTTTGGAATCACTGTCCGCCCTCTCTGGCATGTTATTTCTCCTAGAGCCAGAACAGTTAGGAGAGGTGATTGCTAAAGCCCCGTCTCTCAGGAGCCCTGCAGCCCTTAGGAAATGATCTACCACCTCCAAAGACGTGGCACTTACATTCGCAACCATGACTCCGGGGCCCTAGAGAGCAGGCCTTGAGAGTGTGTCCTGCAGCCCCTGCAACCCCGTCTGCTCCAGCCCGAGGCCCAGCGCGTTGCTGTCAGCTGCCGTCCTCCCAGCTCCAGCAGGTCTGGGTGCGGGGCGCAACCTTCTGACACCAGGGCCCTTGTTCTGCATGCGGGCTCCGCTCCACAGCCCCATAGGCCTGTCTCCACAGCCACCTCACCTGCAGCAGTCCTAGCAGCTCCTAGCTCCCGCCCACGACGTCCCCTCCTGTCAGCCCTCTTGTTTTTTCCTTGTTAGCGTAAAGTAGATTACGTAAAATGTGTCATTTCAGCCATGTTCAGTGGACAGTATTGCCATTAATTACATTCACGTTGTTCTTCCTACACTACTCTCCTTTCCAGACCTTTCATCATCCCAAACACATTCCAGACTCGTTAAGCCCTGACCACCCTCTCCCCTCCCCTCAGCCCCTTGCTTTCTACCTCTGTGAATTGGCCTTTTCTGATTATTTAACTTGCGGGTCTTCAGACCATCCTTGGAAGTGTGTATGGAGAAAAAAGAACATGCATGGACTTCCAAAAATTTGTAACCAAATAAGCTTGTGCTTTAATCCCATTTTTCCACGAATGTTTTGAAGTCCCCTCCTGTAAGTAGAATCATGTAAGGTTTGTCCTTTGACATCTGGCTTATTTAACTCAGCATAAGGCTTCTAGGAGTCATCCGCATTACAGCACGTGTCGGAATGTCACACCTTTCACGGCGCATGGCATCCCGTGATGTGTACGCAGTTTGCCCGACCCTTCGTCCGGTGGCCGTTGGTGGTTTCTGCCTTTTAGCTATTATGGGCGAGGCCTCTGTGAGCACTGGCATGCACATCGCTGTTCAGTGGGCTTTCCTTTCTTAAAGAATTACTTATTTATTTTTATTATTATTATTCTTTAAATTTCACCAGAAAGAGAAATGAAAGTGAGAAAGCATGCCGCCAGGTCCAGGACTTGAACCGCAGTCGGCCGTGTTGGAGTCCAGCACCTTAACCACCACGCCACCTGCCGGCCCCTTAGTTTCAGTCCTGGTGTACACCAGGCGCGGACTTGCTGGGTCACCCGAGGTTCTGTAACTTGCTCTCCGTGTGGCTGCTTCATTTCCCCTTCCCACCCACAGTGCAGGGGGCTCTTCCTCCACCTGGCTCCTCCCCTGGATCCCATGTCTAGTGTTGGCCCCAGGGCCTCCAAGCTCCGTGGCCCTCTGTTTTCTGTGTCTCCAGGTTTTACCATCACCACCACCACCACCCCCCCCCAGCCAGCCTTGGCCCACAGCCCTTGCTGAACCCTGCCCTGAGCTGCTGCGGCCTATGTGGCTTCTGCCACCTGCACTTGCTCTGAGCCAATCATGCTGTCTCCCTTTTCTGCTCCGAGAGCTGGACAGGACCAGCCAGCCCCGACCAGTGGTGCCCTGCCTGGGCCAGGCCTGTGTGCTCATCAGCTCCTCTCTCCATGCCCTGCCTCTCACCCTTATCGACCCCCTCCTCCACGGGGTAATGCAGAGAACTCCAGGCCTCCATTCCACCTCCTCCCCCAAACCTGGCCTTTGCCTCACCACCCCCTTTTCCCTCAGCCACAGAGGAAGAAGGGTCCTGTGCTCCTCTCATCCTTCCCTCCTGCCCCAGGGCTCTTTCTCTAAGCCCCTCCTCCCTCTTACAGAACTTCACATTTCTCTCACTCGGATATCCCTTAAGATCCAATCTGAGGGGCTGACCCATGGCCTAGGGGTTAAGGGAACTGGATCCCACATGGCCAACTGCATGATTCAAGTCCCAGACCCAGCGACTGGAGAAACAGCATATATGCCTGTGAGCCCGAAACCCCAAACAAAAAAGTGGAGAAGGAGCTGCAACACGACCATGCCCCCAGGGGTGCTTTCTCCTCTCCCGCTCTGTCCCTCAGAGCACACGCACCCTCTGCAGATTGAAAAACAAGCCTGAGTCACCTCTCCTGAGAGCTCAGCCCACGCCACTCACTGGGGTCGGTGTCCCTGGTCCAGGTTTCCAGCCTCTTGTGCGTTGTTCTCCTTATATAATATTAATTTTCTTTCCCCACAAAACCATAACATTTTTGCAGGTAAGGATTTGCTTTCATCTCTATTTCCAGAGGAGCCAGCAGGTGATGTAGTGGTTAAGGCGCTGGACCACACGTGGCTGACCACAGAGTCCCAGACCCAGCAGATTGAAACATGCAAGGCACATGTGCATGCATGTCCAAAATCCCAAAGGAGAATGGAGAAGGAACTGTGGTGTGGCCAGCCTCCCTGGGGGGTGATTTCTCACTTTCTGTCTCTCTGACAAGTGCACTTGCACTATAGCAAAAATCTCTCTTAAAAAATAAATCTCTATTTCTAGAATGTTTTTAATGCTAGGCACAGAGTGGACTGATCAGTAAATATAGGTTGAACATCCCCAATCTTCCAAAATGCTTCCAAACCCAAAACTTTTTGAGCACTGACATAACACCACGAGTGGGAAAATTCCACACCAGACTTCATATGGTATGTCACAGTCCAAATGCAATACAAAAATACTGCATATGTATATGAAACATAAATGAATTTCATGCTGTGGCTTGAGTCCCATTCCTAAGGGTATCTCATTATGCATATGCAAATATTCAAAATTCAAAAAAAGCCCAAAATCTGAAACACTTCCAATCTCAAGCATTTTGGATAAGAAATAGCCTATACGGGATGAATGACAAACTACTCAGCTAATTCATTCCCCCACCAACCCACCTTGCCTCTCCAAATTCAGTGTCTCTCAGGACTCCAGTAATACCAAAAAACAAACAAACAAAAAAGAAAGAAAGAAAAAAACACCAAAACCCTAATTGTAACTAATATTTGAATTTGGATTAAATTCATCTCAGCTGGGGCCAGCAGGTGGTTTAGTGGTTAAGGTGATGGACTCCCACATGGCTAACCACGATCTGAGTCCCAGACCCAGCAGCTTGAAACTCATGCTGGGCACATGTACGTGTATGCCCAAAATCCCAAAAGGAATGGCATGACCATTCCCCCTGGAGAGTGATGGGGGTGATTTCTCGCTTTCTCTATGTCGCTATGGCAAGGACATGCACCCTATAGCAAAATCTCTCTCAAAAAAAATTTAACTCAGCCAAAACTCAGATTACATTTTTTAAAATTGCAAAAGATTTCAACAGGCATCAGAATTCTTCCTCCTCTATTACTTTTTTATTAGCACTGTACTGCCAGGGGCCATGCCATGGGGGTGGTTGGGACGGCAGCAAACCCTGTGCATGGGGATGAGGGGGTAGAAGGGATAGAAGGAGCTCACTGCCAGTGTCTGGAAAGGTATTTAAATTTAAAGGGAAGAGACCCTTAGTGTCATCAATATTTGTATGCAGAAGAAGGACAGTGACATAGCAGTAAAACTCGACACTGCAAAGCTGATCCTCGTGGGACAGTTCCAGCTTTGCATCCGGCGACCTCCCTGAGTATGCCAGGCACCTCCCTGAGTATGCCAGGCACACACACGCATGATCTGAGGCTGGCTCAGGCTGGGGGCATAGATTGCAGCCTCAGGAACCCATCGGGGTGTTATCTCTGTCTCTTTCTCTGTCTCTTTTAATTACGAAGGAAATAATTTGTAAATATATTTCCAAATACGTTCAGTACTAGGGTAATAAAAATGGTGAGTTCCCCCCTGAACTACGATGAATGGGAAGCATATTCTAGACTGCCGTAAAGTACTATTTCCTCACCCAGCCAAGGAGGGCCCTAGCAAATGGCTGAACGGCACGCTCAGTTAGTGGCTGGTTTGCAACGTCCCAGCCGGGGCTTAGGCTTTCAAGGGAGCTGTGCCTGCATCCCAGAGCTCCTCTGGCTTTGGGGGTATTGCTGCCAGGCAGAGGCAATCCCTCTAGTCTGTTCCAAACAGCCACATGTATGTCTTTCTGTGAGAATCTGATTTCACATGTTTTCTAAGCCTTTACTAGAATAGTTAAGTTTGAGCAAACAGTAAATAAGTATAAAAGCAGAGCATACAGTAAGAACAAGGTATAAATGTGACAATAATAGGACGGGGGGAGGGGGTCCTTGTGATCTCGACTTTCACTTCTAGTCCCTCCCTGTTGCCTGTTCTCAGCTTT
This sequence comes from Tupaia tana, assembly GCA_026018925.1. Lineage (NCBI taxonomy): Eukaryota > Metazoa > Chordata > Mammalia > Scandentia > Tupaiidae > Tupaia > Tupaia tana. Next base: position 15,683,276 of record JAKSZU010000003.1, read on the forward strand.
AAAGCCTGGGGCCATTTTCCTCCCTACCTCGCATTTTTTTTATTTTTTAAGCTTTTGCCATAGGACAAGTGCACTTAGGACAAAGGGAAAGCGAGAAATCACCCCCCAGAGGGGACGGCCATGCCACAATCCCTTCTCCTCCATTCTCCTCTTAGGATTCTGGGCATGTATGCACACATGCCCAGCATGATTTTCAAGCCACTGGGTCTGGGACTCAAACCGTGGTTGGTCCTGTGGAGTCCAAAACCTTAACCACCATGCCACCTGCTGGCCCCACCTCGCACATCTTCTTTTAGAATTAATTATTTTAGGACTTGGAGAAGCCCTCCTTGCCCTGCTCCCCACGCCATCAGGACGTCCGCCCCAGTGGCAGACTTTGTTGCACAGTGTGTCGTGTGTGGCTGGGAGGTTGTGTTACAAAGCATGGCTCATCCCTTACCCTGCATGCCTTTGAACTCTCAGATGTGTTGATTGGGACATGGAGAAGCCCTCCTTTTCCTGCTCCCCCAGCCATCGGGACATCTGTCCCAGCGATGAGCCTGGCTACGCTGAGTGGCAGGGACACTGAGCTGCAGAGTCTGTGGCTTATCTCCTACCACATGCCTCTGAGTTCTCAAACTTCTGCATTTTCTGAAGTGTGCAACACATACCACACAACCCCTTCTGTCTTCTGCAGTTGAAGTTCAGCAACTCAGCCTCCAGTGCACCTGTTCTCTAGAAACTGGGAGGACTTTGAATTATCAAAGTCCAGAGACAACAGTGCAGGTTGCTGAGTGAGCATCAGGGAGGTAGAAGAGCAGAGAGATCGCCAATCACCTCTTGCTTGCCTTTGAACGCTCAGAATTAACTTGAAGAATTTAGGAAGAAACGCATAACTCATGTGATGACTAGAAACCATCACAGAGGCATAAGATATATGAAAAATCCAAGAAAATATCTCTCCCCAAAGGGAAAATATCAATTCCTTATCATCCACAGACAATACTATGGAACTCATAGAAATATCAGATAAATAATTCAGAATATTTATAGTGACAAAACTAAATGAGATGTGAGAGAAAAAAGATAATGAAGTCCAGAAGATGTAAGAGAAAAGAGACAATAAGCTCCAGGAAATGAGGAGCTCATCAAATCTTTCACAATTTGAAAGAAGAAATAGACATCATAAAAAAGAATCAAGTAGAATTGTTAGAGGTGAAGACTATAATACAGGGAATCTAAACCTCCCTCAAAAGTATTAAAAGCAAATTAGATCATGCAGAAGATTGAGTCTCAGATGTAGAAGACAAAACCTCTGACCTAGAAAATATTATCAAAAAAGACTGATAATGCCGGGCGCATGTGCATGTGTGCCCAAGATCCCAAGAGGAGAATGGAGGAGAAGGGATTGCAGCATGGTCATTCCCCCGGGGGGTGATTTCTCACTTTCTGTCTCTCTGTCTCTCTCTGCCTGGTGAGCACATGTGCCCTATTGCAAAAACCTCGAAAAAAAAAAAAAAAAAAAGACTGAGAAAATAACCAAGAAGAACAAGGACAATATACAAGATTAATACTATTAAGCACCCAAACGTCCAGATAATTGTATCCCAGAAGGTGAAGAGACTCATAAGGGCATTGATAATCTATTCCATGAAATCCTGCAAGAAAACTTTCCAAACCTAGAGAGGCACTCGAAGATCCAGACCCAAGAAATACAAAGAAACCCAAATAGAATCAACCCAATAAGCTCTACTCCAAGGTACATATAGCCAGATTGGCCAAAACCACAGACAAAGACAAGATACTAAAATTGGCAAGAGAGAAATGTCAAATTACTTATTAAGTTTATCCCATCAGGTTAATACGGGACCTCTCATCAGAAACCATGCAGGCAAGGAAAGAATGGAAAAATATATTCAAAGTGTTAAACAAAAAACAATTTCAACCAAAATTACTATACTTGGCAAGATTATCCTTCATATGGGAAGAAAAGATAAAAACATTCTCAGATAAACAAAACCTGAAAGAATTTACCAACTCCAGGCCAGCTCTTAAAGATGTTCTGAAGGGAGTGCTATACCAGGAAAACTAAAGTCAGACAGACAGAAATAAGAGAACAAAAAACAACCAAGAAAATGGCTCACTTAATGATAGGAACAAGTCCAGAAATATCAGTAATAATGTTGAATGTTAATGGATTAAATTCTCCAATCAAGAGACACAGACAGGCTGAATGAAAAAAAAAATAAAAAACAGAAACTATCTATCTGTTGCCTACAAGAAATGCATCTCATGGATAAAGACATACATAGACTAAAAGTGAAGGGCTGGAAAAAGGTATTCTATGCAAATGGAAATCAAAAAAGAACTGGAGTCGTGATACTGCTTTCAGACAAAATAGGCTTTTTTTTTAAAGAATTACTTATTTAATTTTTACTTATTCATTGATTTATTTTAATTTGACCAGAGAGAGACACACAGAGAGAGAGGGGAAGTGAAAAATCAAGCCACCAGGTCTGGGACTTGAACCATGGTTGGCAATGTGGGAATGTTCAGCACCTTAGCCACCATGCCACCTGCTGGCCCCCAACAAAACAGACTTTAAGACAAAAACTGTAAGAAGAGAAAAAGAAGGGCATTATATAGTAGTGAAAGGGCTAATTCATCAAGAAGATACAACACTTGTAAATATCTATGCAACCAACTCAGGAGCAACCAAATACGTGAAGGAAAAACTACTAGAGCTAAACAGAGAGATAAGTTACAATACTGTAATTGTTGGAGATCACAACATTCCATTACCTCCTTTAGACAGAACTTCTAGACAAAAAATAAGCAAAGAGATACAGGACCTAAATGATACCATAAGTCAAATGGACTTGACAAACAGATCTATAGAACTTTCCACCCTAGGACCATAAAATATATTTTTTTTCTTACCCCCACATGGAACTTTTTCAAAGACTGACTATATGATAGGGCACAAATCAAGCATTTACAGATTCAAAGGCATAGAAACTATATCCAGCATCTTCTCTGACCATGATGGAATTAAACTTGATATTAATTTCAGGAAAATATCCTAAAAAATACACAAATACATAGAAACTAAACAACCTACCTGAATGACTTCTAAACGACCAAAGAAATTAAGACTGAAATAAAAAGATTTATGGAAACAAATGATAATGAGTGTACGAATGTCCATAATCTATGGGACACCACAAAAGTGGTCATAAAAGGAAACTTCATAGTAATTAGTTCGCATTAAAAAAAAAAAAAAGATGGAAAGGTGGCAAATAGATGACCTAACATAACGCCTAAGGGAATTGGAAAAAAAACAACAAAAATTTCAAAAAATGCCAGGAGAATAGAAATAGTAAAGATTTGAGCAGAAATAAATGAAGAGAAAATAAACCAAATATACAGAAAATCAATGAAACCATAAGCTGGTTCTTTGAAAAGATGAACAAGATTGACTCACCATTAGCTAGAGTGATTAAGAAGAGAAAAAGGAGTCAAATTAATCAAATTCACAATGCAAAAGGCAATATTACAACAGACACAACAGAAAGACAAAACATCGTTAGAGGATACTATGAGCAACTATATGCCAACAAACAGGAGAACCTGGATGAGATGGACAAATTTCTGGACACATATAATCTACCGAGATTAAATCAGGAGGACATAGAAAGCCTGAATAGACCCGTAATAATCAATGAGATTGAGTCAGTAATAAATACCCTCCCAACAAAGAAAAGCCGAGGTCCTGATGGTTTCACTTCTGAATTCTACAAAACTCTTAATAAGTTAACCCACATTCTACTCAAACCATTTCTAAAGATCCAAAAAGAAGGAATCCTCCCAAATTTATTTTATGAAGCAACCATCCTCATTCCCAAAACAGACAAAGACATGACCAAAAAAAAGGAAAACTACAGACCAATATCTCTGATGAATATAGATGCAAAAATTCTCAATGAGGTATTTGCAAATCATATCTAATAACATATCAAAAAGATTATTCATCACTACCAGGTAGGCTTTATTCCAGGGATGCAAGGATGGTTCAACATATGCAAAACCATAAGCATAATACACTTTATTAATAGAGAGATAAATACCATATGGTCATTTCAACCGATGCAGAGAAAGCGTTTGACAAAATATGACATCCCTTCATGATTAAGACTCTTAGCAAAATCAGCATAGAAGAATCATTTTTCAACATAATAAAAGCCATATATGAAAAACTTATAACTAACATCATACTGAATGGGGAAAAGCTGAAAGCTTTTCCACTAAAAACTGGTATTAGACAAAGCTGCCCACTTTCTTCACTCCTTTTCAATATAGTGCTAGATGTCTTAGCCAATGCAATCAGAAAAGAGAATAATATAGAAAGAATTTAAATAGGGAAAGGACAGTTTAAAAATATATTTATTTGCAGATGACCTGATGGTATACATAGAAGACTCAAAGGTATCCATGAAAAAACTTCTTGAAGTAACAAATGAATACAGTAAAGTGACAGTATACAAAATCAACATCCAAAAATCTATAGCATTTCTATATATGAACAAAAAGCTGACCAACGGAGATACGAAGAAAATATCCCTTTTACCATAGCCACACAATGTATAAGACACCTAGGGATAAACCTAACTAAGGAAGTCAAAGACCTTTACAAAGAAAAAACAAAAATCTTTAAAAAGATATTGAAAATTACACAAAAAACATGGAAGGACATCCCATGTTCCTGAACTGGAAGAATTAATATAATCAAAATGGCAATTCTACCCAAATTAATACACAAACAGTACAATTCCTATCAAATTACCAGAGACATTCTTTTTTTAGAATTATTTTATTTAACTTTATTCATTTTTACTTATTTTAATTTGATCAGAGAGGGACAGAGTGAGAAAAAGAGAGAGAGAGTGAGAGAGAGAAAGTGAGAAAGCGAGCCACCGGTTCCAGGACTAGAACTACAGTTGGCCATGTGGGACTCCATCACCCTTAACCACCACACCACCTGCTGGCTCCAACCAGAGACATTCTTCACAGATCTAGAAAAGACAATCATAGAATTTGTCTGGAGGGAACCAACAGTTAGCGTAATGGCTATGTCGCTGGACTCCCACGTAGTCGACCACGGTTCGAGTCCCGGACACGCCGGCCGCGTGTGCGTGCGTGCCCAAGATCCTGAGAGGAGAATGGAGGAGAAGGGATTGTGGCGTGACCATCCCCCCTGAGGGGTGATTTCTCGCTTCCTATCTCTCTGTCTCTCTCTGTCTGTCTGGCGAGCGCACGTGCCCTATAGCGAAAACCTCTCAAAAAAAAAAAAAAAAAAAAAAAGAATTTGTCTGGAAACTTAAAAGATCCCATATTGCCAAGCTATCCTGTGCAAGAAGAGTGGAGTGGGTGGCATCTCACTCCTTGACCCCAAAATATATTATAAAATTGTAATGATCAAAACAGCATGGTATTGGCACAAAAACAGACACATGGGCCAATGGAACAGAATAGAGACCCCAGAAATAAATCCAAAACACACAGCCAACTGACTTTGACAAAGGATACCAGTCAACCCAGTGGGAAAAGGAAAACCTCTTTAGCAAATGGTGCTGGAAAAACTGGGTATCCATACTGGACCTTCATCTTTCACCATTAACAAAAATCAACCCAAGATGGATCAAAGATCTAAACCTAAGACCTCAAACTATAAAACTACTAGAGAAAAACACTGGGGAAACTCTGAGAGACACTGGGGTAGGCAAAGACTTCTTAAATAAAACTCCAAAATCACAGTCAATAATCCCAAAGATAGACAAGTTTCTGCACAGCAAAAGACACAGTAGTTAGTGTGAATCAACAACCCTTGGAATGGGAGAATATTTTTGTAAACTCTGCCTCAGATAAGCGACTGATACCCAGAATACACAGGGAACTCAAGCAACTTATCCAAAAAAAAAAAAAAAAAAAAAATTATTGACCCAATTAAAAGATGGGAAAATAAATTGAATAAAAACTCTCTAAGGAAGACGTATGAACAGCCAGAAAGCATGTGAAAAAATGCTCAACATCCCTCATCATAAGATGCAGATTAAAACCACAATGAGATACAAACTAACCCCTAATGGCAAAGATTAAAAATACAAAAAATGGTAAGTGTTGGGATTGTGGTGAAAGCGGAGCTCTCCTGTTGGTGTGAGTGCAAATTGGTCCGGCCACTGTGGAAAACAATACAGAGATTCCTCAAAGATCTACAAGTAGAGCTACCACATGATCCAGCCATTCCACTCCAAAGGACAGGAGGATGCTCAGTAGCAAAAGTGCTTGCACATCTAGGTTTATTGTGGCATTATTCATGACTGCTAAGACATGGAACCAACCCAAATGTCCACAAACAGATGAATGGGTTGAAAAAGTGTAGTACATATACTCCACGAAATACTATTCAGCCATAAAAAAAATAAGACCGTGGCATTTGATAGACAGTGGACAAATATGGAAGATGTATTGCTGAGTGAAGCAAGTCAGGCTATGAAAAAGAGACATTGTATGTCTCCACTTAACACATACAGACTGTCTGCACTTTATGGTAGAGACTGAAAGATTAGAGGACATAAAAGCACTGAAAATAGTTATGGACACTGGAGGCAATGTGGAAGGAGGGTGTGAAAGGGGAAGAGTGTAGGGAAGGACATTAGGGAGAAAAAACAGGTAAGACATTTATGGGACACAGAAATAGTTTATTACCTGTTGATGATAAATAATAATAAATTTTTAAAAGGAAAAAAACAAGTGCAAAAAATAATTATTTTATCCTTATTACTATTATTTAAATTTTGCTATAGGTCACATGCACTCACCAGAGAGAGCCAGAGAGAGAGAGCGAGAGAGAGAGAGAGAGAGAAAGTGAGAGTGAGAAAGCAAACTTCCAGGTCCAGGACTCAAAGTGCAGTCAGCCAAGTGGGAGTCCAGCGCATTAACCACTACATTACCTGCTGGCCCTTTTGGTTCTTTTTCAATGAAGATACACTAATTGTACATATTCCTGGGAGCACGTGATTTTTCAGTGCATGGATGCAATGTGTAATGATTGAAATAGGGTAACTTGTGTCCCCATCATCTCAACCACTTGTCATTACTTTGGTGTTTCCCACTATACGAGATGGCAGGTGAAAAAGCTGCAAAGCAGGGTAATAGGATACTAAGGAGAAGAAACCTGAAGCCAAGAAGGCTGATGCCAGTGGTAAGGTTAAAAAGGGTGACCCCGAGACTTAAAAGCCCAAGAAGGGGAAGCCCCATTGCAGCCGAACACCGGTCCTAGGCCGGGGCATCGGCAGATACTCCCGGTCTGCCATCTACTCCAGGAGGGCCATGTACAAGAGGAAACACTCGGCCACTAAATCCGGGGTCGAAAAGAAAAAGAAGGAGAAGGTTCTTGTGACTGTCACGAAACCAGTTGGTGGGGACAAGAATGGTGGTACCTGGGTGGTTAAACTGCACAAAATGCCTAGGTATTATCCTACTGAAGATGTGCCTCAAAAGCTGTTGAGCCACGGCAAAAAACCCTTCAGTCAGCACTGAGAAAGCTGCGAGCTAGCATCACTCCCGGGACCATTCTGATCATCCTCACTGGACGCCACAGAGCAAGAGTGGTTTTCCCGAAGCAGCTGAGCAGTGGCTTGCTACTTGTGACTGGACCGCTGGTCCTCAATTGAGTTCCACTGTGCACACACCAGAAATCTGTCATCACCACCGCCATGAAAATTGATATTAGCAAAGTAAAAATTCCGAAGCACCTTACTGATGCTTACTTCAAGAAAAAGAAACTGCGGAAGCCCAGACACCAAGAAGGTGAGATCTTCAACACAGAGAAGGAGAAAGACAAGATTACAGAGCAGCACAAGGTTGATCAGAAAACTGTGGACTCGCAACTTTTACCAAAAATCAAAGCTGTTCCTCAGCTCCAGGGCTGCCTGTGATCCGTGTTTGCCCTTACAAATAGAGTTCTCACAAATTGGTGTTCTACATTTTTTGCCAAGAACCTAATTAAATAACTGATCATATATTTTAAAAAAATAATAATTTAGTCTAGCAAATAACTTAGAATGCAAATAGGTCAGAACTGTGTTACACTCTTCAGGAAACTGTCTACCGTAGATACCTCAAACTAGTACTCTATATTTTTCTAATTATTTATGTAATTTTGTTATTTCTTAAATTTTTGCTATTGGGCATGTGTGTTCACCAGAGAGAGAGAGACAGAGAGAGACAGAGAGAGAGGGAAAGTGAGAAAGCAAGTCATCAGATCCGGAACTCAAATCCTGATTAGCATGTGGAAGTCCAGCACCTTAACCCCCACACCATCTGCTGGCCCTGGTACTATAACTTTTTTTTTTTGAGAGAGAGAAGTTTTTGCTATAGGGCGCGTGCACTTGCCAGAAAGACAGAGAGAGACAGAGAGATAGAAAGCGAGAAATCACCCCCCCAGGGGGGATGACCATGCTGCAATCCCTTCTCCTCCATTCTCCTCTCGGAATCTTGGGCACGCACGCACACGCACCCGGCGTGAGTTTAAGCCACTGGGTCCGGGACTTGAACTGCGGTCGGCTACATGGGAGTTCAGCAACACAGCCATTACGCTAACTGCTGATCCCGGTACTATAACTTTTTTAATGCTTCTGATTGTGCCCTTCTTTTTTTCTTTCTTTCTTTTTCTTTCTTTCTTTCTTTCTTTCTTTCTTTCTTTCTTTCTTTCTTTATTTTTAGAGGTTTTTGCTATAGGGCGCATGCGCTCGCCAGAAAAACAGAGAGAGACAGAAAGCAAGAAATCACCTCTCAGGGGGGATGGCCACACCGCAATCCCTTCTCCTCCATTCTCCTCTCGGGATTTTGGGCACGCACACACATGTGCCCGGCGTGAGTTTAAGCCACCGGGCCCAGGACTCGAACCACGGTTGACTACATGGGAGTCCAGTGACATAACCATAATGGTGACTGCTGGTCCCTGACTGTGCCTGTTTTGAGAGCCATCAAACGTCAGGGGCCAGCACTGCCCAGACTGCAGAACCAAGAGAGGACCCACAGAACCAATATCCCTCAGAAGGGGCCCTGAAGGATAGGAGCAGGGGAGAAGCTCTCAAAGGGTGGCCAGGCCCAAAAGAACTATGAGCAAAGTAATCCTCCCAGAAGGAGAGTCAGAGCTTAACAAGAGACCTTCTTCCCTCCTAGAACCTGGGCCCTTCGGAACAATTAACATGTAGTCAGATTTCGGAATTGCTCCAAGCCAGTGACTTCTTTTATGTTGTTGTTGTTCAGAATTACTTTAACTCTATTTATTTTTTTTTTTTTCCATTTGATCAGAGAGAGACAGAGAAAGAGAAAAAAGGAAAGTGAGAAAGCAAGCCACCAGGTCCGGGACTTGAACCATGGGTGGCCATGTGGGAGTCCAGTGCCTTTAACCACCACGCCACCCGCCGGCCCCCAAAGCCAGTGACTTTTAATGGGAGTCACTCTTGCAGGAACCCTGTCCCTGACCTATTGTATACTGGGTAGGCAGGTAGAAGCTGGACAAGTAATCTGTTTTTAAAATTCAAAAGAAAATTTAGAAAGTTACCCTTTGGAAAATGGCAACAGATTTTGTTCACAGGCCAGTTCCATAGCCTACAGGTTAAGGGAGCTGGATGCCACCTGACTGACTTGGTTTGAATCCTACCCCAGCAGCTTGAAAGATCTGCTGAGCATGTGTGCATGCATTGCCCGAATCTCAAGAGGGTGGAGAGACAGAGGAAAAGGTATCGCAGTGTGAAAGTCATCATCGGGGCTGCTTTCTCCCTCCCTCTCTGTTTCTCTCTATCTCTGACAAATGCATGCACTCTCTAGCAATTTTGTAAAAATCATGAATATATTAAAGAAAACAAATAAAAAGCTGTGTTTCATGGATGAAAGGCTAGGGAATTTCAGCAGAGAAGTGGAAACTGTGAAATAACCAACATAAAGTTGTAGAATTGAAAGATATACTATCTAAAATGAAGAATTTGTTGAATAAATCTAACAGAAAACAGCGCAGCAAGAGAAATGACCAATGAACTCAAAGGCCGGTTGGGAGAAGATACCCAAGGTGAGGCGCAGGCAGGACAAAGGGGTGAAAGCAAGGAGCACGAGATCTGTGGGGCGACAGGTGCTAACATCAGACGGCCCTGGCTGGACTCCTGGAAGGAAGATGAAAGGTCGGCTGAAGAAACGCTTAGAGAGCAAGGTGGAGAATTTGCAGACTTGAGAAAAGACACAAAACCAAGAGTCTCAGCGCAGGCCTGTATTCAGCCAGACTAATTCTCAGCCTCTCACCACTGTCCTGGCCACCAAAAGTGGGCGAAGTGATGGCGCCACCTCCAGATGTGGCCCTTGTCCAATCCGGGTGAAGATGTGCTATTACAGGGCTGGCCCCATAGCCTGGTGGTTGAGAGAGCAAGATCCCCACATGGTGACTACAGTTCAAATCCTCTGCCCGGTCAGCCTGAATTATGCTTGCCACACGCAGAAGTGCCCAAGATCCTCTGAGCTGGAGGACTGAAGAGGATGACAGCATGACAATTCCTGCGGAGGGCGTCCATCTCGCCCTCTCTGTCTCTTGCATGTTAACACATTCTATCTTGAATAAATAACAATAACCAAAAAAAAAAAAAAAATCTCAGCAATCTATAAAAAAAAAAAGAAACACATTAGATGTGTTTCTTTTTTTATTGTGTTTCTTTTTATTTATTTATTTATTTTTTTTTTTTGCTATAGGGCACATGCACTTGCCAGACAGACAGAGAGAGACAGAGACAGAGAGACAGAAAGCCCAGGGGGGATGGCCACGCCGCAATCCCCTCTCCTCCATTCTCTTCTCGGGATCTTGGGCACGCACGCACACGTGCCCAAGTTCCCAAGCCACTGAGTCCGGAACTTGAACCGCGGTTGACCACGTGGGAGTCCAGCGACATAACCATTACGCCAACTGCTGTTCCCACACATCTAATGTGTTTCTAAGGCCCTAGAGGGAACAAAGCTCTTCTCTATCATTGACCTGCAATGTCTGTGGGGTCAGCAAGAAATAGCTCTTTGTTTCGTTGAACCTCTGAAATCTGAGTGCTCCTGCAGAAGCTGCTCCACGCCGGCAATCCCCAACTCGGCGTGCAGTTACCTGACACGTTGTCAGTTTGCTCTTACTGTGCACAGGCCCTGTGCTACACACTTCATTTGTGCAGTGCTTTGCATGTGGCTCATAATAGCTCTTTTTTTTTTTAAAGGAAATATTTAATATTTAATTTAATTAATTTACTTTTTAAATTTGACCAGAGAGAGGGAAAGTGAAAAAGCAAGCTACCACATCCAGGACTCGAACCATGGTCAGCCAGGTGGGAGCCCAGTGCCTTAACCACCACACCACATGCCAGCCCCATAATAGCTCTTAATTAAGAGTATTACTGTGATTCCAGTTCTGTTTTCTATGTGTGTATATCTGCTGAGGATTCCGTGCTCTAGACCACAGGCCCCTAATGGATATCATAAGACCTTGGAGCATCTGGCTTATCTTTTTCTCAAAAACTCCAACAAGTTTCATACTCAGGCAGCGAAATTAGAAGTGCAAGTTGCTGGTGCCAGGAACAACATGGTGTAGAGAAAAGAGCACTCAAACTAGGAGCCAAGTTCAGGTTAGTTTAACACACATTTATTAAACGCCCTCCGTACATACCAGGCAGACACCGAGGGTGTGTGTGGGGATAGAGCCTCTCTTTCTGGGTACTTCCACTTCCACCAAGTGACAGATAAGTGCATGATAACCTAAGCATGAGCCACACCAAGCTGAGCGCATACCCTGGGTATGGTAGCCTGAGACCTGAGCTCTAGTCCTGCCACTAGCTGTGTACCCTGGGTGTGTTACTTACTGCCCTGGGCCGCGTGGACAGTGAGAAGGGAGTAGATCATTTCTAACCCCTAGAATATGACTGTCTATAACTATCAAACCCCTGTGAGGCCAGCAGGCAGGCCTTACTCCTTTATCTCTCCTTGTAGAGAGATAAAGCCTGAGGTCCAAGAGGCCCCATGAGGCCTGAGTTACACGCCCGATCGTGGCAGAACCACACCCAGATTCAAGCAGGTCTGGGGAGCTCAGGCTGGTGTGTGACACTCCAGGCCACCTTGGCAGAGAGGCGGGGTCTCCAATGGACTTAGCAGGGGGCTTTCTCAATGTCCCCAACTTGCATCCCATCCTCATGTGTAGTTCTTGAGCAGGCCACAGACCAGAGGAGGAAGCAGGTGGTGCCCGCCCCCTCCTGGTGAAAACACACAGCAGACAGCGAGCACTTCCGAAACCGGGTGGTCTCTCACAGAACAATGTGTGATGTCATCCGAGCTTGGTCATCCCGTGGCCTCAGGACCTGTCACTGATGACAGCACTCCCTGGGCCTGGTTTCCTCCCCCAGATGCCTCCTCATCACTGGCATGTGGCTGATGCAGAGGACTCTGGAGGCCGAGGCAGCGTCCCCCCAGTCACCCCTGGACTTCTGGCCACCCCAGCCTCAGCCCACCGGGAGGTGTGTGTTCGGGAATGCAGGTGAGCACCCTTCACGTCCACAAAATGAATTTGTTCTGGCTGTGACCTGAGAGTGTGCCATGCCCGCCAAAGTCAGAAGACAAGCCTTCTGACAATGGCCAGCTGCTGCCCCACCCACATGGAGAATGGCTGGAAGATGGCCCTTGTGGGCAATTTTACCGTCATATGCGACAAAAGTGGACACCACAAGAGACCAACAACTCAGCCTTTGCTATCTCGGGGCTTACCATCAGGTGACATGAAGAGACTAGTCACAAGACAATAAGGCCATGCAGACCCAGTGTCTCATAAAAGGCTCCAACTCAGGCCAGCCAGGTGGCATGGTATTTGTGGTAACTGGAATCCACATGGCTAAGTGCATGGTTCGAGTCCCAGACCTCGCAGCTTGGTAAAACAGACCAGGTACATGTGTGTGCATGCCCAAAATCCTGAGAGGAGAGTGAAGAAGAGATTGTGGCATGGCCATTTCCCCAAAGTGGGGGGGGGGGGTGATTTCTTACTTTCCCTTTCTCTCTTTCTTTCCCCCTCTCTCTCTGACAAGTGCACGTACCCTGTGGTTAAAAAAAAAAAAAAAAAAAAAAAAAAAAAAAAATTTAAAAAGCTCTATTTTAGGGTCTGGCCAGTGGCATGGTAGTTAAGGGTACTGGATTCCCACATGGCCAACTGCAATTCAAATCCCGGACCTGGTGGCTGGCTTTCTCCCTTTCTCTCTCTGTCTCTCTTTGGTCAAATTAAAATAATAATAATAACAAACGGAATTAAATAAATAAATAATTCTTTTTTTTTAAAAAAAAAAAAAAAAAAAAGCTCCATTTTAGTGCTGGAGGCACCAGGGGTGCTCGCTCAGGGTTTGCCCAAGGCTGCCGCTGTCCCAGAAGGCATCTCAGGGAGGCTGGAGCTGGGCCTTGAAGTCATTCTTCACTCTCCAGGCGACTGAGGAAAGTAGGATGACGACCCAGCGCCCAGGGAAAGAACTGGCTGCCGCGGGCGGATGTCCTTTCCCTGCGAGGTCCCCTCTGTCCGGGCAGTCTCCCGGACTCCTCAGTGCTGCCACCTCTGGCGACTGAGCGCACAGCCCGGACACCAAGATCAAGGCGACCCAGCTGGACTCAGCCACCAGCGTGTGTCGGCTTTGCAAGGGCTTCCGCCATCTGTCATCTGCCATCTCTGAAGCCGAAGTGCCTGTGTGTGGTCTAACTGGTGTTTCGCTACTCGGTCGAAAGCAGGTGGGAAAAATCTGAAAACACTGGTGACCCGGGTCGGGGTGCCTGCTTCGCACTGAGACGCGGGCGTCCCAGGGCAAATCCACAGGAGGGCCTGTCTGCCAGCCTCAGGCAGCAAGCGTTGGATAATTTCCTGAGAAACAAGACCTGATGGAGGGTGAGCCCTTCCCGATGCCTTCTGGCAACACTGGGAAAACTGCGGCCTCTGCCCTCAGTTCCCGCACCTCCCCACCTGCCACGTGGAACAAGCACATCTCTGTGGCCGTCCCCCCAGGCTGGCACCCAGAGATGGGGCCCTCTCTGCCCCTCCCCGAACTGAGACCCTGGAACAAATGGCAGCAGGCTTCTTGAATGACGGTCATCTCTTTATTCTGTTAGTGACCAATACACCAGCACCACGGGCACAGCAGGGGCCTGCCCGAGCGCCCCAGGCACAGCAAAGGGGGTCAGGGGGCCTCTGGGGCCTGGGCTGGTGGGCCAAGGCAAGGGCCAAGACTCCCCACCTGCCTCCCAGCAGCCAGGAGAGACGCCCCTGGGGAAGGGTGGGCCTCAGGACGAACGGGAACCAGTCCCTGTCACCCCATCCTTCCCAAGAGCACCAGGACCGCAGTGAGGACAGAAGTTCTGGGGGCCAGGAAGGGCTTGTGGGTGACCAAGGATGGACTCTGAGCATGAAGGGGCTGCACGTGTGCATGTGTGAGCGTGTGCATGTGTGAGCGTTGCATGTGTGAGCGTGTGCATGTGTGCACGTGTGCTTGTGTGTGTGTGTGCATGGGGGTAAGTGCCTATGCTACTTAGCACATGGAATTTCACTGCCGAGCCACAGGACCTGCCTGGGGACAGAGGACACCAGGAATCAGGGGCTCAGAGCTCAGGGACCTGGGAGAGGGACCCACAGAGGCCGCCCCCCACGGCTTGGCCTAGGAAGGCAGCAGCCCCAGCTGGAAGCAGGTCCCCGGCAGGCAGCTCCCTTGGCCCAGGCGCAGGGCCTCCCGGGCCGACCGCTCAGGTGGTATAGGCCATCTTGCTGCACACCCAGGGCCGGGTCATCAGACACTCCGTCGACACCAGCCGAGTGGGCTCCACAAACACACACTCCCCCAGGCCCGCGATGGCGAATCTGCAGCCAGGAGGGGAGAGACGGCACTTAGGACCCAGCACTGGCAGCCCGACAGACCACTCTGGCTCGACCTTCCTCCCACATCCCTCCTCCACGTACCCTGGCTCCAGCCACCCCAGGTACAGCCCAGGGACAGTTCCCGGACACACCCTGCACATCCCCATCCTTCTGGGTGAGCTCACGGGTTCCCACGCTGGGAGGCATCCCGTTCAGGACCATCTCTGCCCACACTCCCCAACACCCTGCCTGTTTCTGGGAGCCGGGGTCTGTCTGTCCTCCCGCCCTGTCCCTAATTCCTGGGCAGAGGGCCGCGTCCCCTCACCCTGCTCCCCATGGGTGGGCACGGTGTTCTACAGACAGAGATAGGCTGAACCGAATCACCCTCACAGGTGAGGGCAGCCCAAGTAATCCCAGCAGCCCAGCCAGGCTGTGCGGCCCAGAAACTCTGAAATCGTCTGTGTGTTTGAGGGTTCCCCTCCTAAAGCCGCCCTTTCCCAGTGGCAGAGGTTTCTTCTTCATCTCATTTGTCCACCCTGACCTCGACCCAGGGAGTTGTGCTCTCAGGAGATGGTGTTGGGAGGACCCGAAAGGCAGTGTGGCAGGCAGGACGCCCTTGGTGTCAGAGAAAGGTGGCCAAAGGCCCGTTGGTTGCAGGTGGTCAGCACTGCAGGCACCTTGCCTCCAGGCCTCTGAGAGCAGGAAGTTTCCAGAAGGGTGAGGAGAACAGCCAAAATGCTCGCTGTCAGTGCCCCCCACGGAAGCTGCAAGGACTGAGGGAGCCCTAAACCAGCAAAGATGGGTGCCCTTCACTTCAGCTCCTGCCTTGGAGACACTCATGTGTCACCATCATCGGGTTAGCAGCTGTGCCCTTCCTGGCTGGTGCCTGGGGACTGGACTAGAGAAGCTGAGGTCCTCCTTCCCCTATATGCCCCTCCGTACATAAGAGACCACCCCCACCACACAGCCACGCTCCTGCCAGCCCCACCACGACCACCCCACTCCTGCCCTCCGCCCACACCTCAGCAGGGCCCCGCCATAAGAGGTGCTATCTGGGGGCCGGGAGGTGGCGCAGCGGTAAAATGTGACGCTCTGTGAGCCAGACCATGCAGGAGGTCACCAGTTCACATCCGGGGACCTCTCCGAGTATGCCGGGCATGCATGCGTGTGCCCAGCTCCGTGGCTGACCGAGGCTGGGAGTGAGCTGTGGCATCAAGACCTTTGGGGGTGCTGTCTTTCTCTCTCTTGGAAGAAATAGGGGGTCATCAGAAAGGTTGTGATGCATTTTTGCATAGAAAACTACATCATGATGTTTCCAACAACCCAGTAAACTTTTTTAAAAAGTGCTTTTTGGCAGGGCAGTAACATAGGTGACCCTCAAGGCTAGAAGCCAAACAGCCGACTGCAGGTTCAGATCCCCAGATCGACCTGAAAACACAGCAGGCGCCCATGGGCATCCCGATCCTAAGGGGCTGGAGGGCTGCGGGGGACAGCGGCACCAGGCCCTCTCGAAGGTGCTTGCTTCTCTCTCTCTCATGCATCACACCTGCTAAAAATCAATTACAAAATTTAAAAATTATTTTAAAAAGTGCTTCGTCTGAAGCAATGCAGCCAAGAACACTCGTGGGCGTTCAGGCCCCTTTCTTCCAGTGGCAGGGCGTCCGTGGACGTGGTTGCCCAGAGCAAAGGCTACATCTCCCACCCTCCCTTGGAGCAGGTGTGGTCATGGGACTAAGTCCCAGCCAGTGCAGCAGGAACCCCCAGGGCACGCCCTCCCCTTCCTCCCTCCGGCTTCTGGCCAATGGGACGAGAGAGCCGCGCTGCGCAGACTCAGGAGTCCCAGCTAGAGCCCCAACAGCCTCGCGGAGCGGGGCCGCCCGGATGGTCTTGCATGGAAGAGAGAAAAGTCACTCTCACAAATGGGTCCCTGTCGCACTCCACTGGATCAGAGACTAGAATCTGTAGCTAGCACGAAACCAAGTGTTGCCCTCTCAGGAGCTGTGTCGGGGCTGAGCAAGCGGCAGTGGTGCTTCTGCCTTCCCCGGTCTAAGCTCGGGAGCCAGAAGATGAAGCCTTAGCTCACGTGTCAGGGTCGAAGGGGTCCCCATTGACCCAGTGGAACTCGTCCCCAACTCTGCGCAGTCCGATCCAGGGCTCCCTCCGCGTGAACTTGAACATAAATTCCTGCACCAAGGAAAGAGGAAAGCTCAGCGTCTGTCCGTCTCCTGACAGCTTACACGTGCCATGACTAACCTCGGTGTGGAAGATGCTGGCTCCCAGACGTATGGGCTCCGGGAGGTGATCAGGGTTCAGAGCCCCCTGCAGTCACTGCTCGCTCAGAGCATCTCGGATCTCCCAGCCGCGCCAGCCTAAAAGGGACCCTGGCCCTGGGGCGACACTGGCACAGGCTTGTCCTCCCAGCTCACCAGGGCTCCTGACCCACCAGGCAATTATCTGGGACAAGTCTCAGTGTCAGGGTGGCTGTCCTGCTACCTGCCGGCTTCTGGGACTGTCTCTGCAGGAGGGAGCATCAGTGTGTCAGACACGCAGAAGCGATTTCTGGATGACCCACTCGCTGTCCACCTCAAAACCCACCATGGCCAATAGACGCCTTCCTCATGTTGCCTTCACGTTTCTATTGGTAAAACTGTCCGAGGTGTCAAAGGACAGATCACAGTCACGTCCTGATTTGGATCGGTAGAAAACGTCAATGTGTTTCTACAAGTCCCAAGTGCGTCAATAATTTGGAATCCTGACAACACAGAGCAGCTCAGCCAGACAGACCTGGGCTGGGCGAGTGGTCTTGACAAAAGAAGTGGAAGCCAGACTGACTGGGGGACCTGCCCTGGCCTCCAGGGTCCAACCCCACGCCCCACGCTGTGCAGAGACTGGAGGCTCTGCAGGTCAGAGGGGACAGCACTCACCCCACAGAGTGGAGGAGGGGCACTGAGGGCCCCCATCCTACCACCCCACCCCGCACTCACCAGCTCCTTCTGGCTCTGAATCACTGCCAGCGCGGCCTCATGGGTGTGGCAGTACTGCCTCCCCGTGTTCCAGTCTCTCGGCTCCTCAGAAAAGAAGTAGCATTTCCTCCCGTAGAGCAGCCAGTCTTCCGGGCAGGGGGCTTCACACTTGATACAGCCCTTGGAAGCTGCAGAGAGGGGAGGGGTCTCTGCATCTGCCAGTGCTCCCAGCCACCCCTTACAGCCCTCCCCCAGAATCCCACTCCACTCCCCACTGCTGCCTCGACCTTGGTGCCTTCAGGACACTGCTGATGTGGCTGTCCTCTCCCAGTGCCTGGAGGTAAAAAGGTGAGTGACTAAATGAATGAGAAAGGGGGTGCAAGACGCCAGTTTAACCCCTCGGTGAAGAGCTCTTTGCCAACTCTCTGAGTCACGGAACACCAGAAACTCAGATGTGGAAGGGCCCTGAGGGTCAGGTATCCTCCCTGCAGCCAAGCTGGGAACCGACGCAGGGGCTGACACGGCAGTCTGGTCTGCTACTGAACTGCAGGGAAGTCCTTTTCTTTGGGAGAGATTTTTGCTATAGGGCACATGTGCTCGCTGGAGAGACAGAAAGCAAGAAATCACACCACGGGGAGATGGCCATGCCGCAATCCCTTCTCTTCCAGTCTCTCGGGATTTTGGGCACACATGCACATGCACCCGACATGAGTTTGAAGCCTCTAGGTCCAGAACTCGAACCACAGTCAACCATGTGGGAGTCCAGCAATGTAACCATTATGCCATCTGCTGGTCCCTTGGAAAGTTCTTTTTATTTATTTTTTTAAGTTTATTTATTTCTTCCATGTAAGTGAAGGGGGGGCATCCCTACCAGGATCCTCACACCGCCGTCCACTTGCAGCGCCAGCTGGCCTGGACATGGGCATACATGTGTGCACCAGCAGCGTGCTAAGGAGGTTCTGGAAGTATGCCCAGGGCCTTTCCCACATGGGCCCAGTTGTGTTACTGCTGTGCCACTGCCTGGCCCCGGAAAAGTTATTTTTATTTATTTATTTTAGAGAGATTTTTGCTATAAGGTGTGTGTGCTCGCCAGAGAGACAGAGAGAGAGAGAGAGAGAGAGATAGAAAGCAGGAAATCAGCCCCCAGAGAGGATGTCCACATCACAATCCCTTCTCCTCCAGTCTCCTCTCGGGGTCTTGGACATGCATACACATGTGCCCGGTTTGAGTTTCAAGCTGGTCCAGGACTAGAACTGCAGTCAGCCATGTGTGAGTCCAGTGACATAATCATTACACCATTTGTTGGTCCCATTTATCTATTTTTAATTTGCTGGAGGGCATGTGCACTTGTCAGAGACAGACAGAGAGAGAAAGGGAAAGGAAAAATCACCCTCCGTGGGAGATGGTCACTCTGCAATCCCTTCCCCATCTCCCTCCTTTCAGGATGTGGGGCACACACACACATACACACACACCACATGTGTTTTGCAAGAAGTCAAATCCGAGACTTCAACCACACGGTTAGACATGTGGGATCCAGAGCCTTAACCACAACACCAGCAGCTGGTCTGCAAAGTTCCTTTTAAATACTGAGTCCCAAGCTGCCCTCCTGTGACCCGGGCCTACTGCTTTAGGATCTGCCCTCTGTACTGACCCCAGCAAACCTGTCCTATCTCCTACCTCCTCCTCCTCCACTAGCCTTCTGTCCTCCAGGCTTAAACAGATGCCACCTCTTCTACGACTCCTTACCGGGGCTACCTGTCATCCCATCTGCTCACTGTAACGTCCCTGCCTTACCACTGGCAAGCCACACCATGACAGAACAGGGCATGTTAGGTGTGGCTCAACCAGAGCAGCGGGGCCACTAGATGCCCTCTAGCTGTCATGGGCTGCTGGGCTCAGACCGCTTGGATGAACAGAAACACACGCAACACGGGCAGGGAAACCCAGAGTGTCCACCAGATTTTCAAAGGCCTCCTTGCTATAAGGAATTAAGCCATGTCTTTTTTTTTTGTTTGTTTTATAATTTTGTTAAAGGACATGTGCTCTTGGGACCAGCAGTTAGCATAATGGCTATGTCACTGAACTCCCATGTGGCCGACTGTGGTTCAAGTCCTGGACCCGGTGACTTAAACTCATGCCAGGTGCATGCGCGTGCGTGCCCAAGATCCCGAGGGGAGAATGGAGGAGATGGGATTGCGGCATGGCCATCCCCCCAGGGGGGTGATTTCTCACTTTCTGTCTCTGTCTCTGTCTTTCTGGTGAGCACACATGCCCTATAGCTAAAACCTCTCAAAAAAAATAAAAATAAAAAAATAAAAAGACATATGTGCCCACCAGAGAGTGAGAGAAAGTCAGGGAGAACTCTGGGGTGTGGTCACACCACAGCCCCTTCCCTTCATGTCTCCCACCAGTTGGGATTTTGGGTATGTGCACACAGGCACCTGGTGTACTTCCTAAGACACCAGGTTCAGGGCTCAAACCACATGATGGGCCATGTGGGATCCAGCTGCCATAACCACCACGCCACAGGCTGGTCCTGGATGTGATCTCGAAAGGTCCTTATCCCCAAACTGTCTCCCCAGGAGGCTCTGCCGTCCTAATCCACCCCAAGTGTATTGTAAGTTCTCACAGCATTTATGAAGTAGTACCCAAGTACTACCCAACAGCTCCCCTTCCCCCACGTGGCTTCATAAAGGGGGGCATCACAGCCCTCATGGCCCTCACAACCCTCACGGCCCTCCAGCCCTCACAGCCCTCCAGCCCTCACAACCCTCACGGCCCTCACATCCCTCATGGCCCTCCAGCCCTCACAGCCTTCACAGCCCTCCAGCCCTCACAGCCCTCACGGCCCTCACATCCCTCATGGCCCTCCAGCCCTCACAGCCTTCACAGCCCTCCAGCCCTCACAACCCTCACGGCCCTCACATCCCTCATGGCCCTCCAGCCCTCACAACCCTCACGGCCCTCACATCCCTCATGGCCCTCCAGCCCTCACAGCCCTCCAGCCCTCACAACCCTCACGGCCCTCACATCCCTCACGGCCCTCACATCCCTCACGGCCCTCACATCCCTCACGGCCCTCACATCCCTCATGGCCCTCCAGCCCTCCAGCCCTCACAGGCCAGGTTAAAATCTCATTTTAGGTTAAAATCTCATCAACAGCCAACGCCATGGTTCCCATTTACTTTGTTCCATACAGAATTCCTGGTACATCTGGACCCTTCTCGCCTCACCGCACCGCTGCTGCCATGCTATGTGTGAGCTGCGCTGCACACACGCCCTGACATGCACGCTCACCCAGGATGCTCATCACCACCAGGATGGCGAACAGAAGCACCGCAATGGCCCCAAGCAGGAGACGCGTGGTGGTGTCTGTGAAGAGAGGAGACTCGTCAGTATCTGCCAGCCCTCATGGCCCTCACGGCCCTCACGGCCCTCACAGCCCTCACAGCCCCCACAGCCCTCCTGGCCCTCCTGGCCCTCACATCCCTCATAGCCCCCCACCCCGGCCCTCACGGCCCTCACGGCCCCCACGGCCCTCCAGCCCTCATGGCCCTCACGGCCCTCACGGCCCTCACAGCCCTCACAGCCCCACAGCCCCCACAGCCCTCCAGCTATGAGGGCTTCACCCATACCTCTTGAAATTCTGCCCACCTCCACACCATCCGATCCTCTTTTTTTTTTTTTTTTTTTTTTTGGAGCGGTTTTTGCTACAGGGCACATGTGCTCAACAGATACAGAGAGACAGAGAGATAGAAAGTGAGAAATCACCCCCCAGGGGGGATGGCCACGCCACAATCCCTTCTCTTCCGTTCTCCTCTCGGGATCTTGGGCAAGCACACACATGCACCCAGCGTGAGTTTTAAGCCACCAGGTCCAGGACACAAACTGTGGTCGACTACATGGGAGTCCAGCAACATAGCCATTACACTAACTGCTGGTCCCTCATCCAATCCTCTTCACAAGGTCCTCTGGGTTTTCCCGAACTTTTGTTATCACTGAACATTCTTATTTTATATTTAATGAAAGAACCCTTTTAGACTTTAAGTATAAGGTTTTTTCATTTGTTTTTCTTGTGATTTTTATATATTTAACAAGATTTGCCATTTTAGCCATGTTCAAGCATACAATAGTGGCACTAAGAATACTCACAATCTTATGCAAACATCACTACTGTATGCAAAACTTTGTCATCACCCCAAGTAGAAGCTCAGTATCCATAAATCATAACTCCCCTTTCCCTTCCCACCCCCCGTTCCTGGAGACCACTGTTTTATGTTCTATGAATTTGCCTTTTAAAGTATCTCATAGAGGTGGAATCATACAATATTTGTCCTTCGGTGTCTCGCATATTTTGCCTAATATCATGTTCTTTTTTAAAAACATTTAATTTTTTTTTTATCTATTTGTTGTGATTTTCAAGCTACCGGGTCTGAGACTCAAAGCATGGTTGGCCTTGTAGGAATCCAGCTCGTTGACCACCACTCTACCCAACATCACATTTTCAAGGTTCATCCAGGTTACAACATGTTATCGGAACATCATTCCTTTCTATGTCTGAGTAATGTTCTGCAGAGTGGACAGGTCACATTCTGTTTACTCATTCACCGGCCGACGGACATGTGAGCCGTTTCCACCCATTGGCTATTGTGGCTAACGTGGTTACAGACAGTGCAGCCGAGGCCCTGCTTTTGATTCTTTCAGATATATGCCTAGGAGCAGAAGCGCTGGGTCACACGGTAGTTCTGCTAACTTTCTGAAGCAACGTTCCCCACGGGGGCTGCCCCATTTTAGTTTCACTAGCAACGAACACTTGCAGGGGCTTTTTTAGAATTTTTTTTTTTTGTTTTAGGGCTCATGCACTTGCTGGAGAGACAGAGACAGACAGAAAGTGAGAAAACACCCTCCAGGGGGATGTCCACACCATAATCCCTTCTCCTCCATTTTCCTCTTGAGATTTTGGGCATGCACACACGCACACCCAGCGTGAGTTTTAAGCTGCCAGTTCCAGGGCTCAATGCGGTCAACTACATGGGAGTCCAGCAACGTAACTATTATGCCATCTTCTGGTCCTTCCTTTTTTTTTTTTTTTTTTTTTTTTTTTTAATAGCCATCCTTTTTTTAATTAGCCTTCTTTTGTTGATTTTTTTTTCTAGAAAGATTTTTACTATAGGGTGTGTGCACTCGCCGGAGAGACAGTGAGAGAGAAAGTGAGAAATCACCATCCAAGGGGGATGGCCATGCCACAATCCCTTCTCCTCCATTCTGCTCTTGGGATTTGGGGCACGCACGAACACACCTGGTGTGAGTTTGAAGCTGCCAGGTCTGGAACTGAAACTATGGTCGACTATGTGGGAACCATTACCAACGAAACCATTACACCATCTGCTGGTCCCTTGTTTGGGTTTTTACCATCTTCACTATTGAATATACAATTAAGTTGCATTGTCATGCATCCCTTTTTTTAAATCTACTTTTAAAAATCAAAGTTATGTATAACACACCCAGACAAGTGCTGGTCTGTAAACCATTCATGCATGGTGATATGTGTCTGAATTGAGGAGAAGACTCAGTGGCAAGTTAGGACTGCCCTGACACCAAGGGCATGGTCGCGTGTCTAGTAACTTATTGGTATTGTAGTTTACAAAGCACTTGGGAAAGAGGCCTGTCTCCTTCTTTGAGGACCTGAAAAGCACAGATTTAAAGAATCAAGACATTTTTGGGACCAGCAGTTAGCATAATAGCTATGTTGCTGGACTCCCATGTAGTAGACTGAGGTTTGAGTCCTGGACCTGGTGGCTTAAACCCATGCTGGGTGCATGTGCATGCATGCCCAAGGTCCCAAGAAGAGAACGGAGGAGAAGGGATTGCGGCGTGGCCATCTGCCCTGGGGGGGGGGGGGGGTGATTTCTCGCTTTCTGTCTCTCTGTCTCTCTCTCTGTCTTTCTGGAGAGCAAACGCACCATATAGCAAAAACCTCTCTAAAAAAAAAAAAAAAAAAAAAAAAAAGAATCAAGACATTCCAAATGGTGCCAGTCAATGGCATGGTAGCTAAGGTGACTGGATCCCACATTTGAGTGTACAATTTGAGTTCCAGACTGGGCACCTTTAAAAACACACCAGGTGCAGGACCAGTAGGTTGCACGATGGTTAAAGCACTGGACTCCCACATAGCTAACCACATAGCAGTTCAAGCTCCACCCAGCAGCTTAAAGATCATGCCGGGTACGTATGTGTGTGTGCCCACAATCCTGACAGGAGAACGGAGGGATCTTGGCATGGCCACCTCCCCAGGGGTGGAGGGGGTGATCGTTCACTGTCTCTGGAGAGCACCCTATGGCAAAACCTTATAAAGAAAGAAGGAAGGAAAGGAAGAAAGAAATAAGAAAGAGAAAGAAAGAAAGAAAGAAAGAAAGAAAGAAAGAAAGAAAGAAAGAAAGAAAGAAAGAAAGAAAGAAAGAAAGAAAGAAAAAAAGAAAGAAAGAAAAGAAAGAGAAAGAAAGAGAGAAAGAAAGAAGAAGGAAGGAAGGAAGGAAGGAAGGAAGGAAGGAAGGAAGGAAGGAAGGAAGGAAGAAGGGAAGAAAGGAAGGAAGAAATACCAGGCACATGTGCTGTATGCATGCCCAAAATTATTCATTTTTTTAAATATATGATCAGGTAATGTTTTTGTTTTGTTTTTGTTTTGTTTTGTTTTGTTCTGTTTTTTTTTGTTTTTGGTTTTTTTTTTTGGAGAGGTTTTTGCTATAGGGCGCATGCACTTGCCAGAAAGACAGAGAGAGGCAGAGAGACAGAAAGCCAGAAATCACCCCCCAGGGGGGTTGGCCACGCCACAGTCCCTTCTCCTCCATTCTCCTCTTGGAATCTTGGGCACATACGCACACGCACCTGGCATGAGTTTAAGCCACCGGGTCCGGGACTCAAACCATAGTCGACTACATGGGAGTCCAGCGACATAGCCATTATGCCAACTGCTGGCCCCAGACTTTCTCAATACATCTTCATGACTCCAACACAGAGCATGCCATTTTCCTTCTGCCATGATTGCAACAATGGTATCTCCTGCAGCATGGTAAATCTTAGCTCCAGGAGAAGTTAAGCCTGGACACATGATTTTTGCTCCGCTGAGTACAAATTTCATGGCTCCTTTATCGACCTGTTGGTGTGGCAGGATAAAAGGATATTTGTGAAGTAATCTTAGGGTTGGTTAAAAAGGCCTTTCTCTTTGTCTAAAAAATAGTAATTCTCCATTTACTGTAAGGATTTCTATATGTTCATGGCATCAGACTATTTTGACAGGATCTTTCTTAGGCATGATTTGATTAAGCCATGGCTCAATACCTGGAAATTGCTGTATCAATTTGTTTTTGTTTTTTTCTTTTCTGCTATAGGGCGTGTGCACTTGCCAGAAAGACAGAGACAGAAAGCAAGAAATTATCCCCGGGGAGGAATGGCCATGCCACAGTCCTTTCCATTCCATTCTCTTCTTGGGATTTTGGGCACATACACACATGCACCCAGCAGCAGTTTCAAGCTGCCGGGTCCAGGATTCAAACTGTGGTCAACTATGTGGGAGTCCAGCAACATAACCATTACACCATCTGCTGGTCTCCCAAAATCCTAAGAGGAGAATGGAGGAGATGGGATTATAGGGATTGCAGTGTGGCCATGTCCCCTGAGGGGTACTTTCTCAGTCCCCCTACCCCTTCTCTCTTTAGGGAGCACACATACCCTTCAGCAAATTTTGTTAAAAGATATTCTAAAAGGCTTTATTCAAATAATAATGATAATAATAATAATAATAATGATATTGCCCTTTCCCCAGAGGCAACCACTTTCTTGAGTGGTTAAAACAGGCTTGAAAAACAGGATCCTGACAGGATGGAGAAATGCAGGAGAAAGGATAGTGACATGACCACAACCCCGTGGAGCTGCTTCCTTCTTTCTCTCTTGCAAATACACATGCACGTGTACACACATGCACCCTCTGAGCGAGGGGGGAGGAAAAGTAGAGGTTTATTTGTTCATGATCCTACTGGCTGGTAAGTCCAAAGGAATGAGGCTGGCATCAGAATGGCTACAACATGGCCAACGGGAGCAGAGAGGATGGCGGGTGTATGCAAAAAGATGGTGTCTATGTTCTCTCTTTCTCTCTCTTTTCCTCTTTTTCCTTTCCTTATAAACTCACCAAGACTCAATGATGGCCCTGAGGCAACCACCTCATTGTCCACCTCCTCAAGGCCTACCCTTCAATAACTGGATCCGGATTTTACCCTCTTAACCCTATTATGATGGCTCAACACCTGAATTTGAGGAGAGGGGCATATTTAAATTATAGCAAGGTTTCTAACCAACCTCCGACCTCCTTAACATCATCATACTGGGGATAAAGGGTACAACATGGGAATTTGGGGAGGATACAAACATTCAGACCATAACAACCTTCTTGAAGAACTGTCCCCTGGAGCCTCTGGCCTGCTCCAGTCTGACTGGCTGCCTTCGAAGCCCAGCTGCTGCCCTGTGGGCTCCCTGCATGAGCAGCCCGAGGGGTTCTCTGCTCTTTCCTATCTATGTTGACTGCCCCATACCTTCAATCCCACGTCTTCTCTCTTGGTTTACTCCTTGTCTTAGTGGTGAACATCTTCTAGTGGCTGTCTGAGAAAGGATATCATAGAACCACACACTGCACCACTCAGGAGAGAAACTTCTCACTGTGTTCCAATGTCAGCAAGGCCCTTGAGTTGGTAACTCAAAGACCTGTGTATTACAGGCCCGAATTTTGAAGGCATTCCTTGACTGACTTCTAGTTTCAGTTTTGCTTTTTAAGTCGAGATCTGTTCTCATCTATGATCTTCTTCACTTCAATCATTTAATGTTGTCTCTCTGGAAACTCTTGGAATCTTTTCTTGTCACATAGTGTTCTAAAATTTCATGCTGCATGCCATACCTTGGTTTGGGTCTGGTTCCATCTACTCTAGGAGATAATCAATGGACCCTTTGCGTCTGGAACATCACGTCCGTCAGGTCTGGCCAATTTTCTTTAATTATATCACTGGTGATTTCTTCTCCTCCATTTTCCATTTTCTTTCTGGAGGTCATGTTCTTCAAATGCTGGATCTCTTGGATTGCTACTCCAGTTTCTTTTTCTTATTCACTATCTCGTTGCCTTTTTTGCTCTATTTTCTGGAGGATTTTCTCAACTTTATCTTTTTATTTTTCTGTTACATTTTTCATTTCTGTGATCACATCTTTTTTAAGGTTTTTTTGTCATAGGGCACACGCGCTTGCTGGAGGGAGATAGAAAAAAGTGAGAAATCACCCCAGTGGGGATGGCCATGCCACAATCCTTTCTCCTCTTGGGATTCGGGGTATGCATGCACACGTACCTGGTGTGATTTTTTTTTTTTTTGGGGAGAGGTTTTTGCTATAGGGCACATGTGCTCACCAGAGAGATAGAGAGACACAAAGTGAGAAATCACCCCCCAGGGGGGATGGCCATGCCACAATCCCTTTTCCTCCATTCTCCTCTTGGGATCTTGGGCATGCACGCACACACACCCAGTGTGAGTTTAAGCTACCAGGTCCAGGACTTGAACCACAGTTGACTACATGGGAGTCCAGCAACATAGCCATTACACTAACTGCTAGTCCCCTGGGTGTGATTTTTAAGTCACTGGATTTGAGACTCGAACTGTGGCTGACCGTGTGGGAGTCCAGTGCCTTAACCACATACCACCTGCTGTGGCTACCAACAGGTAGACACACACACACACACACACACACACACACACATATATACACACACACACACACACACACACACACACATATATACACACACACATATATATATTAGGTTTTTGCCATAAGATAAATGCACTCACCAGAGACAGAGAAAGAGGGAAAGTGAAAAATCACCATACAGGGGGATGGCCATGACGCAATTCCTTCTCCTCCATTCTCCTCTTGGGATTTTGGGCATGCCCACCTGGAATGAATTTTTAGCCACGGAGTCCTGGACTCAAACTGCAGGCAGCCATGTGGGAGTCCATGCCTTAACCACCACACCACCTACTGGTCCCCCTGTGATCATATTTTTTTTAAGATTTTTTTTTATTATTATTTAACTTTATTTATTTATTTTTCAATTTGACCAGAGAGGGACAGAGAGAGAGAGAGAAAGCCAACAGGTCTGAGACTGGAACCACAGTCGACCATGTGGGAGTCCAGTGCCCTCAACCACCACGCCCCCTGATGGCCCCTATGATCATATTTTTACCTTGTAAGATTCTTGCTGGTGTTGTATGACTACCCTTTCCCCCTTGAAGCATCCTATGTTTGTTCCAATGATATAATCGTTTCCCTTCTCTCTCTGAGGATGTCACTGATAGGTTTTTGGTGGTGTTGAGGTGGGGGGTAGGAGAGGTAG
The DNA here is from genome assembly GCA_026018925.1 of Tupaia tana. NCBI lineage: Eukaryota > Metazoa > Chordata > Mammalia > Scandentia > Tupaiidae > Tupaia > Tupaia tana. The sequence continues at coordinate 15,711,600 of JAKSZU010000003.1, forward strand.
GCAGACAGTTCATTCTTCCCTGTATCATCTCTGGTTCTTCCAAGTTGCTTTTAAATCTTTCTTTTATTAAAGTTTATCCATCCACTTGTTTTATGAGAGAAACAGACAGAAGAGAAAAGGGAGAGAGAGGGGAAGGCTTCCCACTGGGTCCCCACCTGAGTCACCCGCAGGCACACACCCAGCGTACACAGGTGGCCCGCAGACGCACTCCACCACCCGCAGGTAGCCCAGACACACAGCGTGCACCGCCGCGCAGGCCTCAAGGAGCTTTTCCTTTCGTTTGTTTTGGTCTCCAGCTTCCATGTTAGACTCTTCCTCAGATGTCTCAGATCCTTGATTATTTGTGCCTGATCAGTGCAGGACTAAAGAGTTCACTGGAGTCTCTGAGTCCAGCTGACTAACCGGGAGGGACACAGTAAAGGCGTCCACTGGGCTGACCTCTGGGAATCTCCAAATGTTCATTTCAGTCTTTCCCTTCGGTGAGTCCCTGCGTAGAGGCTTTCCCTCTTGAAATGTTTCGCTGGCAGGTTCCTACCAGGGCTGGGGCGGGATCTAACTCCTTCTTAAGGACATTTCCAGCCAATTATTTTGTTTTCAGCCCCATCTACACCTGCTGCCACAAACCCCGGAGCTTGGGGGTCCTCCTAGGTGACTCAGGTGCCCCCTTCGCCCCGTTTTCTAAACTTTCTCAATGGGGTGACGTTTGTCACCACATCTCCATTTGCTCTCTTGCTCCTAACTTCATGCTATCGTTCTCTCCTGCTCTCATTCTTATAACCTTTCTCTTTTTTATCCTTAAAAATTATTTTCACTTGGGACCAGCAGTTAGCGTAATGGCTATGTCGCTGGACTCCCACATAGTCAACGGCGGTTCGTGTCCTGGACCTGGCGGCTTAAACTCACGCCAGGCGCGTGTGCATGCGTGCCCAAGATCCCGAGAGGAGAATGGAGGAGAAGGGATTGTGGCGTGGCCATCCCCCCTGGGGGGTGATTTCTCGCTTTCTATCTTTCTGTCTCTCTCTGTCTTTCTGGCGAGCGCACACGCCCTATAGCAAAAACCTCTAAAAAAAATTATTTTCACTTTATGTATTTTAATTTGACCAGAGAGGGACAGAGAGAGAGAGAGAGAGACAGAAAGCAAGCCGCCATGTCTGGAACTCAAGCCGTGGTCAGCCATGTAGGAGACCAGTGCCCTTAACCACCATGCCACCTGCCAGTCCTAGCCTTTCTTTTTTTAAAGAGAGATTTTTAGGACCAGCAGATGGCATAATGGTTACGTTGCTGGAATCCCACATAGTCAATTGTGGTTTGAGTCCCAGACTGGGCAGCTTAAAACACTCTGGATGCATGTGCGTGCGTGCCTAAAATTCCAAGGGGAGAATGGAGGAGAAGGGATTGTGGCATGGCCATCCCCCTTGGGTGAGTGATTTCTTACTTTCTGTCTCTCTATCTCTCTGGTGAGCAAAAATCTTTCTTAAAAAAAAAAAAAAAAAAAGAAAAGAAGAAACTTAAGAGAGATTTTTGCTATACGCTGTGTGTACTCACTGGAGAGACAGAAAGCAAGAAATCACCCCCCTGGAGAAGATAGCCATGCCACAATCCCTTCTCCTCCATCTTCTTCTCAGGATTGTGGGGATGCACACATATACACCCAGTGTGAGTTTTAAACTGCCAGGTCTAGGTATCGAACCATGGTCAACTATGTTGGAGTCCAGAGACCTAACCACTATGCCATCTGCAGAGCTGACAATTTAAAAATCCCTTTACTGGGCCAACAGGTGGCATAACAGTTAAGGTGCAGGATCCCACATAACTGACAGTGCAGGTCAAGTCCTAGACCTGACAACTTCAGAATCACACCAGGCACACACGCATATATGCTGAAAAATCCTGTGAAGAGAATAGAGAAGGGACTACAGTGTGGCCATCCTCCCAACCCCGTGTCTCTGTCTGTCTCTGGAGAGCGCACATACCCTACAGCAAAAACTAAAAGGACAAGAAAAAGAAACCTCCTTACTGTTGTACTATGGACTAAGAAAAAGAATACAAGCTGGCGTCCAGTCTGCCTTCTGACCTGCGAGCCCAACAGACATTTGGGTCTTCCCTAAGAGCAAAGTGCACATTGACAAATGACCGGGAGTCCCAGTGGGCGGCTTCCGCATGGAAGGGCAGAGACTCGGGCCTGCCCTGGAGGATTGGGCTCTTTCTGTCTCTGCTTTGCGGTCCTCGGTGGCAGCTGCAGCCCAGGCTAAGTCCCCTGGAGCTGCGTGACAGCAGCTTGTGGCCTGGATGTTGTGTGTGTCCTTCCTCTTCCCTCCTTGAACACTGGTACTGCAACCTTTGTGCACTGAGGAGAAGGGCACAGCATCTGAAACCACTCTGCCTGGGTTCGTATCCCAGCTCTGCTGCTTTCTAGATGGGTATGTAGAAAAAGTCACTTAACCTCTATTTGGCTTCATTTTCCTTATCTTTAAAATGAGGTCATGGTTTGGCCCCATCGCATAGCAGTTAAGCCCTAAGGATAGGGAACTAGATCTCAGCCAGCTGTGATTAGAATACTGGCCCTGGTGGCTTGAAAAACATGCCAGGTGTGCACAGGTGCCCAGAAATCCTGACAGGATAGAGAAATGGAGGAGGAGGGGTTGCAGAATGACTCTGCCCCACCGGGTGTTCTCACTCGCTCTCAAACAGCACAGGTGCCCTGTGGCAGGTAAAAATAAAGAAATAAATAAAATGAGGGCATGACAGTATCTTCCCTTTGAGTCTCACGGGACTGCGATGCACAGTGCTCAGCAAGGCGCCTGGCTGGGAGGCTCTGTTGAGTGGAGAGCCACCACCATCCTTAAGCTGATCGTTGGCAGCCCTGGAACCTTTGGGTCAGGCGTGGGCTCTGCTCGCCTCCGTGTTCCCTAAAACAGGGCTCAGTCACCGCCTTGCACATTGCAGTGCACACATGGGGACTCAAAAAACCCGAGGGAGACAACAGCCTTGGTCAGCCTGAAATCCACTGAGTTTCTGGGTGCTCCACGGGAAAGGGGAGTCTCCTACATCTCTGGAAGTGAGGCACCTCCCCTGTCTATCACAGGGATCATTTCTCTGGACACTGTACTATGGACAAAGGACACGCTGATGGGTCCTGCCTCACTGTCACAGAGGATGGCTGTGTGGCCGATAACCCAAAACAACGCTGAGGCCAGCGGGTGGCTCAGCATAAACCACACCGCTATGAGGCAGGCCCACATGGAAGGTTCCCGGTTCAATCCTGACCCTATGCACTGGCGCACGCTTGCCCGCGGTCTGGGGCTGGCTGGAGGCTGGGGGTGGATTGCAACGTCAAGATCCTACTGGAGGTGCTGCCTCTCTCCCCGTCTCTCTCCTCTCTCTTTTGTTCATGGAAGACATAAATAAATAAACTTAAAACAAAACAATGTTGAATTCATTGTCTAGTGCTGTCGTAACAAAGTACCACCAACTGGGAGGCTTAAACAGAATTCAGTTCTCTCACAGTTCTGGAGGCTGGAAGGCCAAAGTCAAGATGTCGGCAGGACACGCTCCCTCTGACGCTGCAGGCAGCCCTTTCCTTGTCTCTCCGAGCTCCGAGCCTGGGTGCTGTGCTGACAGTCTGCACATGGCTTGGCTGGCAGCCACGTTGCTCCAGTCTCTGCTTCACTTGTCATGTGGTGACAGCCTTGTGTGTCCCTGTCTCTGTGTGGTCATCTTCTTATAAGGATACCCATTCATATCGGATACCCCAGCTAGACTTCACCTAACTAATTACCCCATCATGACTATGTTCCCACAGGAGGTCACAGTCTGAGGTACCGGGGGTTAGGACTTCAACACGCCTCTTTTTGAGGGGGTGGGGACACAATTCAACCTCTAACAGACGTCTAACTTAATAATCAGTCCTGCTGGGCCAGCCCCATGGCCTACTGCTTACGGGAGCCAGATCCCACATGACTGGTCACAATTTGAATCCTGGACCCAGGCTAAAACAAGCCTCAGGTGTGGGGACCAGCAGATGGCATGGTGGTTGGGGTTCTGGACTCCCACAAGGCCAACGATGATTCGAGTCCCGGACCTAGCAGCTTTCTCTTTCTCTCCTGTCTCTCTCTGGTGAGCATACATGCCCTATAGGACATTTTTAAAAACAATAACAAATTAAATAACAATTTAAAATAATAATAAATTAAATTAATAATTTTTTAAAAAGAGCCAGGCAAGTGTGTAAGTGTGCCCCTAATCATGACAGGATGGAGAAATGGAGGAGGAGGGATTGTACGTGACCACACCTCATCGTAGGGGTGCTTTCTCCCTCTCCTGTCTCTCTGTCTCTTTGACAGGTACACGTACTGTCTGACCATAAAAATAATAATAATAAGCCCCTCTATGCAATGGCATTTAAGGGTACCATTTATTTAGCTCTCCAAATGTGTGTAACTTACCCTGATAGGGGGAACGGCTGAAAAACACTCTGTCCTCCAAGCCCAGCCAACTCTCCCATCATCCCTACCGAGGCCCATGGCTGGCATCTCTAAGGCCTCATGGCCTAGCTGATGTGCGTAATCTTGACTTTTAAAAACTATCAAATGTGGAGTTGGGTAATTTTTAGGTTTCTAAGAGGCTTTGCTAAATGCATGTGTGTGGTTTTGATCAGGAAGTTGCGGGCTGATGCCTACGCACGGAACTTTCAACATTAAAAATTCAGAATCGGTGAGCTCTCAAAAATCTATAGTTTGAGGTACGCCGAATCACTCCGTGTCCCTCCTTACCCCAGGCCGCTTTGCCTCCCTCACTCCCACCACCCAGTGCTGGAAATAGTCTCATCTTGGGTCACCTCCAGTGTTCCCAGAACCCAGGCAGGAGCTCCGGTCACCTCTCCCAGACTCTCACTGGAGGGTGGGGCGGCAGGAAAGATTCACGTTCCAGGGAAAGAAGACTTGATCGGGGAAGTCTGCCTGACTTTCTATTTATAAAGGCAATCGTTCATCCATGAAAGGCTCCCAGCCCAGGCTCCAATGCCAGCTCTCCGAGTTAAGCAGCTCTCTGACTTAACACGTGAGGAGGGGTCGGCCTCTATCCTGGAGGTGGTAGGATATCTGAGGAGCTGGGGAGGAGAGGCTGTGCAGGGGTGAGGGGAGAGCACCAATCTGGTGAGCTCAGCTGGGCCTCGTGGAGCTGACGTCCTTGGGCAGTACAACGAAGGGCAAGAGCACCCGCGTCAGAGGGGGTTTCATGTGTTAGCCACAGGGGGTGTCCTCAGGCAAGACACTCTGGCTCCCAGTCTCAGCGTCCTCGTCTATAAGACATGCAGCCCTCAGGAGTCCTGCCAGGGCGGGGGAGGACTAAATGAGATCACTACTGTGAAAGCCCACCACATGGGCTCCAGCACACAGTAGGTGCTTGGTAAGCATTTGGTGCACAGAAACAAAGGAGGGAAACCCTCAGTGCTCAGCATGGTGGGATCGAGAAGTCCCCGTTTCTCTCAGACTCAGGAGCCTGGCTACTAGGGATGACAAAATCCCTCGGCCCCCAGAACTGGCTGGCCCTTCGTCCCACAGACAGCGTGTCATTACATAGACGCCCGTTTGGGGTGGGAGGGGACTCGAAGCAGGCAGACCAGCAGTCAGGGGATTCCAACAGGGCACTGCCTCCTACATTCCCTGGGCAGCCCCCTCCAGCTGCAGGATGCCAAGCCCAGGTCGCAGGGAACTCCAGGGCCCGAGTCTGTGCAGCCCTGAGAGGCAGAAACCACCACCGACTCAGCAGATGAAGAGACTGAGGGGCAGACAGGTGTGAAAACGTGCCGGGCCCAGGCAGTGAACGGTCCGGCTCAGGCGTAGCAGACACTGTGTTCTCTGCACCTCACCATGCTGTCCCAGCCCTGGTCCTGGGACTCTGCGAGGGCAGGGGCGTACCCAGAGCCTAGAATTGTGCCCGGATGTTGCAGAAAGAACGAATGTGGAGACCAAGGAAAGGCCAGCACCAGGCACCAGGCCAGCACAGCAGCACCGTGGAGACCGCCCAGTCTCCGAAGTCCTCTTCCAACAGGGCATAGGGATACCAAGAAATACCCAGAGACCCGCAGGGGTCAGGAGAGGGAGACCCCTGGCAGGCACTCCGACCCCAGATCCTAAAACTGTGGAAAAGGCAAGAGGGAGGCAATCCCACAGCTTAGTGGTTAAAAGAAGTTGGACTCCACATGGCAGACTATGGTTCGAATCCCACCCCAGTGGCAACTTGAAAAAGACACAGGGCCTGACAGGGTGGAGAAATAAAGAAGGGGTATGGAGGGACCATGCCCCACTAGGGGTGCTTTCTCCGCTCCCCCTCTCCATCTCTCTATTACTCTTTGGTGCAAGCCCTCTGACAACAAAAAAAAAAAAAGAAAAAAATTGGCCTGAGACGCTGAGCACCCCAGAAGCACAGGCTATTGGGGTGGGACTGCTCCTGCCTGGACCAGGGGGAGAAAAAAAGGGAGGCCACCATGGCATGAGTCACAGAGCAAGGCCAGGCAGGAGCCAGGCCAGCACAGGTGGGACAAGGCTGGGCAGTGGCCTAGACCCAGTGCCCCCAGAGAGCCCTGGTCTTCTCCCTGCCCACTGTGTGGCCTCGTCTTCAGGCAGTGGCAGGCAGTCAGCCCAGCCAGTGAGAAGCACACGAGCCAAGGCCAGGACAGGAGGTGGAAGGGAACCGGTGAGCAGGAGGCACTCCAAAAGGCCACAGGGCCGATGGTGGTTCAGCCGTAAAAAGGGCGCTCTGCAGGCAGCTCCACATAGGAAGGCTCCCAGTTCATACGGTGGGCACACGTATGCCCACGTCTAGGGCTGGCTGAAGCTGGGACTGGACCACGGTGTCAAATCTGTTGGGGTTGCAGTGTCTCTCTCTCTTGCTCATGGAAGACATAAATAAATACATTTTAAAAATAACAATAAAATACACAATTTAATAGTTAGAAAAAGGAGAAGCAGAAATCACACCATCCCCAAAATAGCCCTAACCATTGGACAGTAGGGCTAGGGTTAAGATGGACCCTTCAGAAATGCTTACGAATGAGTGAATGAGGAAAGACAGGCAAGAGAAGGCGTGGACTTCAATAGCAGCGTTGGGAGGGGACAGGAGACGGTGTCAGGCAAGGCCTATCCACCTCTCCCCCCGCCAGCTCTGCTCTGCCCAGGGCTCCTGCCATGTCTTTCCACTTGGCCACACAGCCCCTCACCTCCTATGTGCCACGCCACCGTGCGTAGTCACCTCCTCGGGTCCACACCCCTAGCCCACCAGCCTTTGGGCCCATGCCGCCCACTCTCAGCAGCCCCAAGGCCGGCCTAGGCCAGGCACTGGTTTGGTCCCTCCATGACCGCTTTCCCCACCTTCTCGCTGACCTCCAGCCTCGGCCCCACCCCTCCGGAGCAAAGCCACCATCTCAAACCCTCCTTCAGAACACTCCACTCAACCAGGCCTGGGCGGCCCTTCCCAGTCTGAGCCCTCCAGACTCATCTCACTCCCCGCACCCTCAGCCCAGCACCCAGGGCTCAGTTCCCCACAGGGGACAGACTAGCTCCAGCCCCCTGACCCCTGGGTATGTGGCTTCTTGGGCCTGATGCACCCTCCCTCTCCTCTCCACACCCCTAAGAGATCACTGACTCCGGGAAGCCTCCGTTTCTGACACTCCCTAAGGACCGGTGACCCAGACTCTGCACTCCCTCAGCTGATGCTGCCCAGGACTCCCTCGGCCCCAGGAGGGCTGCACAGGAAAGACCGGCCCTCTCTGGTCACCCCAGCCTCCCCGGCAGGACCCACGCCAACGCCAACAGGAGTTTCCTAAAGGGCCTCATGAACTTGGAATCCGTGTCCCACTTGGGTCACTGGCCCTGGCCAGCCCGGGGTCAGTCTCTGGGCTAGTCTGACTGGGAGGGGGAGGTGGTGCCCTGACTTTGCCAAGAGCCTCTCACCATTCTTCACCTCCCACTCGCCCCCCACCCCCCATCGTACCCCAACGCCTTCCTTCGCAGGACGCGGCACCATCTCCGGGTCGGCAGAGGCTATTACTTTGCCCAAAGCATTTCCACTGCTACAGATTCAGGGCACCTTCTCAACACGCCTGTCAGGTGGGTGCCAGACAGGAACAGGCTCGCTTTGCGCAAAGGGAAACTGAGGCTCAGAGCATGGGGCTTGGTCCCAAGGTCAAAGTGAGCTCCCAGCAGCGGCAGGTCGGGCTGTGACTAAAGGTGGTCCCAGTTACCCTTCCCCCTCCGCGAAGTGGCACCTGAGAGCTCTGAAATGAATGAACCCTCCGGCCCCTCCCCTCCGGGAGGGCGGCCAAGGTGACTCCGCCGCCTCCGGGTCCCAGGTAAGGGTGGCAGGGGGCGCCGGGCCGGGGATGGGGCGCCGCTCCGCTTACCCTCCAAGGCCGCCTTCCAGCTGGTGCTGCCCTCGTAGCCGGACCCCGATCGCCGCAGCAGCCCCTCGGGGCCGCGGGCCTCGGCCTCCCCCGGCGAGCGGGGCCTGGGCGCGGCGGGGGCGGAGGCGGGGGCGGGCGCCGGGCGAGCGGCTGGGGGTGGGGGCGGCTTGGCCCGCGCTGGGGGCTCCCGGGCCGGCTCCATGCGGGGCGCTCCGCCGCGCCGCGCCCGCGCTGCTGCGCCGGGATGCGGGGCCCAGCCCGACGCGCACTCGGCGCTCCGCGCGCCCTGCGGGCCCCCCAGGCCGGCCTCGGGTGGGCGAGAGCCGCGGCGCTCGCAGGCCGGGGCTGACCCCGGCTCCCCGCGCCCGAGCCGCTGAGCCGGGCGACCGCCGGCGCCGTGCACGCCGCGCTCCCCGGCCGAGCCGCAGCCTGCGCGCAGAGCCCGCGGGGGAGGAGCGCGGGAGCCGGGGCGCGGGGGCGGGGGCCGACAGGGAGGAGGCACGGAGGAGCGGAGACAGCCGGGGGACCGACCCCGCCGCCCGCTCGCTCAGCAGGAGGCCGGATGCTGCAGAGCGAGAGGCGCGGTCTGGGAGCCAGGAGCCGGGATCAGGGCAGCTCCACCTCCCGGCCAGCCGCTCGTCACCGTGAGAACCGGGATCAAGTTGACCCGGACGACTCAGGTCAAGGAAGATGGGCGGCTATCCTCTGGACCGCCCCGAGCCGGAGCACAGGGGCGAGGGCTGGGCGGTGGCCCCCGGACCCTGCGTAGGAGAGAGACGCCCCGCGTGTAGGCAGAGGCCAAAGGTCCGCGGAAACGCGCAGCGCTTCCTGGGCATCTTCTCAGACCGGGACTTCGACTTAGCTGACAGCGCCCAGGTTTAGGGAATTGGAGCTGAGTCGGGGCGTTTCCGAGGACCGGCCCTGCAGGTGTGTGGTGGGCCCGGATCTAGCCCCAGGCCACGGCTCCCTCCAAGGCCTTCGCTGGCCTCTGCACTTGGCTCTCCTGACCTGTGGTCACCAACAGAGTGGGCCTCCAGCCCTGATTCCCTAACCCCACCCCAGTCCCAGTCCCGGTTTCCTGGCTCTCAGTCTACAGTCCTCAACTACCCCTGCAGCAGCAACCTCCACTCTTGCTCCTCCATTCCAGTCGCTTCTCTCAGCACCTAAGGGGCAAACCTGGCCACCCCTCAGGGCTCCCTTTGCCACTGGACTAAGTCCAACTTTTTACAAGGCTACTGGGTCTACTGACTCTGGCTCATCCTCCAGCCCTTTCCTGCTGTCAGACATACTGGACTCCGGGCCTTTGAACTCCTCTCCCCTCTGCCTGGAACACACTTCCTCCTCCCCCCATGGAGAAACCAAGGAGGAGGGATTGTGGTGTGGCCAACCCCTGGGGGGGGGGGATTTCTTGCTTTCTATCTCTGTCTCTCTCTGTCTCTCTGGAAAGTGCACGCGCCCTATAGCAAAACTCTTCAAAAAAAAAAAAAAAGATAAAACCCACCCAGACCCCTGTGGCCTAGATCTAAGAGAACACTTAGATCTAGTGTTTTTTGTGTGTTTATTTTTCAGGTTTTTTGCTCTAGGGCTCATGTGCTGGTCAGATAGAGAGAAAGACAGGGACAAAGAGAAGAAAAATGAGAAATCACTCCCCAGGGCGAATGGCCATACTCAATCCCTTCTCTTCCATTCTCCTCTAGGGATGTTGGGCACACACGCACGTGCTCCCGGTATGAGTTTCAAGTCACTGGGCCCGAGACTTGAACTGCAGTCAGCTCTGTGGGAGTCCAACACCTTAACCACCATGGCACCTGCTGGCCCTAGAGCGAAGAGTTTTGTTTTTGTTTAAAGACAGGCCTCTCTGGGGAGCTGCGACGGCTGTACTCCCAGGAGCAAGCAGGGGTGTCTGCGTACTTCTCGAACCCAGGTTTGTCCCAGAGGCTGTAGCAGTTCTAAACCTTTGCTATCAAATCCCCTTCAGATTCATAGATTCTGCAAGAGCACTGGACCTGAAATGCCCTGGGGAACCCCCGTGAAGGGATAGCATACTGGTAAGGAGGCTTAAAGGGGCATTCACTCAAAATCAGGACCTCAGAAACAGAAGCCTGGGAATGCTCAGGAGGCAGCCTGGCCAGTCCCTCCATGGTCACCGGGGGGGGGGGGGGGGGGGGGGGATGTTCTTACTGCTTTCTGACAAACTGCAGTCCCCATCCCTAAACGGCTCTATCCAGGTAGACCTGAGCTCCCCCTGTGTGCCTTGGGAGACAGACTCATCCTCCTTTTCTGAGGGTGATGGGTATGAATCCTGCCCCACAACTCAGAGCATGAAAAATATGGCATCTCCTTTTCTTCGTTTAGATAACTGAATTGTAACTTCGGGTCATCATCCCCCTGGAGTGATAGAAAATTCCATCTTTTTCATTTAGACAAAATTGACATAGCATAAAACCCACCATCTCGACCCTTGACAAGTCCACAATTCGGTGTCTTTTAGTGTAGTTATGGTGTTCCGGAGGATGTGTTCCGGAACATCTCATACCCCAAAGGGACTCTCGCCCGCTGTCACTGCCCCGGCCCCGCAGGCACGCTGTACTTTCCATCCCTCTGGATTTGCCTACCCTGGACCTTTTATACAGCTGGAGTCCTGTGACGTGTGACAAGTGTCTTCTCGTGCCTGGCTCCTTCCGCTGAGCAGTGTTCCCACTGGTCATCTACACTGCAGCACGTGTCAGAACTTCACACCTGTTCTTCTCGGCCAGCTTGCTTGTTGTTGGTATAAGGCACGTCAGCTCCCCAAAGAGAGGGAGAAGTGAGAAAGCACGCCCCCCAGGGGGATGCCACACCACAATCCCTTTTCCTCATTCACGTCTTGGGATTTGGGGCACGGACGTACATGCGCCTGGTGTGTTTTTACAAGCCTGGGACTTGAACCACATAGCTGACCATGTGGGATCCAGCCACCCCGATCACTATGCCACAGTCTCAGCCAGATCGTGTCAGGAACCCCAAGGCTTCTGAGGGCAGACCGACCCGGTCACAGCGGTTGTCAGGCCGGCCGGCGTGCCCTTGGAGCTCAGCAGTGCTCCTCCTGGTCTTCGCTGGTGAGTGCCGGGGCAGTCCTTTCTCTCAGGCCAGCCCACCATGTGGCCCCTCCAGGAGGCTGCTGTTGAGTGGTGGGTGGGCTCTGCTGCTCTGGAGGCGCTCCCAATCCCCTCTGCCCTCCCTAGGCAGGCCTGAGCCCTCCTCACCGCCCCCTCTGCAAGGCTTTCTCCCTAGTCTGCTCCCTCTCCTGGGCACCCCACTCCTTCAGTGGCCTGTACAGGTTTCCCGAACAGGTCAGGTCAGTCTTCTCAGACTGCTTTGACCTCTGCCTCACCTGTCTTCTAGGCAAGGAGGTCCAGGCTGTGAGCCACCCGCGGGGAGGCTACGGACAGACACAGCTTTGATTCCCGTAGGTTAACCTGCTACCCGCCAGAGCTTGATGGTTAGACCTCAGTCTTTGTGCCATCGCCATGGGCCCGAGCATTCCTGGAATGCTGGCATGTTTGCTAGGCCAGGGAGGGCACAGGGTCGCAAACCCGAATCTCCAGGGACAGGCAGGTCACGGGAAGGAGCGTATCCCCTGCCAGGGCTGGGGAGGACCCTCCGCTCAGGTCAGTGGTCGCTGCCAAGTGGGAATGCGGTTCACGGCTGTCAGCCCTTCCCAGTTTTCCAAAGGAACTGGGAATCTGTGAACTTCACAATTTTTAATTTGAGAAAGAGAGAGAGAGAGGGGGGCACCCCCAATGAGACCCTCAGTCTGCGACCCCCCTCCACACTCGGCCAGCATCGCACACCTAGAGCGTTCAGGGAGGTCCTGGACACCACCTCAGGGTTTCTCCCGTGTGGATGCAGTTGCCTTATCACTGTGCTACTGTCTGGCTGAGGCTCAAACTTCTCAATTTCCTTTTAATTTCCAGAGAGCCTGTGTACTCACCAGAGGAAGGGTGGGAGGGAGAAAGCACCTGCCATGGGGCGTGCTCACGCCACAGTCCCTTCTCCACCATTTCTTCATCCCACTGGGACTTGGGGCAAGCATGATTTTCAAGCCACTGGGACCAGGACTTGAACCGTGATTGGCCATATGAGATCCAGCTCCGTTAACCACTAGGCTACAGGGCCACCCCCCAAACTGCTATTTCTTTTTTTACAGAATTACTTTAGTTCATTTATTATCATCAGTATTATTTAATTTGACGAGAGAGAGAGAAAGGGAAAGTAGGAAAGAAAGCCTCCAGGTCCAGCACTCAAATGGTGATCAGCCGTGTGGGAGTCCGGCGCCTTAACCACCACACCACCTGCTGGCTCCAAACTTTGCAATTTTTAATGCCAGTAAATAATTCTGGTTTTTAACTATAAAACCTGTGAACCAAAACAAAACAGATCCACCCACAGGATAGCTTCAGCCCCTCGGCTGCCAGCTCAGACTCTCTGATTTAAGCAATTCGTGTGATGTCGAGGTGTTGGGGGCTCCATACAGCACAAGATGTCACAAACCCTCCGGACAAATGGTCACTGGATAAGACTCCCGAAGATAGTACTCTAAGTAGAGGCCCTTATTCACTGGCCCGTTTCACCAGTCTGGAATGAGCCCCTCACTGAGCATTGCATGAGTATATGGTGTGACTTGTGGTTCCTTCCTTTGGATCAGGCCTGAGGAGTCACATGGGCTTCGTAGTACGGTCACACACAGACGCCACTGGTACCACCTACGACCTGTAGCCAGCCTACTGTTTCTTCTCCATGTTACCCTGTGATGCCAGAGAGGCCTTAGCCCTTGGCAAGAAGAACGAGGAACAGCGTTTATAATAACAAATACAAATAATTCTCTGTACTGTCCAAAAGATAATAAAGTGAAAAATTTGTAACACCCGGACAAGGAGAAGAGATACTTCGTACTAGCGGGACATGAGTTATCGCGTGTTTATATGGCACGTCCTGCTTCCGTCTATTCTTGGCTGTTAACAAGCAAGTTTCAGTTAGACAAGAGGAATAAATTTTTGAGATCTACTGCACAGTATCGTGATGACAGTTAATAATGATGCATTGCAAGGGCCAGCAGGTATTGTGGTGGTTAAGGTGATGGATTCTCACATAGCCAACTGTGGTTCAAGTCCTGGACCTGCTAACTTGTTCTCTCACTTTCCCTCTCTCTCCCTCTTTCTGGTAAAATTGAAAAATAAATAAAAATAACAAGTAAAATAAAATAAATAAATTACTCTTTTAAAAAATAAGAAGAATTCTGTATTGCTGAGGTCAGACGTAGCACAGCAGTAATGCAAATGGATCCAAGTGAGAGGGTCCCAGGGCCTCCCTATGGGCGCTGGGTGTACGCATGCTGGGATCCAGGCTGAGGTTGGGGCTGGTCTGCAACATGGTTGCAGGGTGTGGCTTCCACCACCTCTTGCAGAAGAAATGAAAAAACTTAGATAATAATAATGTATTTGTTTAATTGCTAAGAGCAAATCTCCAATGTTCTCACCACAAAAAAGTGATAAGCATTTGAGGTAATGGATCCATTAATAAGCTTGATTTAATTATTCAACATTATATACATATATAATGATATCACTTTGTACCCCTTAGTATGTATAATTATACATTGTCAATTAGAGGCCCGCAGATGGAGTAGTGGTTACGTTGCTGGACTCTCACAGGCCCACCATGGTTCAAGTCCTGGACCTGGTGGCTTGAAACACACGGTGTGCGTGCCTGCTCAAGATCCCAGGAGGAGAATGGAGAAGAGACTGTGGTGCAAATCACCTGGAGGGTGATTTCTCACTTGCCCTCTCACTGTCTCTGTCTCTCTCCAGTGAGTGCATACACACCCTAAGGCAAAAACCTCTGCAAAAAAAAAAAGTCAATTTACAATAAAACAATTATTCAACATCTATACACACATTATAAGGGGTATATGCTTTGTGCCCCTTAAGTAGATACTACAGATTGCCAATTTATAATAAAATGAAACTCTCATTACCACATCCACGTATCACCATATGACTCTGCTCCGCTTAGAGTCGCAGGGTCTCCAAGGCCCTCCCCCATCGGGTTCAGGAAGCCTCTGGCCTTTCTGTGGACTAGGGGGTGCCTCTTTCTACTGCAGAATGCCTCTCCCTGGGTGAGGCCTCACCTCTGTGAAGTTCATCTCCACTTCCCTCTGGACAGTGGCTCATCTTGCTGGGGCAAATCTTTCCAGCAAGTAAAGACCACGCATGCCTCAGGCCCGTCCTTCATGGAGGGTTTCAGGTGATGTGCTTCCTCCTCATCTCACTCCTGTCAGCCCCCTCCCAGGCCAGGGGATGACACGGAATTCCTTCTGTGGTCATCCTAACACTGACACAGACTATGCGTACCACCCAAGGCTGTGGCATGGCCATCCCCTGTGGGGGGGTGCTTTTCACTTTCCCTCTCTCTGTCTCTCTCTGGTGAGTGCCTGTGTCTTCTGGCAAATTAAAAAATAGTAATAATGAAATAAATAGAAAATAAAATTACATTTAAAAAAGAAGATTCTATTGCGGGGGCTCGTCTCTCTCTCTCTCTCTCTCTCTCTCTCTCTCTCTCTCTCTCTCTCTCTCTCCCTCTCATGGAAGAAATAAACTTTTTTGCTGTTGTTGTTAAGGTTTTTTGTCACAGGGCACGTGCGCTCACCTGAGAGAGACAATGGGAGAGAAAGGGAGAAATCACCCCCAGGGGATAGCCATGCCTGCAATCCCTTCTCCATTCTCCTCCTGGGGTTCTGGGTGCACACACGCATGCACACACACACACACTCGGAGTGATTTTCAAACCACCAGGTCCAGCATTCCAGCTGCGGTCAGTCATGTGCAATTCTAGTGCCTTTAACCATCAGGTCACCTTTTTAAAAGAAATAAACTTTTTAAAAATCCAATACAGGGACCAGCAGATGGTGTAATGGTTACATTGCTGGACTCCCACATAACCAATCATGGTTCGAGTCCTGGACATGGTGACTTAAAACTCATGCTGGGTACATGGGCGTGCGTGCCCAAGATCCCAAGGAGAAAGGATTGTGGCGTGACCATCTCCCAGGGGGGTGATTTCTCGCTTTGTCTTTTTGTCTCTGTCTCTCCATTGAGTGCACATGCCTGAGAGAAAAAAAAAAAAAAAAAAAACTAAACATGGGCTGTTTTCATGTAAACATATAAATTCTAAAAATAATTTTCTTCAGGGCTCAGCAGATGGTATAATGGTTACGTTGCTGGACTTCCACATGGCCAAATGTGGTTCGAGTCACAGAGCTGGTGGCTTCAAACTCACGCAGGCATGGGTGCCTGCATGCCCAAAATCCCAAGAGGAAAATGGAGGAGAAGGGATTGCGGCCTGGCCATCCCCCCAGAGATGATTTCTTACTTTCTGTCTCTGTTTCTCTCTCGCGCACGAAAGTGCACACACTCTATAGCAAAAATCTCTCTTAATAATAAAATAATTTTCTTCAGAATTTGGTGTATTACTTACGTGCTTCTAAGTACTTTTTTTTGTTTAATGTTAGAGGGTTCATGTGTGCATGAGAGAGAGAGAGAAGAGGGATGAGGGCCTGCTCACACCTCAATCCTTTTCCCTCCAATTCTCCTTCCCATCAAAATCCTGGGCATGCACTGTGCACCATGAATGAAGCTTATAGGCGAGGACTCGGGCCCAGGTCACTCATGTGGGATCCGCTTCAGGGCTGCTCCTTCCCCTTTTTTTAAGACAGGGACTCTCTGTCATGATCCTCTTGCCTCAACCTCAACCTGTATCTGGGATTACAAGTGCAAGCCGCCAGGCCTGGCCTCTACGGTGACCCAGGAAAAGAACCCAGACCTCCCTTGTGGTCCCAGCCTACAGCGCAGTGTTCAGTACACAACACTTGGCTGGGCCCTACCTAAACGCCCTTCAATATATGTCAAATAAATACTTCTGCACTTTATAACGCACACAGGGGATGACTTAACACATCTGCAACTTGCTTCCTGTGTGACTCCTACAGCTCCAGCCCCTTCATCACGTGGAATGCCATGACTCAGACGGACACAGCGTGGTTATTTCAGATCCTCTCAATAATAAATATTTATTTTTTTTAGAGGTTTTTTGCCTTAGGGTATGTGTGTTCATCAGAGAGAGAGACAGAGACAATGGGAGGGAAGGTGAGAAATCACCCCCCAGGGGGATGGTCATCTTGCAATCCCTTTTCTATTCTCCTCTCAGGAATTGGAGCATGCACACACACACACATGTTTGGCGTGATCTTCAAGCCACCAACCAAGTCCGGGACTCAAACTGCGTTCAGCCATGTGGGAGTCCAGCAATGTAACCACTATGCCACCTGCTGGTCCAGATGATGGATATTTAAATTGTTTCCACTAGGTACCAACAATGCTACAGTGAACATCCTAGCATGGAAACATTTGGGTCTTCCTGGAAGAAATTTCTATTAATAGAAGCGGAATGACTGAGTCAAAATTTCTCTGAAACGGTTGACCTTGATTTTGAGGTGAAAACTACCAAGTGAGTGAACATTCTGCATGCCAGAAAGGCAAAAAATATAACGCACACAATTCATCACTCATGGTGCACCGTGGAGTGTGACCGGGGTAGGCCTTCTGTCTGGGCTGGCCTCCTCCAGGACGTTCAGGCCACTGCTCTCTCATCAGGGCAGCAAATCTGCCGAGAAGGACCCTGGCTCTCGCCTCCCGGATCCCACAGATAGAAATCTGTCAACGACTTTTCTTTCTTTTTTTTTAAAAAAAAATTTATTTAGTTCTCCCATGAGCAAGAGAGAGAACCCTGAACAGGATCCCAACACCATAATCCACCCTGGCCGTCAGCTAGCCCTGGATCATCACACATACATGCTCAGCATACTCAGGGAGGTCTCCAGCCCTGAGCCAAGAACCTTCCCATGTGGGCCGGCCATACCAAGAGCCATGTCATCACTCTGCCACCACTTGGGCCCATGAAGGGTTTCGATGACAGCATCCGTTCAGTTAGTCATAGACTGAACATACCCATCGATGACACATAAGCATGGACACTGCAACTGAGGGATAGTTCTGAAGACAGAACAGTGCCCCCAAGAGGCAGTTAGATGTCAACACCTGTCCTCACACAACCAGGGCTGATCCCAAGCGGGGCCTCACTTCTCACTCATTCTTTATTCGGTGAACTTTTGCTGTCTTAACCTTTTTTGGATCCAGCAGGAGGTGTGTTGACTAGGGTGGATGGATCCCACATGGTCAATTGCACAGCTCAAGTTCCAGACTTGGCGGCTTGAAAAATATGCTGGGCATATGTATGTGCATGCCCAAAATCCCGAGAGGAGAATGGAGAAGAGATTGCAGTGTGGCCATCTCCCCTAAGGAGTCCTTTCTCACTTTTACTCTCCATCTGGCCAAAGCAGACATCCTATAGCAAACTTAAGAAAAATAAAATAAAATAATAAAAACTGGGACCAGCAGATGGTAGAATGGTTATGTCTCTGGACTTCCACGTAGTTGACTAAGGTTCAAGTCCCAGATTCGGCGGCTTAAAACTCATTTTGGGCACATGTGTGTGTGTGTGCATGCACAAAATCCTGAGAGGAGAATGGAAAAGAAGGGTTTGCAGCATGGCCATTCCCGCTGGGGGGTGATTTCTCACTTTCTGTCTCTCATTGTCTCTCTGGCAAGAGCACATGCACTATAGCAAAAATCTCTCTAAAGTGAATAAATAAATAAATACATACAGGGCCAGGACCAGCAGTTGGCATAATGGCTATGTCGCTGGACTCCCATGTAGTCAACTGTTGTTCGAGTCCCGGACCTGGTGGCTTAAACTCACACCAGGCATGTGTGCATGTGTGCCCAAGATCCCAAGAGGAGAATGGAGGAGAAGGGATTGCAGTGTGGCCGTCCCCCCGGTGGGGAGGGAGGGGTGATTTCTCGCTTTCTGTCTCACTGTCTCTCTCTGTCTTTCTGGCGAGCACACATGCCCTATAGCAAAACCTCTCAAAAAAATAAATTAATTAAATAAATAAATATAGGGCCAGCAGGTGGTGTGGAGATTAAGGCACTGGATCCCACATAGCCATGGTTTGAGTCTCTGATCCAGTGGCTTAAAAATCCTGCCAGGCGTGTGTACATGCATGTCCAAAACCCTGAGAAAAGATTGCAGGAGACAGGATCGCGGTGTGGCCATCCCTCTGGGGAGTGATTTCCCTCTCTCTCTCTCTCTCTCTCTCTCTCTCTCTCCCCCTCTGGTGAGCACACATGCCTGATAGCAAAAAATTCAAAAATCAATCTTTTCTTAAATAATATTAATACAGTGGGACGCAGTAAGACGCCGGAGGGGTCTTGCCAGTGCTCTTATTCCGTGAGTAACCAGAGGCCCAGGATACGGAATGGTGCAGAAGGCACGCGCTGAGCCAGGATGGGCCTCGCAGTCCACAGTGCCCACTTCTCACTGCCGCCCTGCTGAGGTCCACGCTCCTGGGCCCTCAGCCAAGCTCCCGAAGTGACAGGTACTGGCACAGCTCACTGGAGAACGGTCATGAGGTAAGAAATAAAGCATTCGCACGTAGGTGTGGACATGGTGGTTAGCCGGCAATGTGAGAACAGGCACGAGAATGATTTCGAACTGCATGGTTCAAGTCCTGGGCCTGGCAGCTTCAAACTCACACATCAGGCACGTGGGCATGTGTGCCCAAAATCCCGAGAGGAGAAGAGATGATGTGGCATGGCCATCCCCCAGGGGGATGAGATTTCACTTTCTCCCTCTCTGTCTCTGTCTCTCTCTCTGTCTCTCCAGCAGGCACATGTGCCCTGTAGCAAATTTTTTTTTAAAAGTCTTTAGAATCATTGCCATGTTTGAACAGTTGGTCCAAGAATGCCTGTCGGAGGGGCAGACGGTGGCACAGTGGTAACACAACTGCACTGCCATGGGAAGGGCCTGGGTTCGCATCCTGGGACCTCCCTATAGATGTCAGTCACGCTCCATGCCTGTGATCTGGGCACTGGGGGAGGGGCGGATGCAGGTCTAAAGATGCTTTTGGGAGCATTTCTCTCTCTCTCTCTCTCTCTCTCTCTCTCTCTCTCAAAATAAACCAAAAAACATTTAAAAACCAATAAAGGCCAGTCCTGTAGCCTAGTGGTTATGGGAGCCGGATCTCATATGGCCAACCATAGTTCGAATCCCAGCCTCAGCAGCTTGACAAACACTCCAAGTGCACGTGAGTGCGTGTGTGCCCCCAAATCTCAGCAGAAGGGCAGAAATGAGGAAAAGGGATTGTGACGTGACCATGCCTTTTTTGGGGGTACTTCTCTCTCTCTCTCTCTCTCTCTCTCTCTCTCTCTCTCTCTCTGTCAAGCCCACATGGACCTCTGGCAATTGAAAAAAGTAAAAAGGAAGGTCTTGGGAAGTGTCTCTCCCGAAGGTCAAGCGTGGCCACTGGGTCCCTGCCCTCAGTTACAGCCACCACGCTGGGCTGTGGGTCACTACCATGAGGTGTTTGCCCTCCTCGGGACCAGAGCCTGGGTTCAGCCTCACGGAGATGCTTCAGGGTAAACCAGTATTCCTAACACAGAGAGTGTGGCCTGTGAGGGCATGCGGGGGACTGGACTTCATTTTCAAATATGCCCGGACGTCACTTAGCATTTTAGAGGCTTGGTTTTAAAGTCATGATTGCATCGCTGGACTTCCGTGCACTCAGTCACGGTCGGAGTCCCAGACCCGGCAGCGTGTGCACATTCCCAAAATCCCTAGAGAAGAGACTGCAGAGTAACCATCCTGGGGAGAGGGGGATTTATCGCTTTCTGATCTCTGTCTCTGTCTCAAGTGCACCGGTCCTACAGCAAAAAAAATCTCTTTAAAAAAAAAAGCAACATGTTAGAGACTAAAAAACAGCATGGATTTTTTTCTTCCCCTCACAAACGTTCCAGGACTCGGTTGGGGAGGAACCCAAAGCTGTAAGAGTAAGCACTGTTGCTGGTAGTTGTAAAACCATTTTCATTTTGAATAGGGCAGAGTAAAGCCCTTTAAAAATACCTTTACGCTCTCGGGTTTGGCTTTGGAAATAAAGGGCTAGCGCTGGTCTGAAGCCCCTTCCCCTCCATTCTTCTCTCCCTGTAGACTAACCCACAGGTGACCCCGGCCCCCACGGAACCTCGTCGGGAAGTCCTCGCCCCCGCCCAGCAGCCTGGCTCGCTCCATTTGGTCGCAGGACGCGGCGGACGCCCACTGCGCTTGCGGGTGCGCGTGAAGCTGCGGGGCTGACGGCGGGATTTCCGTGGGCATTTCACTGTGCCGGCCACTCCGGTCACTCCGGCCACTCCGGCTTGGCGAGGAACCTGCTCCGCCGCGCGGGT
Organism: Tupaia tana; assembly: GCA_026018925.1. Classification (NCBI taxonomy): domain Eukaryota; kingdom Metazoa; phylum Chordata; class Mammalia; order Scandentia; family Tupaiidae; genus Tupaia; species Tupaia tana. Next base: position 15,732,378 of record JAKSZU010000003.1, read on the forward strand.
GTGCAGCCGCGCGCCGTGGCCGTGGCCGTGGCCGTGGCCTTGCGCGCTGCGGCGCGTGTCCTCTCCGAGCGTCTCCGGCCCCGGCCCCGGCCCCGGCCCTGCCTTCGGATCGAGTTTCATCTAAAAACAGCCCGCGGGCGGCGAGCAGGCGCCCGGAGCCTGGCCAAGCGCCGCTCGCTGTCTCGCACTGCTCTGGCAGCCCGGGGGAGCTGGCGCCGGCCCTGCTGCCCCGGGCGAGAGCGCTGGAGAAGAGCCCCGGGCGCCTGGGACTTCCGTCCTCGAGGGTCACTTCTCCCGAGCGCCGGGCGGACTGCTTCCTCCCGCCTGGGAGAAAAGGCCGCGTGTTCCCATCCCGCCTCCGACCCGAGTGCGAGCCACTTCCAGCAGCGCTTCGCGGCCGCCCCCTGGTGACAACAGGGCGTACTACTAGGTTCGGACGTGGGGACGGCGCCAGGACTTCGGAACTGCGGGTCAGTGCTGGGGAACGCGCCAGGTGAGAGTGAGCCGCATCCCAGGCCCGGGTGGGCTACGGTTTGTGCCTTTGGTCCTGAGTAACGCGTGGCCTGAGCCCAGCTCCCAGAGCAAGGCTGGTCGGCCCAGACGGGAGCCAAGACACACTGAGGGCCACACTCAGCCTAAGACCGGATCCAGGGAGCCAGAGGAGGGAGGGGGCGGGAGAGCACAGACTCCTGGGCCCCTGGGCCAGGCTCCCAGACTCCTCTCCACACCAGTCCACTTGCTGCAGGAACAGGCCCGGGGCAAGTGCGCTCTGCACTGAGCACCGAGGCAGGACGAGCTCCTCTCTCCCACACCCCCCCACACCCCTGTAGGAGGAATGTCCTGACAGCTCCCGCGAGCATGAAGGGAAAGCATCCACCCCCTTTAAGGAAATAGCCTCTCTGCACGCACTGCGCTCTCGTGGGGGCCAGGGCCGGGGCAGGGAGAGAGCGTTCTCAACAGGGCTGGCCTGACTGCGCTTAGAACGCGACCCACAGCTGGCCTTGGCTGTCATTCCAGGGCGGGTCCGTGTGGTTGAAGTGCGGCGATAGAGCAGGCAGACAGGACGGAGGGAGCAGGGGGAGCGTGTTGGTGCAAAGGTGCAGACTGCTCAGGGCACCTGGCGGAGGTTGAGATCCGAGATCCGGAATGCAGCCCTTACTTGAATACAAAGCCCCTGGCAAGGGGCCGCGTCTACATGGTTTCGGAATTCACCTGCCCTCCATGAGCAGGGCAGTGCCTGCCCACAGGGACCCCTCCTCCTAGACTCAGAAAGCACAGACACAGGCCCTCTGCGGCCCTCAGGGACTCCTGATGGCGCCCTGGCCTCCGTGGCCCTGAGTCACCTCTGCGTCCACGTGCAGACGTTCCTTCCAGGTGCTCGGGGAGCTCGCCCACAGGCAACCTTTCCCAGGGCTGCCGAGGCCGGTACCCACCCGCGGCTTCCTGGCAGAAAGTGTGTGTTTGTCTCTGGCGGCTTCCTCCAGCCGAGTTGAGCAGCCCACCCTCTGTTCTCGGTCCCCAGGATATCTGATTCATGAACACACCTCTGGACTGGAGAGTCATTACTGCCCTGATGGACAGAGATAAAGTGGGGACAAAGGTGGGCCACATGTCCCCCATCTGGTCTGTGAGTGTTGGATAGTTCAACACGGCTACATGTTTGAAATGGGACAGTGACGCTTTTCCTTGAAACCTACCAAAGGACCAGTCAGCACCTTGGTTTCCGAGGGCCGCCCTGGTGAGAACCACGCTGCTTATACCCAGAAGTGTATCATCCTCTCGGCCCAGCTGGTGGTGTGGTAGTTGGGGTGGCTGGATCCCACGTGGCTGGCTTTGCAGTTTGCATTCCAGATCCAGCAGCTTGAGAAACACACCAGGTGCATGCATGCGCATGCATGCATGTGATGTGTGACCCAAATACTGAAAGGAGAAAGGAAGGAGAAGGGGCTGCAGGGTGACCATCCCCACGGAAGGGTGCCTTCTCACTTCCTCTCTCCGTCACTCCCCTGCGAGTACATGTTCCCTCTAGCAAATTTAAGAGAAAGAAGAAAGAAGAAAGAAAGAGAAAGAAAGAGAGAAAGAGAGAAAGAAAGAGAGGAAGGAAGGAAGGAAGGAAGGAAGGAAGGAAGGAAGGAAGGAAGGAAGGAAGGAAGGAAGAAAAAGAGAGAGAGAGAGAGAGAGAGAGAGAAAGGAAGGAAGGAAGGAAGGAAGGGAGGGAGGGAGGGAGGGAGGGAGGGAGGGAAGGAAGGAAGAAAGAAAAAGAAAAAAGAGACCAGCAGATTGCAAGGTGTCGCTGGGCTCCCACGTTGTTGACTGTGGTTCAAGTCCTGGACCCGGTGACTTAAAACTCAAGCTGGGCGTGAGTTTATGCATGCCTAAAATCCTGAGAAGAGACTGGAGAAGCGATTGTAGTGTGGCCGTCCCCCCTGGGGGTGATTTCTCACTTTCTGTCTTTCTGGTGAGCACATGTGCCCCATAGCAAAAATCTCTATTTAAAAAAAAAAAAAAAAAGTGCTCCTTTATGGAGAAGGATGCATCTTGGTGGACTCCAAGAATGCAAGAGTACTCGGCTCGTCCCGCTGGCATTTGCCTCTATAGGGGGGTGCTCCTTCGGCCAGAGCTGAGTGATGGTTTGCAACTTCTCGCCAGAGGATTCCCAAAGCTTTTCATTAGGACAGAACTATCTCTCCCTATGTCCTTCTCTTTCTCGTTCATCTGAACCTCCTCCACCCTACTCTTAAAATATTCCTACCTACTTAGAATGCAGCAAAGGCCAACTTTGCATCCTGAAAGACTTTTTTTTTTGAGAGTTTTGCTATAGGGCGCATGCACTCGCTGAAGAGAGAGAGAGATGAGAGACAGAGAGAGACAGAAAATGAGAACTCACCCCCCAGGGGGTGGTCATGCTGCAATCCTTCTTCTCCATTCTCCTCTCAGGATTTTGGGCACGCACGCACACACACCTAGCATAAGTTTCAAACCACTGGGTCTGGGACTGGAACCGTGATTGGCTATGTGGGAGTCCAGCACCTTAACCACTGTGCCACCTACTGGCCCCGCATCCTGAAAAACTACACAGGCATTTTGAGACGCATATTGGTGGCACTGTAATCTGGATGACATTCATGGTGCCCACAGTCAGGAAAAGTCTCAGTCTGCATTATAAGCAAGACAGCCAGATATCAACTTTCACAGAAACAAATTAGGAAGTTTTAGCAAACTGTCAAAACTATTTCTCATGATAGAGGGGATGTATGCAAAGGAGAGAAAGGGACCGAGAGAGAAAAGCATCCTCCACGGGGATAGGTCATACCTTCCTACAGTCCTCCAGCCAGCCAAAACTCTGGGCACGTGCTCACAACTAGCATGCTTCCAAGTCAACCAGGCCAGGGATTCAAACCAAGGTTAGCATGTGGCTTCCAACTCCACAATCCGGTATCTATCCACTGTGCCACACAGGCTGGGCCACAAACTATTTTCTTTCTTTCTTTTTTTTGGGGGGGGGATATTTTTGTGATAGAGCATGTGCACTTGCCTGAGAAACAGAGAAAGCAAGAAATCACTCCCCCTGGGGGGAGGGGATGGCCACGCCACAATCCCTTCTCCTCCATTCTCCTCCCAGGATCTTGGGGCACACATGCACACATGCCTGGTGTGACATTCAAGCTGCTGGGTCCAGGACTTGAACCACAGTCGACCATGTGGGAATCCAGCGACATAACCACTATACTACCTGCTGGCCCCACACCAACTATTTTCTTACACAGATTTCCTCGATGGCTGAGATCTTCAATAGCCTCCTCATCAGACATCCATTTGGCTCTCACTTTGGGAGGAAGCCTCTTTTCCTCTATTCCTTGCATTGTGTTTTACTGTCTTCCAGAAGGCTGGCCCCTAGGTCCAGCTCACTGTGGTCTGGGACCATCTCCCTCTGGCTGTCTCGCTCCTGGTATGTGGGAGACACAGGCCCTGTGCAGCGTCTGCCCAAATCCCCGTGCAGTGTGAACAGCATGGGGGGAAGCTGACAGCCCTAGTCCGTGGGGCACTGCGGAGGCCGGCCAGGGCCACCAGCTGCCTCCAGCAGCGCTGTCTAGCCCAGCGGCCAGCCTTGAGGGGGGCAGGACCTGTCTTTTAGATCAGGCTGAACCAGAGGCTGGTTTGACTTTAACCCAGTCTCTTTGTCCTCACTGAGCCTGGCACAGTCGGCCTGCGGTGGGGAGTTGCCAGGAGACCCCCACAGCTTCCTCTGTAGTCTGGTAACCCAAAGGTGCCCGACACAGTCCTAGCGGGGAGCTCGGGACCAGAACCGTGCGTTCGACAGAGTACGCTGTCACCTGCTTCGCCCAGAGGGGGCTGGTTTCTACTTCGTCTGCACACCCCCACCGGGGCTGAGCGGCCGCGTCCCTGCTCCTGGTGGGACAGTAGGGAGCAGGAGCGGCAAAGGCGCCTGCCGAGGGTAGCAGTGGTCTGATTTAAAATTAGCCCTCTGACCTCCCGCCCGACTCCCTTCCCCTAAAAACAGAGATTTTCTGCTTCCTCCTAAGAAGGCACTTGGACTTTTTGTCCTGAAAATGGAAGTGTGCCTAGCCTCAGGGGACACTTGAGTGTTTTGCTTTTAAAAACCTGGACTCATAAAATAATAATTCAGGAGGTTTGGAATACAAGGAGACGCTGACTGAGCCCCAAGAAGAGCCCAGATTGCAGGAGGCTGGGAGGTGGCAGCCTTCCGAATGGGAGGGAGCGCTGGTCTACCTGTCTTTGCAGGGGGGGGGTCTTCTTCAGTGGGGTGGCTCTGAAGGGCGGCCAAGGGGGCTAAGCCCTCGAGGGCGAAAGACCAGCGCCTGGAGGCTGCACCTGCGGCAGGCAGCAGCTGTAAAACAGTGACCAATGTCAGGACGCTTAATCTCCTGGAAAGGGGAGGCCCTGGATCTGACTCGGTGCTGCCTTCTCATACACCTTCTCAGTGGGCTGGCTATGTAAGGACTTGGGGAAGTCAAGAAAGGTGACATCTCAGGTTCCTGAATGTTAAGAAGCACATCCCCGAGCTTCAGGAGCCCTGCCCGCCACAGGGAGCAGTAATGCCAGATAAGAAAGGGAGTTGAGGGACCAGCAGTTGGCATAATGGCTATGTCACTGGACTCCCATGTAGTTGACCATGGTTCGAGTCCTGGACCCAGCAGCTTAAACTCACACCGGGTGTGTGTGCGTGCATGCCCAAGATCCCGAGAGGAGAATGGAGGAGAAGGGATTACGGCGTGGCCGTCCCCCCTGGGGGGTGATTCTGGCGAGCACACACGAGCACACGTAGCCTATAGCAAAAATCTCTCCAAAAAAAAAAAAGGGAGTTGATAAGATACAGTTATCTCCCCAGATAGTCCCTAGGCCATGGGTGAGGTTTTTGCTTTTTTTTTGAGAGAGATTTTTTTGGCTAATAGGGCATGTGGGCTTCCCAGAGAGATGAGACAGAGAGAAAGTGAGAAATAACCCACCTCCCATAACCACCCCACAATCCCTTCTCCCTGCACGTGCCTGGCATGAGTATTAAGCCATGGGTCCAGGGCTCGGACCATGGTTGACTACTTGGGAGTCCAGCGACGTAACCATCATGCCATCTGCTGGACCCCAGGGAGCTTTTTTAAAAAAGTATTTTCTTTTCTTTTTTATTGCCAGAGGGCACATGTGCTTGCCAGGCAGAAAGCATGCCCCGGTGGGCGTAGTCGCGCTGCAATCCTTTTATTCCATTTCTCCATCCCATCGGGATCTGGGGCACCCACACCCGTGCCCAGGGCCAGTGGGTCACGTGGGATCTGGCAGCCCATGCGCAGTACTGTGCGTCCAGCCGGGGAGCGTCTTAGAGGCACGAAGGAGCCAAGATGAAGCAGAATGGGAGCTGGCTGAAGAGACAGAGGGGAGACGGTGGCACTGCGACCACAGCAGAGCAGTAAGCTCGGGGCCCATCCGGGGCCGAGGGGTGGTGGATGACCCCCGATGGCAGGTTTTCCACACAGACTGGGTTCAGCTGTCCCAGTCCATGACAAGGAGAAGACAAAGAGGATGCCCAGGAACCTTAGGGTGGGTGTCGTGGGGGTGAGAACTGGACCAAGGTTCAAAGTGAGGCTGAAGACCTCAGGAGGGTCCAGACGGGGGATGGAGTCCAGAGCCGGGTGAGGGGCCTGGGAGGCAGAATGGCGCTGTGCTCAGGGCTTAGACAGGGAAGCTGATGAGACACTCACAGTGAAGGACCCCCAGGACTTCCCAGGGCACACGCCCCCCACGGTGGTTCAGGGCCTCAGCATCAGAAACCTAGCATGGGGCAGGCAGGGCCCCCACCACTCAGGGAACTGGAATGTCTGGTGTCTATCTTGGGCAGTGCTGGAGAAATCCACCAAACCCTTACAGTTGGTAGACCTCATCTTTTCCCCAACCCCTCTTTTTTTTTCCCCTAAATAGATTGCTTTAGGGGCCAGCAGGTGGTGTGGTGGTGGCCAAGACGCTGGATTCCCACATGGCTGACCACAGTCTGAGTCCAAGACCTGGTGCCTTGAAAATCACTCTGGGTGCATGTGTCCCCAAATCCTGAGAGGAGAATGGAGAGGGGATTGCAGCGTGGCCATCTCTCCTGGAAGATTTGTCACTTTACTTCTCTCTTTCCAGGCGCACCACACCCTATGACAAAAACCTAAGTAAGAAAAGAAAAATTAAAAAAAAAAAATAAAACACTGCTTTGTTCTTTTCCCTGATTATAAAAATACTCACCACCTTTATCTTAGGACGCATCTCACCTGCTGTTAGTAATCTGATTATGGTTTTCCACATGTAGCCACAGCTTCCTGGTGGTGCACGCCAGGCCCTTTAATTAGGCTGTGGCAAGGCCTGGTTTGATTGGGCGATGCCCTGAGTGTGGAGACTCCTGGGCTAGCATTCCCGTGGCCGATTTAGCTCAGAGGGGAAGAGGATAACTTCATCCCCAAATCTGGGCTGCCCCTTTGAGGTGCTTCTAGGGCTGTATCTCTCCTCCCTTATTGCCCCCAGACTCTGGAAATAAGGGTCCCACCGGCCTGCTGGGGCAAGTCAGCCGACCTGTGACTGAAGGGTGAGTGCTGCCTCTCCGGGTCTCGTGTCCCCCAACAGCCCACTGCATTGCTCCCCTCGGGGCTTCTCCAGGAGGGAAGAGCCTCCTGGGTCTTCCAAGTATGGAGCCTCAGACCCCGAGAGACCAGCTAAGGGCGGGAAGCTCACCCACGGGAGAGTCAGGGCTGGGTCTGGCTGGGGCTGTCTAGTTGCTCCCATCCCACAGGAGCTGCGTTCCACAGGCGGGGATCTGGGGGTGAGGCTCCCGCCCAGGCAGCGTCTCTGTTCAATTTGCGGATGACTCAGGAAGATGTTTTTCTGCCTCGCGTGGCTCTCTTCCAAGTCTGGGACGAGCTTGGGTGCGTCCAGATGGAATGTTTTCTTGATCTCTGTCACTGCCTTATCTACACACCCGACTGAAAGTCACCCTTTCTTCCTCCACCAGAGCCATGACTGTCTCTGCCTCCGTAGCTGCCACTGGATCTGCCACTACAGGATGAAGAACAGGACTGCCTTGTCCCCGCTAACGGACGGTGAACATCTCGGAGTCACAAGGACGAGGCAGGGTTGTGGCTGGAGGAAGGCGAGGCCGCGTCTGCCCGGTGGCAGGGTCAGCCCTTCCACCTCTGCCCGGTGCTTGGTCTGCATGGACCAGAGTAGCCAGAAACGGGGAGTGAAGAGGCCAGGATCCGAGAACTGGAGGTGGGGTGTGACATGGAGTAGCAAAGGGTGATGAGGCGTGTTGGGCATCAGGGGTGTCTGATGGCCTGTGGGCTTGCCACCTAGGAGCCTGCCCTCCGCTAAGCTGGTTCCACACCTGAGAAGTAGGATTTTGTTTTATTTTTACTTCTTTATTTTTTTTAGAGATTTTTGCTATAGGGTGCATGTACTCACCTGAGAGACAGAAAGTGAGAAATCACCACCCCGGGGGGGATGGCCACCACAATCCCTTCTCCTCCATTCTCTTCTCAGGATCTTGGATATTGTACACACATGTGCCCAGTGTGAGTTTTAGGTTGCCAGGTCTGGGACTCGATCTGCGGTCAACGATGTGAGAGTCCAGTGATGTAACCATTATGCCATCTGCTGGTCCCAAGAAGTAGGACTTAATTAACAGAGTTAATGACAAGGAATAAATGGACAGAATGCAAATATTAGCCTTAATGGGAAACTGGTTTCACAAAAAGCGAGGACATTTATACTAAAATATATATTTTTAAATTTTGCCCTACATGTGCTGGCCGGAGTCAGAGAGGCAGAAAAGGAGAGAGGAAGTACCCCCCAGTGGGGTGTGGTCACACCAATATCCCTTCTCCATTTCTCCATCCTGGCAGGATTTGGGGCATGCATGCACACACGCCCAGCCTGGTTTTCAAGCCACTCCTGCTGGGATTCAAAGCACATGTTCAAACACCAGTGATGTGGGGTTCTGCTCCCTTAAACACTAGGCTGTGGCACCAGCTCTAAAAGTGCTTTTGCTTTATTCACGATAGAGCGTGTGTGCATTTGAGAATGAGGGGGTGCCCTCCACAGGGCCTGGTCCTGTATGCCATGTGAGACTCCCACGCCCTAACCACCACGCCACCTGCTGACCCATTTTTCTTTTCTTTTTTTTTTTTTTTTTTTGGAGAGGTTTTTGCTATAGGGTGCGTGTGCTTGCCAGAAAGAGAGAGACAGAGAGACAGAAAGGGAGAAATCACCCCCCAGGGGGGATGGCCACGCCACAAGACCTTTTCCTCCATTCTCCTCTCGGGATTTTGGGCAAGCATGCACATGCACCCCCGGTGTGAGTTTAAGCCACCAGGTCTGGGACTCGAACTGCGGTCGACTACATGGGAGCCCAGGGACATAGCCATTACGCTAACTGCTGGTCCCCCCACCCCCACATTTCTTAACGTTTAAGATTTGTCAGCTAAAATTTTAGAGAGGAAAAGAATAAATGAGGCCAGCATGTCAAATATCCCAGAGAGTGCCCTGTTTGGCATTAGTTATTTAAAAAATATTCACTAAGGCACTGGGAGTGATGTCAGTCAAGGACCAGGGATGGGCATCCCTGAAATTGTCCCAGGCACACGGCAAGGAGTTTTAGTGGGTCAGGTGACAAATGTATATGTGTTGACCACGAGTAGTTCTGAGTGCTCTGAAGGCGGTCCACAGGTGAGGGCCAGAGGGGCCAGTGGATGCAACACAGGTGGGATCTGAGTGGAAGATGGGCCATGCCAGGGGGCTGACTGAGCAGGGCTTCTCCTTGTCCTCTCATTTGTGTGTCCAGAGGTCGTAGAATGACCCAGGACGCCACAGGGGTGACATCAGTCAAGAAGCAGGAATACACCCATTGGCTCCCTCTGCCAAGTTAGGCAGTGGTTCACTTCAAGCTTTTCTAACCTGGGTCTGCTCAGGCCGGCCTGATACCATCACCCTCCTTGACTGATGAACTCCTAGTGCAGGGGCAAGCGGGGGGTGACGAGAGTTCCTGCCGAGCTACTTCCTGGAACCAGCCAGCGATGTGGAACTGGAATTAGAGAGGTTCTCAGTAGACCTTTACCCAGGCCCTGAGCTGTCCAAGACACTTCTCAGTAGCACAAGTAACACATGAAAAGGCCTGCAACCCCACTCATAATTAAAGAAATGCAAGTTCAAATCCGATATTTCCACCTAAGAAGACAGGGTCAGCAGGTGGTGTGGACACTGAGGCAGCTGGATCCCATATGAACGACTGCACGATTCAAGTCTTGGACCTGGAAGCTTGAAAAACACACCGAGTGTGTGCAAGCCCAAAATCCTGAGAGAATGGAGGAGAAGGGATTATGGTGTGGCCATCCCCCTGGAGGTGAGTTATCTTGTCCTTTTCCTGTATCTCTTTCACAAGTGTATGTACCCTGTAGTGGAACAAAAAAATAAGAGAAGAAAATACATAATGTGGGGGTTCAGGAGGTCAAGGGGCACAGTTTCTTGTCCATTGTTCGTTCAACCTCGTGCGGGTGACCGGCTGGTTTGGGCAATGTGGCACTGCCCATCACATTTGAAACTTCATTACCCTTTGGCTCAGGAATTTCATTTTCACGAACCTATTCTGGAGATGTTTCTCTTTCTCATTCATTTTTTAAAAGAGGTTTTTGTCATAGGGCATATGCACTCACCAGACACAGAGAGAGAGATAGTGAGAGGGAAAATGAAAAATCACCCCCCAGGGGGATGGCCATACAGCAATCCCTTCTCCTTTATTCTCCTCCTGGGATCTTGGGCATGCATGCACATGTGTCTAGCATGATTTTCAAGCCGCCGAGTCTGGGACTTGAACCTCAGTGGGCCATGTGGGAGTCCAGCGATGTAATCACTATGCCATCCACTGGCCCCTTTCACTCTCTGTTTAATTGCCAAAGGAACATGTGCTCTCCAGAAAGAGAGCAAGAAAGAAAGCACTCCCCACTGGGACCTGGACACACTGCAATTCTTCTTCCTCTGTGTCACCTTTTGGCAAGAATTTTGGGTCCCAGGAACTCTTCCGCATTGTCAGAATCAAATGAACAGAAAGTCCATCGCACACCTCAGCACTGTGTTTCTGTAGTCACGCATTTTGGGTAACACACAGCTGCTAGGGCTGGGATTTGAACCTCCATTGGCCACGTGGGGTCCTGCTCCCCTAACTGTTGCACCATGGAGCCAGTATGTGATTTTTAAAACAACGTACAGGGAGGGTCGCAATTATAACTATGGATTTTGCAGATTGCAGTAATCACATTACCCATATGGAAACATCACAAATGTTCACCAAGAGGAGACTGCTTAAATAAATTACACGTAGATATACATTGGAGAGAAATTTTAGAAATAAAAATATATGTATTAGGGGACCCGCAGGTGGCATAGCAGTTATGAATTGGGTATGTAGTGGGTTATTGAAAAAGTCATGATGCATTGTTGCATAGAAAAATCCGCCATGACTTTTCCGATGATCTGACATACTAATAACAGTATAGGTTAGTGTATGCACTTTTAAACATTCAGAAGACTGTATCCCTACTTGTTAATAAGGGAGCTCTCTGGGGTGTGAAACGCTGGGGACGCGGTGTTCTGCAGTATGCATTTCTGCCCCGTCTGCACGTCGTATTACAAGCATGTATTGTTGCTGCAAGGAGAACAATGCCAACATGAGGGAAAGAGAGAGAAGGATGGAAGGAAGGAAGGACTGCAGTGGACATTTGTCCTCCTTCTGGTCACCAGCATCTGAACCCCGGGGAGATGGATAATTCGCCTGTCTGTCAAAGTTCTGTGTCCCACCATGGAAGTTCTCAGGGGGCTTCCTGTGCCAGGGCTTCTGTGCCTGTGCTGTGGAAGGTGCATGGAGACCACACCAAAGCCTGGCCTTTGCCCCAGGGGAGCCCGAGGCAGCCCTCGGGCTCTACCCTTTGCAGAGATAAAAATGATTCTCTAGGGGCCAGCAGGTGGTGGTGTAGCTGGGGCGCTGGACTCCCACGTGGCCGACTATGGTTCAAGTCCTGGACCTGGAGGCTTGCTTTCTCACTTTCCCCCGTCTCTGTCTCTCTTTGGTCAAATTAAGAAATAATAATGATACATAAAATTAAATAATTACTTAAAAGAAAGAAAATTATTCTCTAATGTAAGGCAAGAAGGCAGCAAGTATGTGAAGGACACTCTATGTCTCAGGAGACCACAGGACTGAACAATGAAGACTGAGGAAGGGCTAACCCATCACAGACCTTGTCTAGCCAGTCCTCCCACAGGGAGCTATGACAACTCCCAGCTCTGGGCTCTCAGACCAAGGCCCAAATTCCTGCAGGGGAGATGCAGTGAGGCTGCAGAGGCACGGAGAGCACAGGGTCTTCAGAGCCACCCCAGTCAAGGCCGTTGTCTGCAGAGGTAACACATCCTGGTGTTCCAGGTCTGCCATGGCAAAGTTCTGTGGGCGGGGGGCTTACACAGAAGACAAGTATTGTCTCACAGTTCCGGGGACCAGAAGTCTGTGATCAAGTTGTCGTAAAGGTCTTTCCTTAAGGAGGCTGTGGGGGAGGCTCTGCTCTGTGCCTCCCTCCTCGCTCCCCTGTCTGCTGACAATCTTTGGTGTTCCGTGGTTTGTGGATCTACTGTCCTGACCCCTGCCTGATGCACACCTGGCATTCTCCCTGGGCGTGTCGGTGTCCAAATTTCCCCTTTTAGTAAGGATGCCAGTCAAATTAGATTGCTATGGCCTCGGCTTAACCAATCACATCTGCAATGACCCTATTTCCTAATAAGTCACATTCTGGGGTACTGAGGGTTAGGACTTCAGCATAGGAATTTGTTGTTGGGGGCCCACAGGTGGTGTAGTGGTTAAGGTGCTGGATTCCCACAGGGTAACCACAGTTCAAGCCCTGGACCTGGCAGCTTGAAACTCATGCTGGGCACGTGTGCATGCGTGCCCCAAATCCCAGGAGAATGGAGGAGAAGTGATTGTAGCATGGCCATCCTCCTGAGGGGTGATTTCTCACTTTCCTACTTGCTGTCTCTCTCTGGCAAACGCACACGCCCTATAACAAAAACCTTTGAAAAAAAGAATTTATTGTTGGGGGGGAAGAGACAGACACAGTTCAACCCATAACTGCCAGAGTCAAGCTCAGAAGGAAGATCTGGGCTTGAGAGTCGCTGACATACGATGGGAAGTCTCTGGCAACCAACCAGAGGGACAGTCACAGAGCAGAAGGAAAAGCAGGGGAGTGTGTGGTTAGGAAAATACAGGGGAGCGAAGCCAGGGTTTGAATGTGTCGCCTCAGTACTCATGTGCTGAGATTTCGTTCTGGGGTTCAAAGTGTGAATACTGGCCGCCAGCAGGTGGCATAGTCATTAAGGAGCTGAACTCTCATGTGGCTGACCATGGTTCGAGTCCCAGACCCAGAGGCTTGAAATTCACATGAGGCGCATGTGCACCCAAAATCCCAAGAGGAGAATGGAAGAGAAGGGATTGCAGCATGACCATCCCCCCTACAGGATGATTTCTCTCTCTCTCCCTCCCCCCCCCCTCTCTCTCTGTCTCCAGTGAGCACATGCACCTATAGCAAAAACAAAAAACAAACAAACAAAAAACCTCTAAAAAAATGTGTGAATACTTCATTGGACTATGGTGTTGAAAAATGAGGACTTTGGGAGGAGATGAGGATTAAGATTGTCAGGGTGGGACCTCGATGATTGGTGGGTTGATAAACCCTTGTGGGTTTATAAAGAGAGGGAAGGAGACAGAGACACCTCAACACAGACATGTTCACTTGATTCTGCTCGGTCTTGCCATGTGACTCACCAGCAAGAAGACCCTCAGCATGTGCAGTCCATGGACCCTGGACCTCCCAGCCATGAGCTAAACACTCCTCTGTCCTTGCCAACACCCAGTTACCAGATTCAGCAGGCCTGGGTGGAACCAGTCGGGAATCAATCTCTCTCTCTTTCACTCTCAAAGTATGTTCCTTTTGAGAGAGAGAGGGAGATAGGCACCCCCGGCAGGCATACCACACCCCAGACCCAGCAGGCTAGCACATGCTTAGGGAGGTCTGAGGAGGAGAATGCACGACCTTTCCTATGTGGGTCTAGTTACACCATGACTGCTCCACCTCCTGGATATAGGAGGTTTTGTTGTTGTTTTATTTTTTTTGGTGGGGTGTTGTTTGTTAATTGCTAAGGACTCCAGTAACCTCCAGAGGGTGAGGAGAGGAGCTAGCACCCGGCAGTGGGACATGGTCACTGCCGCAGTCCCTTCTCCTTTTCTCCATCCCTCGAGGATCCGGACAAGCTCCCGTACACAGGCCAGGCATGTCTTTCCAGCTCCCAAGACCCCACCCACAGTCGGCCATGTGAGATCTGGCTCCCTTTACCTCTAGGCTACAGGGCCAGTGGTGAAGCCACTCCAGCCAGCCAGAGTCTGTATTTTTCTTTTAAGGTTTTTGCCAGAGGGCACCTGCACTTGCCAGAGAGAGACAGAGAGAGACAGTGAGAGACAGTGAGAGGGAAAGTGAGAAATCATCCCCCCCCACACCACCACCATACACACTGCCAGGTTGGCCATGTCACAATTCCTTCTCCCCCTGGGATTTGGGGCAGGCATGCTTCATCCAGGACTTGAATCCCAGTCGGGTATGTGGGAGTCCAGAGCCGTAACCACTATAGAGTCTGCATTTTTGTTTGTATTTATTAATTATTTTTTGAAAGAGAGATTTTTTTCCCTAAGTGCCTGCACTCGCCAGAGACACAGAGAGAGACAGAGAGACAGAAAATGAAAAATCGCCCCCCGAGGGGATGGTCACACTGCAATCCCTTCTCCTCCATTCTCCTCTGGACTTTGGGCATGCACACATATGCACCCAGTGTGAGTTTAAGACACTGAGTCTGGAACTGGAACCTCGATCAACTATGTGGGAATCGAGCAACGTAACCATTATGCCATTTGCTGGTCCCTGGAGTCTGTATTTTTAATAATAGTATTCACTGGCCGGAAGGTGGTGTGGTAGTTAAGGGTCTTGGACTCCCACATGGCTGACTGTAGTTCAAGTCCTGGATCTGGTGGCTTCGTGGCTTGTTTTCTTTTCTTTTCTTTTCTTTTTTTTTGAGAGGTTTTTGCTATAGGGCACGTGCACTCGCTAGAAAGACAGAGAGAGACAGAGAGATAGAAAGCGAGAAATCACCCCCCAGGGGGGATGGCCATGCCACAATCCCTTCCCCTCCATTCTCCTTTCAGGATCTTGGGCACACATGCACACGCGCCCAGCATGAGTTTAAGTCACCAGGTCCGGGACTTGAACCGCAGTTGATTGCATGGGAGTCCAGTGACATAGCCACTACGCTAACTGCTGGTCCCTAGTAGCTTGTTTCCTTACTTTCCTCTTTCTCTCACTCTGTCTGACCTCTCTGGTCAAGTAAAAATAAATAAAGTTCATTTATTTTAATTTGATGGGGGTGAGGGGGTGGGGGGGAAGTGGTGTGAGAAAGCAAGCCACCAGGTCCAGACCAAACCACAGTCAACCATGTGGGAGTCCAACGTCTTTAACCACCACGCCACCTGCAGGCCCCTGATATAATTCTTAAAAATAAAAAAATAATCGGCCAGGCGCCTCCGGTGAACATAACACGCTCTTGTTCATACATTCCTCCATCTTCAAGGAGTCAGGCCTCCAAAGTCGCTGTCCCTGAAACTTGTGACCGTGGGGCGGAAAGGTAGGGTTGGGGGGTCCTCAGGACTGGCACCCTTTCCCTCACCACACTGTCCGGACAACCAGAGGTGGTACCTTCCCGCAGGCCGCCCCGTTTCCCTTGGACTCCTTTTTTTTCTGGCAGGCTTGGGCGATCGCTTCCCCGCAAACTGAAACTCAAAACCAACACTACCGTCGAGGGTGGGGGAGAAAACGGGTAGGGCCAGGGACAGAGGAAAGGAAGGGGCGAGGCCGGGCTCCGGGTTCTCGGCCACACGCCCGCAAGCAGCACGGCGCCCCTCACCAGACCACTTCTGGTGAAGCCTCTCCACCGGGGCCCGCTGTCCCTCCCGGGTTCGCGTCCCGTGTGCAGGCAGGGCTGGCACCTAGAGGGGACGTGACCGACGGACCTCGGCCACAGTCGATCACAGCAGGGGCCGGGGGCGGGGCTTTCGGAGCGGGGCGTGGCTTGAAAGCGGCTGGACCAATCCGGACCCGGGCGACGAAGCTGAGTCTCTACCTGGGCCCAGGTGCGCTCCGCCCCGCACCTCCCGGTCGCTCAGCGTGCGGGGCGGGGTGGGCCGGGAAGGCTTCGGGAGAAGGCCTAGCCCGGGCCGAGCTCCCGATGGAGCCCGTGGGAAGCCAGGGCCCGGAGCTGCAGCAGCCGCAGGTCCCCATGGAGGCAGAACAGCCCAAGAGTCCGGAAAGCAGCCCGAGTCTGGCCCGGACCGCGAGGGAGGAGGCGGACGCGGGCCGGGACCCCTCGTGCGAAAAGAAGCTGCCCCGGCCTCGCCCCGCGCTCCTGCGGATGCCGCCACTCAGCCTGGGCTACGGCGCCTTCCGCCGCCTGGGGTCCGCCAGCTCGGAGCCGCAGTCGCCGGGGCCCGCCTCGGCCGAGCAGCCCTGGGACGAAGCGCTCGGGGCGGAGCTGGGGCCCGGGGCGGGCGGCGAGCCGGCGCCGGGAGCCTGGGCGCCCGTGGAGCTGCAGGTGGACGTGCGCGTGAAGTCAGTGGGCGCAGCCGGCAGCCGCGCGCCGTCGCCCGCGCCGTCCACGCGCTTCCTCACCGTGCCGGTGCCCGAGTCGCCCGCGTTCTCCCGCCACTCCTCCCATTCACTCCTGCCGCGGGCCCCGTCCCCGGGCGGTACGTGGGGCCGCGGCGCGACTCTGGCTGCCGCCGATGCGGAGGGCCGGATCAGCCCCGCCGACGGGCGCGCGGGCTCCCCGGGCTCCCCCACGTGCCGCTGCCGCTGCCGCTGCAATGAGCTGCAGCTGGAGAAGGAGGACGCCGGGCTGCTGCTGCGCGCCGGAGTGGACGGCCAGAAACTGCCGCGGGCGGTAACGCTCATCGGTAAGCGCTACCCGCGCCGGAGCCGAGCTGCCACATGGGGGCTGACCCGGCCCGAGTCCCCCGTGCATACACACGTCCGCACCCCCACCCTGCCCATGCTCTCTGCCTTAGAACAATAACATTCTGGTCAAAGCGATTGTAACTCATTGCTGTGAACAAGAGAGACAGAAACTTCAGTTCCTCCGCCCCGCCCCCAGCTTCGACAGTCCCTCCCCGAGTGCGCAGCACCGCTGACGACGGGGGTGGAGGGACTCACAGGTGAGGGGAGGCCGTTCAGGTCGCCTGGCTCTGGCAGCCGGTGGGATCTCGGACCCTTTGCCTGCCGTCGGTGGTGGTCACCAGTGTTCTGGCTGGTTTTCTCTCGCTGTTGGGCTCATTTGTCCAAATAGTCATCTTTTCAGCAGATAATGAGTAGTGATCGCCGGCCAGACGTGTGTAGGGAAGAAGTGTGTGCGTGCGTGCGTGTGTGTTTTGGGATAGTGGAAGGGGTGGGGAGGGCACCTTGGTATGGAAGAATAGAGCGACCCAAATGATAGAAGCAGTCCCGGACAGGGAAGCTGGCGGGCGTGGGGGGTGAGCTTGGAGCCTGGGGAAGTTTGCGGAGCCAGGTCTTGAAAGGTGAGTAGGAGTTGGGAGTGGCAGAGGCCCCTTGGAGTGAGGAGAAGCCCGGGCTCTGGCAGCAGGCACACTGCCAAAGGCTTGGCTGTGAATTAGAAACAAAATCAAAAGTGTTCTTAATTCTATAGATTGTACTGAAGCAATTCAAAAGTATGTTTCTGATTTTGAGCTACCAAGTGATACTATTGCGTGATTGTTGCTTTATGGAGTTCATACAGCAGTCCATGAAGTTTATAAAGCGTACTCTTGCATAACTAGAAATAAAACTGCTCTGTTATCACAAAAACAAACAAGCAAAAACAAAGCTTGGCCGTGAGGGTTAGACAGGCCAGTTAGACACACACCTTGAAGACCATCAGGTTTCTGGGTTGGTTTTGTTTTTTTTTTTGTTTTTTTTTGTTTTTTTTTTTGTTTGTTTGTTTGTTTTTACTATAAGGTACTTGCACTTGCCAGATAGAAATAGAAAGAAAATGAGGGGGCCAGCAGGTGGCATGGTGGTTAAAGGCGCTGGACACCCACATGGCCTACCACAGTTTGAGTCCTGGACCTGGTGGCTTGCTTTCTCAGTTTCCCTTTCTCTCTCTGTCTCTCTCCCATCAAATTGGAAAATAATCATACTAATAAGTAAAGTTAAATAAAATAATTCTTTAAAAAAAGAGAAAGTGAGAAAGTACCCCCCAGGGAGATGGCCACCACAATTCCTTCTTTACTCCTCTTGAGTTTTTCTTTTTTTTTTTTTTGCGGGGGGGGGGGGGGGGGGTGAGACATTTTTTGCTATAGGGCGTGTATGCTTGCCAGAAGACAGAGACACAGTAAGCCATGTGGGATCCAGCTGCCTTAACCTCCATACCACCTCGCTGGCCCGGCGGTCAGGTTTTCGTGGAGGAGAAAGGATGTGCTCTTCTCAGTGCTCAGTGCGTGGGAGAAGCTGTCGGGGAGAGGCTGATGCTGGTGGAGCCAGGCTCGGTGGGCGGAGGTAGATGAGCCTGAAGTCAGTAACACAAAAGCCAGCCTTTCACTGGCACAAGAAGGCTGCCAAAGTATACAAACTTTTTTTTTTTTTTGAGAGGTTTTTTCGCTATAGGGCGTGCGCTCGCCAGACAGAGAGAGAGACATAGAGAAAGAAAGCGAGAAATCACCCCCCAGGGGAGATGGCCATGCCACAATCCCTTCTCCTCCATTCTCCTCTCGGGATCCTGGGCACGCACGTACACGTGCCTGGCGTGAGTTCTAAGCCACCGGGTCTGGGATGCGAACCGCGGTCGACTACGTGGGAGTCCAGCGACATAGCCATTACGCTAACTGCTGGTTCCCTACAAACTTTTTTTTAAAAGAATAATTCTGAGTTTTGAGCAGCCCTATTCAGGAATTATGACCACCGAAGACCCTCTGCCCAGACTTCACCTGCCTGTCCCCCAGATCTAGCCAGGAGGAAATTCATGGAAATGTCAGATAAAGAATTTGAAAGATTCATAGTGACAAAGCTAACAGAGATGCAAGAGAAGAGAGACAACGAACTCCAGAAGATGCCAGAGAGCAGAGATACCAAGTTCCAGGAGGTAAGGAAGTTCCTGCACAATCTGAAAGAGGAGATACATGTCATAAAAAAGAATCAAACAGCATTGTCACAGATGAAGCTGTAATACAGGAAATCAAAACCTCCCTTGAAAATATCAAAAGCAGATTAGATCATGCAGAAAGCTGAATCTCAGATGTAGAAGACAGGACCTCTGACCTAGAAAAATTCACCAAAAAGACGGAGAAAATAACTCAAAGAAATGAGAATAACATATGAGTAATACTAGATACCATTAAACACCCAAACATCTGGATCATCGATATCTCAGAAGGTGAAGAAACTCATCAGGGCATTGATAATATATTCCATGAAATCCTGGAAGAAAACTTTCCAAACCTAGAGAGGCATTCAAATATCCAGACCCAAGAAATACAAAGGACCCCACATGGAATCAACCCAAGAAGATCTTCTCCAAGGCATATCATAGCCAGATTAACCAAAACCACAGACAAGAGACAAGACACTGAATTTGGCAAGAGAGAAACATCAAGTTACTTTCAAAGGCTATCCTGTAACGCTCATGTCAGACCTCTCATCGGAAGCAATGCAAGCAAGGAAATAATGAGAAAATATATTCAAAGCGTTAAATGAAAAACAATTTCAACCAAGAATACTATACCCAGCAAGATTATCTTTCATATGGGAAAAAAAGACACAAACATTTTCAGATAAACAAAACCTGAAAGAATTTACCAACACCAGGCCAGCTCTCCAAGAAGTGCTAAAAGGAGTGCTTTACCAGGAAGACTAAAGTCTGACACACAGACATAAGAGTACAAAAATAACCAAGGGGAACCAGCAGTTAGCATAATGGCTATGTCGCTGGACTCCCACGTGGTTGACCACGGTTCGCGTCCTGGACCCGGTGGCTTAAAACTCACGCTGGGCGCGTGTGCGTGCGTGCCCAAGATCCCGAGAGGAGAATGGAGGAGAAGGGATTGCGGCATGACCATCCCCCCTGGGGGGTGATTTCTCGCTTTCTGTCTCTATGTCTCTGTCTGTCTGGCGAGCGCACGCGCCCTATAGCGAAAACCTCTCCAAAAAAATAAATAACCAAGAGAATGGCCAGCCTAATGGTAGGAACAAGTGTGGAGTTGAATGTTAACTTCCAGAGTTTAAACAGTAACACTGTAAATTCAATAGAATAGAGATTAATTACATGAGTCTGAACCAGTGAAATAAAACTTTTTTGAATTTAGACTAAAACATTACTGATTTTCTTTGATGCTTTGATTTCCATATTTAAGGATTTTTGTCTTCTCTTGAACTGTTAATAGGTTCATCTAACTACTATTTGAACAGAATCCCAACCTTTTTCCCTGGCTTTAAGTTTTAAGCAAATTTCTCTTAACATTTTTTTATTTTGATCTATTAACTCTAAAACTGTTTCTCTTGAAATTAAAAATGCATTAAAAATACCTGTTAATACCTATCTAATGACTGCAGTAAGCTATATAGCCGCAGCCAGGTGCTGCTTTATAGTATGTTCATTTTACTCACTGAGGCTTATACCTAAAGTCAGCCATGTGTTCATAGATATGTATGCCTGATATTGAAAGATTTTAAATTAATTAAAATCTTTAATGAATCAATAAAATGTGAAAAAAAAAAGGCATGGAATACAACTGTACATACCAGAGACACTGTGGGAGATGCAGGGTATTGGGAGAAGGTGAGAGATAGGGAATCAAGGGGATAAAAAAAAGCAAAATATATAAGAAAAAAAATAAAAAATTATTTGTTGATGATAACATACACAGTAATATCCTTGATTGAGCCAATATACAATGTATTCTGGGTGGGAAAATCTCATTTTGTACACTGTATTGATATATAGTGAATGACTATACATAGATTAATGAATTAATTAAATAATATTATTTATTTTTTTAGAGGAGTTTTTGCAATAGGGCGCTTGCACTCATTGGTGAAACAAAGAGAGACAGACAGGAAGTGGGAAATCTAACCCCAGAGGGGATGACCACACTGCAAGCCTTTCTCCTCCATTCTCCTCTCAGGTCGACTATGTAGGAGTCCAGCTACGTAACCATTACACCATCCCCAGGTCCCTCCTAGTTTTATTTATTTATTATAATTTTTAATTTGACCAGAGAGAAGGAGAACGTGAGAAAGCAAGCCAGCAGGTCCAGAACTTGAACCACGGTCAGCCATGTATGGGTCCAGTGCCCTAACTACCATGCCACCTGCCGGCCCCCAAATTGTAAAACGTTTAAGTCCCACAAACTTGGATCTGTCTCTGACAGTGGTATTGGACTATGAGGAAGCAGTTTCAGGAAAGGTAGCTGGAAGAGAAAGCCAGAGCTGGGCCTGTGACTGAGCGGTAAGTGCTCTGAAGAGGCCAGATCCCACGTGGTCGACCCAGTAGAAATCTCAGTCCTGGAGAGACAATGCCCAGGATCCCAACAGGATAGAGAAATGGAGGAAAAGAGACCACAGCATAACCAGAGGTATTTTCCCCCTCTCTGAAAGGAGGCAGAGGCTGTGACATCAGAGATGTTAATCCAGAAATGTCAAAGGAGGGGCCGGCCGGTGGTGCAGTGGTTAAAAGTGCTGGACTCCCACATGGCTGACCATGGTTCGAGTCCTAGACCAGGTGGCTTACTCTCCTCTGTCTCTCGCTGGTCAAAATTGAAAACTAATAATAATAAATAAATCTTTGTTTTAAAAAAGAATAAAGGAAACGGGGCTGGCCCTGTAGCTTGGTGTTTAAGGGAGTCCAAACCCACATGGCTGACTGCAGTTTGAATCCCAGCCCCAATAGTTTGAAAAATGTGCCGGGCACACATGCATTCATGCCCACAATTCTGATGGGATGGGGAAATGGAAGAGAAGGGGATTATGGCATGGCCCTGCTCCACTGGAAGGCACTTTTCCCCCCTGTCTATCTCTCTCTGGCATGTGCACCCCCTTTGGCAATAAAAAGAAAAAAAAAAATGGGAGCCCGAAAAGAGTGCACAAGGGAGGGTGCTGGAGAGGAAGGGATGTGCGTTGTCCCCACGTTCTCCCTGGGGGTGTGGGTGGAACGGGGAATGGGTGGACTGGAAGGCACTGAGAGAATTAAAGAGAAGGCCCAGGCTTGGGAGAGGAGAGAAGATGGATTAAAGGAGACTTTAGCTCCATCCACATTTCATTTTTTTTATAAGGAAAGTGTATTTTGGGATGGCCAGTGGCATGGTGGATAAGGCAGCTTCATCCCACATAGCCAACTGCAAGGTTCAAGCCCCAGACCTGGCAGCTTGAGAAACACCAGGTACATGCATGTGCGTGCCCAGACTCCCACAGGAGGGAGGATGCGGGGGAAGGGGTTGTGTGGCCATCCCCGTGAGGAGTTCTTTCTCTGTCTCTCCTGTGCATGCACACACCCTTGGACAAAATTTACTGGGGAAAAAAAAAAAAAGGATTGTATTTGTGTTGTTTTTTAAATTTTTGGGGGGGAGGGGTTTATTTTGCTATGGTGTACATGTGCTTATTGGAGGGAAAGAGAGAGACAGGGAGAGAAGAAAAGTGAGAAATCACTCCCCAGAGGGGTGGCACTCTGCTCTCCCTTCTCCTCCATTCTCCTCTCGGGACTCCGGGCACACACAGGCCCACTGTGCTTTTCAAGCTTCCAGGTCTGGGACTCAAACCGCAAGTCAGCCATGTGGGATCCAGCACCTTAACCACCACACCACCGACTGGCCCCTGAGGATTGCATAACCACCTTCATACCAATGCTGTGGTCAGTGCTGACCCTCATCCCTGAAATTTGGGTGAATCCTAGAGCCCCTTGCAGCAAGGTGTCTGGGAGAGAATTCTTTTTTTGCTGTATTTGATTTTATGTTTCTGGGACTTTTATTTATTTTTTTTAAAGTTTATTTATCTCTGTAAGAGGGTGAGGGGAACACTCCCTACAGGGTCTTCATGCCACGATCCATCCCCTGTCTTAGCTGGCCCTGGTATGCTTGAAGAGGTCCCAGGATGCAAACCCAGGACCTTTCCCATGTAGGTGCAGTGAGGCTGCCACCATGCCATTGCTGGCCCTCTTCTGTCCTGACAGGCCCGGTGTAGGAATGCGCAGCTACTTCTCGCCGTTCAGTGCCATCTGTGTGTCCACAGCTGTGACCAGGCGTTGGACTTCATTCTTACCATCTGTTAGTTCTCTGAGTCTCCCTTCCCGGGTTCCCGTTATCTACCGATAGCAAGGTCGAATGTGGCATTTAGATGTGTCCCATCTCTGAGCCTCTGCCTGTGCCATTTCTCCCACCCAAATGCCCTCCTGTTGCCCCACTCCAGCCATCTGGTCCATGTGGTCCTGGCGCAGCAAAAGATAACTGCGGGTGGTGGCTCTCAGCAACCCTAATGTGCTCTAAAGTCTGCACGCTCTTCACGACGCTTTGTTCTTGCCATCTAACACCTGGAGAGAATGTGCGACTTGGATGTTAAAATGGAAGAATACGGGGAACCAGCAGTTAGTGTAATGGCTATGTCGCTGGACTCCCACGTAGTCAACCGCGGTTCGCGTCCCGGACCCGGTGGCTCAAAACTCACGCCAGGCGCGTGTGCGTGCGTGCCCAAGATCCCAAGAGGAGAATGGAGGAGAAGGGATTGCGGCGTGACCATCCCCCCCCCCCCGGGGGGTGATTTCTCGCTTTCTATCTCTATGTCTCTCTCTGTCTGGCGAGCGCACGCGCCCTAAGTAGTGAAAACCTCTCAAAAAAAAAAGGAAGAATACGTGGCTGGCCTATAGCCTGGTGATTAAGAGAACAAGACCTCTCAAAGTGGCTGACTGTGGTTCGAATCCTGGCCCTGGCTGCTTATAAAATTCTGAGTGCATGTGCATTCCTTCCCAGAATGTCAACAGGATGGAGAAACGGGAAAGAAGGGACTGAGGTGTGACCACGCCTCATTCGGAGTGCTTTCTCCTGCTCCCTCGAACCCTAGCCCGTCTCTCTCTAGTGAGTGACATTTAAAAAAAGTTATTATTATTAGAAAGAGTTTTGCTACAGGGCACATGCGCTTGACAGAGAGAGAGACAGAAAGCAAGAAATCACTCCCCAGGGGGGATGGCCATGCTGCAATCCCTTCTCCATTCTCTCCTCAGGATTTTGGGCATGTATGTACACGCACCCAGTGTGAATTTTAAGCCACTGGGTCCAGGACTTGAACTGTAGTTGACTACATGGGAGTCCAGTGACATAACCATTACACTATCTGCTGGTTCCCCCCCCCCCGCCCCTTTTTAAGAGAGATTTTTGCTATAGGGCACATGCACTCGCTGAGGAAATGGCCAGAAACACCTGCTCCCCGCACCCGGTGGGAGGTGGCCACGCTCAAGTCCTTTCTCCTCCATTCTCCTCAAGGGATTTCGGACACATGCACAACGCCCAGCATGAGTTTCAAGCTGAGAGGTCCAGGACTCGAACTGCAGTTGACTATGTGGGAGTCTATCTGCTGGTCCCCTGAGTGACATTTTTTTTTTCTTTTTTTTTTTTTTTGGAGAGGTTTTCGCTATAGGGCGCGTGCACTCGCCAGACAGACAGACAGAGACAGGGAGACAGAAAGCAAGAGATCATCCCCCAGGGGGGATGGCCATGCCGCAATCCCTTCTCCTCCATTCTCCTCTCGGGATCTTGGGCACGCACGCACACATGCCCGGCCTGAGTTTTAAGCCACCGGGTCCAAGACGCGAACCGTGGTCGACTACGTGGGAGTCCAGTGACATAGCCATTACGCTAACTGCTGGTTCCCTGAGTGACCATTTTTTTAAAAAATGAATAAACACCAGGAACACTGGAGTACCTTGTGGAGTCAGGACTTGAACCCAGGGCTGTGAACTAAAATAGCTCTGTCTTCTATGGGGTAGTTTTGCCCCCAGGACCCTTGCCTGTCCTGCCAGCCCCTGAGCCCTGTGCTCCGTGGTATTTGTTCCTGTGTCTAACGTGCTGGCCAATCATTTGTTCTCTTTCTTGAATAGACTTTTCTGTCCTGGTTTTTAGTTTGCTATAGGGTGTGTGAATTTGCCAGAGAGACAGAGAGAGATAGAGAAGGAAAGGGAGAAATTACCCATTAGAGGAGATGTCCACACAACAATCCCTTCTCCTATACTCTCCTCTTAGGACTTTGGACATACACGTGCCCAGAGTATTTTTAAAGCCATCAGATTCGGCACTTAAACCACAGAGTCAGCCATGTTGGCTCCATCACCTCGACCACCAAGCCACATGCTGGCCCTCATCTTCTCACTGTTTAAGGAGAACACCTGGACCTTCCTCCCAAATACAGAGTTCTAATCTAAATCGAGGGCTTTGTCCTGGAGTCTCAGGCCCGGGCTGAGTGCCGAGGAGAGGGGCTGCGGTCTGGGTGGGTCAGTGTGGTTCTGGGCAGGGTGGTCTCTAACCCCTCTCTCCTGTGTGTCCCCGCATCCCAGGGCTGCCCATGTACATGAAGTCCCTGCGCTGGGCCCTGGTGGTCATGGCTGTGCTCCTGGCAGTCTCTGCAGTCACCATCGTGGCCTTGGCCTCTAGAACAGGTAGAGTGGCCCCTCCGGCCCCCTCTCCTGCTGCTCCACCTCCAGGGTGGGACCAGCCCTTACAGCACCCCGAGAATTGGAAAGAGACACCCCGGGGGCAACTGGAAGACAGGGCTGGGCGAGGTCCAGGGCGACTTGCCCTTTCTCCCACTGGGCACAGTTCACGCCCCAACGAGTGGCGTGCTGATCACCAGCCCCAGTCGGTGGCCTTCCTGGGGCCTGCCTGCCTCCCGCCTGGCACCCCAGAGCTTGCCAGTCCTGACCCCAGACCCGCCCTTCAGGGTGGCAGCCCCATCCAGCTCTTTACCCACGGCGGTCTCTGCTTGCAGGAGCCGGGTGCCGGCTGTGCCCCCCGGGCTGGCTGTGGTCGGGGGAGCGCTGTTACTACCTCTCTGCTGAAGTTCAGGCCTGGGACGCCAGCCGGGCCTTCTGTTCTGCCCACCATGCTACCCTCCCCCTGCTGAACCACGTTCAGGTGAGAAGGGGCGGCCGGGGGGTGGGGGCAGATCACAGGATCCTAACCTTGGGGGGGTCTCAAAGTCCTAATCCAAACCCTATGTTGTAGATGTCACCAAGAGCAAGAGGAATAAAAGGGCACATGCGGGGAGTTCCAACCGGGTTTCCATGGCCTGTAACTTATTCTTCATTTTCTTTTTAAAAAAACTTATTTATTTAATTTTACTGAGTTATTTTTCTTCAATTTGATGAGAGAAAGAAAGCAAGCTGCCAGATCCAGGATTCAAACCATGGTTGGCTATGTGGGAGTCCAGCGCCCCAACGACCATGCCACCTGCTGGCCCCCAATTTACTCTTCATTTTAAGCAGTAGAGCAAAGTGGGGGACTGGGCAGGCATGTCCCATCCGACCTGGCAGTCACGCAGCCACCAGGGCGCTTGGGGCCAGGCCCGATGGGGTTTAATGGTTAGTTTAGTAGTCAGGTGTTGCTATAATAACGTTGGATAACAAAAATCACTAGGATCAGCAGTTCGCGTGATAGCTATGTCGCTGGACTCCCATGTGGTTGACCATGGTTCGGGTCCTGGACCCAGTGGCTTTAAGTCACACCGGGCATGTGTATGTGCATGCCCAGGATCCCGGGAGGAGAATGGAGGAGAGGGGATTGCGGTGTGGCCATCCCTCCTGGGGGGTGATTTCTCGCTTTCTGTCTGTCTTTCTGTCTCTCTCTGTCTTTCTGGCAAGCGCACGCGCCCTATAGCAAGAGCCTCTCCAAAAGAAAAAGAAAAAAAAATCACTCCCAGCTTCTCAGTGACTTAAGACATTAAGCATCTATTTCCTGATCTGGTTGGTCTGTGGGTTGACTGCTGAATAGGCTGATCTTGGCTGGGTTTGGCCCAACAGCTCAACTTTGAGGTGCAGATTGTCTGGGCCTGGTTCGAGGCTGCAGGTGGGGGAGTCTGCACACTCATCGCTCTGCCTGCAAGAAACTCTTCATCGGGAAAATGGCGGAATGCTGCCTTCCTGTGAGACCGACTGTGTGAGCACCGCTCCAGGCCACTGCTGATGTCATAGCTATTGGCAGGCCACCGGCCCCAGCAATAACACGGCCAGCCCTGCATCGAAGGGACAGGTAGTAGATGCGTCCCCAGGGCAGAGTGGAAGTGGAGGGATTATTTGCTGATCAGTAATCCAGTCGAGGGGTTTCAGTGGCTCCAGAGCAGACTGATAAACTGGATCCAGCCCTTGGCTTAATTTTTTTCCAGTTTGGGGCCGGCAGGTGGTGTGGTTAAGGGCGCTGGACTCCCATATGGTCGAATGTGATTCGAGTCCCAGACTTGGTGGCTTGCTTTCTCGCTTTTTTTTTCTCTCTCTCCCTCTTACTCTGTCCCTCTCTAGTCAAATTAAAACTAAATAAACAAATACTAAAGTTAAATAAAATAATTATTTCAAAATTTCTTTTTTCCAATTTAAGAAGATTGTGTTAAGTACACATCACATAAAAATTTCCATCATAGCCATTTTTCCTGTGCGGCTCAGTCGTGTTAGAAACATCCCTAACGCTGCCCAGCTACCACCGCCAGCTCCGGAACCCCCTCTGTCCTAGACAGCCAGAACTCCGCTCTCCTCGGGGTTAAGCTCCCCGTTCTCCTTCCCCCGGCCCCGGCAAGCACCAGACCTGCTTCCTCTGTGCATCTGACTACTCTGCGTGCTCCACAGGAGCAGACCACACTGTGCGTGTCTTCGTGGGACGGACTGAGTTCACTTAACAGTGTCCGCCAGCTTCGTCCATGTCATAGCCGCTGTCGGAACTTCTTTTTTGGCCCAGTGCATGGACACACCACTTGTGGCTTACACGTTGGTCTGCATCTGCACCCGCAGGTCACCTTCCTGTCTTCGCCATTGTGGACAGTGTGTTCCGAATGTGCGTGTACAAATGGTCTTTGAGACCCTGGCTTCACGTCTTCGGGCACCTGCTGGGTCACGTGGTAGCTCTAGTTCTAATATTCTGAGGCGCCACTGCAGTTTCTCATAGCTGCAACCACTACGTCCCCACTGGACCGAGGGTGGGTGACAGAG
The DNA here is from genome assembly GCA_026018925.1 of Tupaia tana. Classification (NCBI taxonomy): domain Eukaryota; kingdom Metazoa; phylum Chordata; class Mammalia; order Scandentia; family Tupaiidae; genus Tupaia; species Tupaia tana. Next base: position 15,760,230 of record JAKSZU010000003.1, read on the forward strand.
TTTGTATTAGCTGTTCTGATACACGTGAAGGCGTGGCTTCCCTTCGGTCCGTGCTGTAAGAAATATTTACTGACCACCTACTCTGTGTTTGGCAGACCCTTCCGCTAGGCTGAGAGGGCAGTGACTGAGGCAGGCATCCTCAGGAAACAACAGAAATAGATGTTTGATTCCCGCCCGATCTGCTAGGAAGAGACATGCACGGGCTATGGGGGTGTGCCTTAGGAGGGTGTGACCTGAAGTCAAGGTGGACAAGGAGGTGGCCCTTTCAAAAAATTTTTTTTCTAACTTTTTTTTGGGGGTGCCAGCAAGTGGCATAGTGGTTAAGGTGCTGGACTCCCACATGGCTAGCCATGGTGTGCATCCCAGGCCTGACAGCTTGCCTTCTCACTTTCCCTCTCTCTCTCTCTCTGGTCAAAGTAAAAAATAATGATAATAAATTAAACAATTTTTTTTAATTTATGTTTTATTTTGTATTTTCTTTTTTTTTTTTTTTAGTTTTTGCTATAGGGTGCATTTGTTCTCCAGAGGAAGAGAGAGAGAGTGAAAGAATGAGAAATCACCCCCAGGGGGGATGGCTACACTGTAATCTCATTTCCTCTATTCTCCTCTCGGGATTTGGGCACACGCACACATACCTGGTGTGAGTTTTAAGCTGCAGGTCCAGGATTTGAACCACAGTCAACCAAGTGGGAATCCAACACTTTAAACTCCACGCCACCTGCTGGCCCAGAACTTTGAAAAAAACTTTTTTTAAAAAAAATAGGAAGACTGGGCCAAATGGCCCCCAGGAGCCTCCTGTCACCTCCTCCAGTGGGGACCGTGGTCACCAGGGCAGTCACTGCCGTCGTCTGAGATTTCTGTGCGCACACCCTTGCCGCACCTCTCGCCTCTTTCCTGTGTGTGCCCTGTTTCGCCGTGGTAAGTGACACGTCACTGCAAAGTCTGAAAAACCACAATGCTCAGGAATAAGGTTTCTCTCTCTTTTTTTGAAAAAAGTTTTGTTAGAAGGTGCACATGCTTGCCAAAGAGAGAGAGAGACAGGGAGAGAAAGAGAGAAATCACCTCCCAGAGGAGATGGCCACACCACAATCTCTTCTCTTCCATTCTCATGGGATTTGGGGCACACATGCACACACTCCCAGCATGGTTTTCAAACCACCAGGTCTAGGACTCAAATCACTGTGTTGACCATGTAGGGTCCAACGCCTTAACCTCCATGCTACCTGCTTGCCCTAGGAAGACAGTTTTACTCATTATCTCCCACCCAGAAATAAGCGTTAACATAATTGTTTGGGTTATTTGTTTTTAGACTTTTTTTCTGGGATCCCTATCTGACATTTTTTTATTTAAACAAAATGGAATGTGCTGTTTCATAATCTGTTTTTCCATTTAACAAAATGTGCTGAGCTTCCCCCGGATCCTTACAGGGCCTGATCCCTGGGCGTCGCTGGCTGTGTGGAAGTGGTGGGATCAGACAGACCTCACCTGGTCTCAGCTCTGCCACTTGCCAGCCGTGTGGCAGCCGTCGGGCTCATCCGGAGCACACCCTCATGTGCTCGGGCACAGTGGACTGTAAGGCGTCTCCTGGACCCTGCGGTGTCCAGTGTCCTAGCGCTCATGCGAGAGGCGAGGAGGCCATGGCCAGAACGCCCAGTCTAGCGGAGGCCTCAGAGCTTCTGGTTCAGGTCTTCCAGCTATGAAGCCAGCAAAATCTCATTCCAAACTTTATTGTGCCAGTTTTCTCGGGCCGTCCTAGCAAAACACCACAGACTAGGCACTGAACGCGGACATTATTCTCTCAGTTCTGGGGGCTGGAAGCCTAAGACCAAGGGAGGGGCAAGTGTGGTTTTTTCCAGAGGCCTCTCCCCTTGGTTGCCAATGGCACCTTCTTACTGTGCCCTCACATGGTCCTCCCTGGTGCTCCTGTGTCCCTGGGAGGGTTTCCTGCACAGCCTGTTCCCACTTCTGTCACAACTCGGACGCCCGCTGGCTCCCAACAGACGTTTTAAAGAAGAAAATTAATTCATTCTTGCCTCCCAGTGATAATCAGTGCTAAAATAGTTATAAATTTCCTTTCAGTCATTTTTCTTTTTTTTTAAGAGTTATTTTATTTAACTTTATTATTATTATCATTATTATTTTCCAGTTTGATCAGAAAGAGACAGAGAGAAACAGAAGAAGTGAGAAAGCAAGCCACCAGGTCCAAGACTTGAACCGTGGTCGGCCACATGGGAGTCCAGCACCTTTAACCACCGTGCCACTTGCCGGCTCCAGTCTTTTTTCTTTAAAACGTTTTATGTTCCCCCTTCTGGGGCCAGCCAGGTGGCAGGGTGGTTAAGACGCTGGACTGCACATTGCCAACTCCACAGCTTGAGTCCTGGACCTGGCCGCTTGGAAAACATGCTAGGTGCATGTGCATGCTTGCTCAAAATCCGGAGGGGAGAAGGGAGGAGGGATCGCGGCATGGCCACCCCTCCCAAGGATGATTTCTCACTTTCCCTCTGCCTCTCTCTCTCTCTCTGTCCCTCTCCTGCAAATGCACACACCCTATGGCAAAACCTTAAAAAAAAAAATGTTCCTTATTTTTCTAAATGTTCTACAAATGACATTACCTAGGACTGGGAGAATGTGCTAGAAGACTGGTAACCCACGAGGACCAGAGGGTCCCAGTGGGACGATATCTGCCTTGGGCCTGTTCTGGACAGCCCCGCTTAGGACGGAGGCGAGAGCAGGCTGTGCAGGAAACCCTGCCAGCTCAATGCCCACGACCCAGGCTGCTGAGCCTGCAAAACAAAGGGCAGGGCATGAGCGTCTGCAGAGGTGATTCCCTGGAGTGTCCGGAGCTGGGGCCGGAGCGGCCCAGCATATTTCCATCTCCCGAGACAGACAGACTAATCGCAGTTGCACGGGAAGCTGGTAGCAGGGTTCCTTCCTTCCAGGGCCCCACTAGAGAGGCCTCGCCCAGAATGAGCTTGCCTTTCAGCCGAACAAATCGCTGTTCTTGTGGAGCCTCAAAGGGCAGGTGGCTGTAACCGTCCACCCGCACACAGAATTTGAGAAAAGGATTCTTCGGAAGCTAAGCAGGCAGGACCGAGCACTTGAAGCACAAGTAAATATACAGGGACGAATCAGAGAGTCCAGAGAAGCTCCTTCTTGCAAAAAGGCAGAAGCTAAGATCAGGACCCAGACAGAAAATCCAGAATATGGTGACGGCGCTCTGGCTCCTCCTGGGCTCTGGACAAGGGCCAGGAGGTGCAGGGCAGGAGCTGCGAGGATCCACCAAGACACTGGGGTGCACGAACCCCCCCAGGGACACATCGCGTGCCAGCGTAACCACAGCTACCGGATAAACACGCTTACCTTCCCAAGAGCTGGCTTTTGTCAGTTAGGAAAAGAATGCTGACACGCCGCCTACACCCGCAGGCACTGGACGGCATGGCTCTGCGGGGCTGTTTTGCTGGGAGGAGGAGGGAAGGCCTACGGAACTGTTCCTGCTGAATGCAGGTCACATCTTGTTTTCAAAAAGCTTAAAACAGGAGTAAGTGTTCATCACAGGATTAGGAAAATTAAGTAATTTGAAACATTTTAATCCTGTGTATGCATCAGATGCAGAAATGTGTAAAAACAGGAGTAGGAGGTGACTGCGGGCTCGGGGAGGGGGAAACGGGGAGTTAGTGTTGAATGGAAATGGGGTTTCGGTTTGGGGAGGTGACGTTCCGCAGGTGGACGGTGGTGATGGCACTAATGTCACTGAACCGCATACTTAGAAATGGTTGAGACAGCAAATTGCATGCTGTATATATTTTACCACTATTAAAAAAAAATCTGAGGACCAGCAAATGGCATAACGGTTATGTTGTTGGACTCTCACGTTGTCGACCACAGTTCGAATCCTGGACCTGGTGGCTTAAAACTCACACCAGGCATGTGTGCGTGCATGCCCAACATCCCAAGAGGAGAATTGAGGAGCAGGGATTGTGGTGTAGCCATGCCCCCGGGGGTGATTTCTCACTTTCCCTCCCTCTGGCAAGCACGTATGCCCTATCGCGAGTGAGGCACTGAAAATAATTTCCCTCCATTTCAAGGGGTAGGGTGGGAGGTCAAGACTGCTTGGGGCACTTCCCTCTCCATGCGTTGGTGGCAAATGTTGAAGCTGCACCTTAAGGGGCCACAGAGGCCTCTGCAGGAAGGCGATTTGTTCTCTGGTGCCACCATGGGAGAGCCATCCTTTGGACCATTAATTCTCAGAAGTTCGTTCATAACTCAGGACACTGCCTTCCCCCACCGTCATGTTCACGAAAGATGAGAACATGGTGGGCAGGGCCGGGCGTGGACCTGCCATCAGCGTCTCTTACCAGGAGGCCCACAGGGGAGCAGGTACGGATGGCTGATGGTGTGGGACTGGAGCGGAAGGAAGGGCAGGGCCCTCCTGTGGTGCTCATCAGAGGCAGCCCCACCCATCAGAGGTGATTCTGCAGTGGAGGGGACAGTTAGGGGACAGTTACCATGCAGGTACTGCGTGGGGGCCCTTATACACGACATCATCATGACAAATGTCCTACTTTTTGCTTTGTTTTAATTTGCTGTAGGACATGCACACTCCCCAGAGAGGGAGAGTAAGAACTCACGGCCCGGGGTTATGGCCATGCCGTAGTCCCTCCTCTGTCCGCTCAGGATTATGGGCACGCACGCACACCTGGTATGTTTTTCAAGCCACCAGGTTGTGAGATTCAGTCGCCATTAACTACCTAGCCACCAGCTGGCCCTGTCCTTCCTATTTTACAGCAGGTCACACTTAACTCGGAATGTTAGCTGACTTGCCTAAGGTCACAAGGATTGTAAGTCAGGGAACCAGAACTGGAATAAGGGACAGCCTGGCCCCATAGCTGTGCTCTGTGCAGTGAGGACTTGCTCTGAGCCCTGGGAAACGTGCCCTGGGAGATGTGCTGACCCTGGGTGCCTCCTGAGACTGGGTGGGGGGACAGACGGGACAGTGTTGGACAGCAGGAGCCTACAGACCCACGGTGGCCACAGAAGCTTTGTCTTTGTTTAAAAAATCCCATGGTGGGACTGGTGCCATGGTGGTTAAGGCGCTGGACTCTCACATGGCTCACCTCGGTCACATTCTGGACCAGCGGCTTGAAACTCACATTGGGGCACGTTGGATGCGTGCCCAAGATCCCAAGAGGAGAATGGAGGAGAAGGGATCGTGGCAGGGCCATCGCCCTGGGGAGTGATTTCTTGCTTTCTGTCTCCAGCGAGCACATGTGCCCTATAGCAAAAATCTCTTTAAAAAAAAAAAGGCAAAAAAGCATAAAAACTAAGACAGAAGATGGGAGTTTGTGGTAAACACAGTCACACCGTCCTAATCTTGATCAGGTGAATACGAGCTTCTTGAGAGAGAGGTACTTGCTGGTCGGGTTCACTTTTTCTTTTTCTTTTTTTTTTAACTTGCCATGATTTTATATTTACATTTTCTCCATAACTCCATTTTCTATGTATTCATCACTTGTAATTGCACTGTAATTTTCCATCATGTTGACATCCCATAATTTGCCTAGTTATTTCCTGACTGCCGAGCAATTGGGCACTTTTCGGTTTTTTGCTATAAATAGTACTGTGTTGTCTTGGGAGACGTTCATTTTCTCCTCTTTCTATTCTTGGATTGATTCCTCAACGTGGAATCAGCCATTTGAGCCACAGGAAGGGTGGCCTTTTGTTACATAGCACCAACCGCTCCAGAAAGACAACTGAGTGTAGGCAGCACCAGCAGGGCACCCACCTGCGTCTCCTCCCTTGGACTTACGATATTTGTCATTTTATTTTATTTTTTATTATTGCCAGAGGGCCCATGCACTCGTGAATGAGAGAGGGAGAAAGCACCCCACAGTGGGGCATGACCGTACCACAGTCCCTTTTCCTCCATTTCTCTATGCGGTTGAGATTTGGGGCATGCACACGCAAGTACCTGGCGTGATTTTCGAGCTGCCAGGGTTGGGATTCAAACTGCAGTCAGTCATGTGGGACCTGACTCCCGTAATCACTAGCTACTGCGCTGGTCTGGGACTTGCAATATTTAAACATTCTTTCTTGGGCTAAAAAAATCTTAAATGCTGGGGACCAGCAGGTGGCATGGTGGTTAAGGTGCTGGACACTCCCATATGGTCGACCATAGTTCAAGTCCTGGACCTGGTGGCTTGCTTTCTCACTTTCTCTCTCTCTGTCACTCTCTGGTCAAATTAAAATAAATGAATGAGTAAATAAAATTAAATAAATCTTAAAAAAAATCTTAAATTCATTTTTTTTTAGAGAGAGATTTTTGCTATAGAGTGCGTGCGCTTGCCAAAAAGACAGAGACAGAAAGCGAGAAATCACCACCCCAGGGGGCATGGCCACGCTACAATCCCTTCTCCTCCATTCTCCTCTTGAGATCTAGGGCATGCACGCACACACGCCCGGCATGAGTTTAAGCCACCAGGTCCGTGACTCGAACCGCAGTCAAATACATGGGAGTCCAGCGATATAGCCATTACACCAACCACTGGTCCCTCTAAATGCATTTTTGAAAACACTTTTTTGCTTTAATGCATTGTTAAAAATAACATGACATCAGGGCCAGCAGGTGGCGTGGTGGGTGAGGGTGCTGGACTCCCACATGGCCAAGCACAGTTTGAGTGCCATACCTGAGACTTGCTTTCTTACTTTCCCTCTCTTTCTCCCTCTCTGATCAAATTAAAATAAATAAATAAATAAAGTTAAATAAAAATAATTCTAAATAAACAACATGACATCAAGAACAAATATTTAAAAGAAAACATGACCTCTAATAGCGTTCTGAAATACTTGTTCTGGTTTTTGTTCCTTGTGTGTTTCAACATACATGCATTCTTAAGTTAATCTTTATCTTCCATGAGAAACAGGGAGAGAAAAGCACCCACAGGTCCTCACGCCACATCCAGCTTGCATCACAGGCATGCGTGTGCATGCCTGGTGTGTCCAGGGAGCCCTTGAGACTCGAACCCAGGCCCTTCCCTGTGGGTCCTGCACTGCAGAGCATCGTGTTAGTGCTGTCACCAACTGGCTCCCATTTATTGTCATCATGGTCAGTTAAAGCTGATTCATTTATTTCTTCCATGAGAGACAGAGACAGACAGGTCATCCCATGAGGGTCTTCGCTCCGTGGTCCGCCCGTCTCAGCCAGCCCAGATCACAGGTGTTCACGTGTAAGAGTGGTGCTTGGTGGGATGAGGGGACTGGCACCTTCCTCACATGGTCCAGGTGCATCACCAACTATGCCACCACCAGGCCCTTGCCGCAATTTTGATTCAGCTTTATTTGTTTATTTTTACTATAGGGTGCATATGCTCGCTGGAGAGACAGGGAGAGAGAGAGTGAGAATCACCCCCCACACACAGGGGGCATGGCCATGCTGCAATCCCTTCTCCTCCATTCTCTTCTCGAGATTTTGGGCAGGCACGCACATGTGCCCGGTGTGGTTTTCAAGTCACTATGTCCAGGACTTGAACTATGGTTGGCCGCACAGGAGTCCAGCGACGTAATCACTACGCCACCTGTTGGCCCCTTGATTCGGTGTTTTCACTTACTGCACTATAACCCTGTCCCCTACTGCAAGGTAGGTTATGCTTTTGGCGACTTAGCTGACTGGCTCTCAGGCCACTTCTGCAGCCAAGCAAGCCCAGCACATGCCTCCGGCCCAACTGGGCTAATTGCTGCTTGCGGATGCGCTCTGTCGCCCCCTAGCTTGCTCATGCTCTCCCCCTTCCTCTGAGCTGCTCATTTCTCCGCCCACTCGGGGCCCCTGTGAACTGCTCGGCATGGCTGACGTCCACACCCCTCTGAGGACTGCGGTGGGGTCGCCTTCCTTGCAGGTGACCAGCATTCACAGTTACTGGTGTTTGGCCAGCATGGGGTGAGCAGATTCTTCTAGATCGGCAAGCTGGGATCCTTCAGAGGCCCCAGAGGAAAAGGAGGCCCAGGGAGTCAGCGAGCGTCCAGGAGACTGACCTGCCTGCTTTTCTCCCCCAGGACTTCCTGAGCAGATACCCGGTCACCACATATTCCTGGGTGGGGGCCCAGCGAGGCCCCCAGGGCTGGCATTGGATCGACGGGACCCCCCTACTGCCCCAGCTGTGAGTGACATGAGTTTTGTCCCTCCTTTGCCAAAGCCTCCTTCCCCTTACTGTTCTGGATCCCTCACTGCCCCCACACTCGGCCCCCTCGTTTCACCCAGCCTGGAGTGCCACTGGGAAACCAGCTCCTCACTAGGGCTCTGGGCCCCCCATTTGTTCAGTGCTCTTACCCCGTCCCTTGATTGGGCTCCCCGGTGTGTTCACCAAGGCGGAACTGACACCCCACTTTACAGATATACATCAGAGTAGTTTGGTGGCCCACCCAACAGGGGGCATCACGGCTCCTACTTCAGGCCCTTCCCAGTCCCTGCTCTGCAGTGCCCGGGCTGGGCAGGCCAACGAGGAGCCTGTGCGGGAAGGAGGCCCCGCAGCATCTGAGCACCCCACCTCTTTTCTCGCCCTTCCCAGGCTCCCAAAGGACCACGAGGACAACCCGGACCTCAGCTGCGGGGGCCTGAAGGAAGGCAAGCTCGTGGCTTTGAACTGCAGCTCTCCAAGACCCTGGGTCTGTGTCATGGGGGCTGAGTGACAGGGACTCGGCCACGCTAAGCCTGTGGAGGTCTTGCAGCAACCTCGCTCCTGGACACGGGCTGCCAGGCCTCCCTGCCCTGGCCTGAGCACACCAGGGGTCTGGACCTGACCAGGGAGATCAAGGAGAGGAGAGCCTGCGCCTCGGGTCTGAGCTCCGGTTTTACTCTCCTCCTGACGCTCCTTTACTCTCCTTACTTGGCAACCTGGGGCTGCGTTTTAGCGTTCTGGCGCCTCCGTTCCCCCTCCTTATAACGGTCATTTCTCATTCTCTCCCTTACCTGTCCCATCACACCCACTGCCCCCTCAGTCCTCAAGGGAGACAGAGTCAACCACACAGATCATTCCCATCGGGGCTTTCATTTACTCCCCTGATCTCTCGTGGCCTCGCCTCGTTTTGTGCAATGGGATTTGGCAGGGGTCACATCGCGGCCAGAAGTTGTATGGCGACTCGGTCAATGTGTTCCCAGGCCACTTCTGCAGCTGACCAAGCCCGGCACACGTCAGCCGGCACAATACCGCTGACACCACCCGCCAACAGCTTCGGTGGAGAACCGCAAGCGGGAAAAAGGGGCCCCCTCCTTCCCGGGGAGGAAAGGGGAGTGTTCTCCTTGCCCTGGGAGTTGGCAAATGGCCCACCGACAGGAAGAGTCTGCCAGGATGTGAGCATGCGGGGCTGATGCCCAGGCTGGGGTGATGCAGAAGGTGAGCGCCCCACGTGGCAGGCAGAGGTGCTGCGCGGCACCCGCCCCAGTGAGGAAGGAGACCGAGCGGTGGGCGGGGTCGGGCGGCGCTCAGTGCTGGCTGCGAGGACGACCTGAGACGCCCGTGCTGCGGTTCACTGAAGGCCTTTAAGCTAGAGGCAGCGGCAAGAGGGCAGCCCGGAAGAGCCCGGGAATCTAGACCTGTGTCCTGCCTCCGTGCTTGGCCTGTGACTCGGCCATCTTTGCAAACCAGCCTTCTATCATTACCACGCACCCAAGTGACTCAGAGACGCTGTCACTGGTGCATTTGAGCCACAGCTTGAATGGGTCATCTGGAAGAAAGGGACAGAAAACCCTAGATGAAATTTCCCATTACTCTTGGGAGGTAGCAACCAAAAGGGATGGGATGGGCTGTCCTGGCCAGATGTGAAGTAGGAGCTGAGCTGGGGTAGCCAATCAGATTACAAGGAGCCCTGCAGACTGTGGCGCAGTCGATAGCGTACGGAACCGCAGTGCTAGGAGCTGCGTGGCCAACTGCAGGTTCGGATCACCAACCAGGCCCACCTGAAACACACCAGGCTGGCACGCACGTGTGCCCAAGATCCCAATGAGCTGGAGGGCTGGGGTTAGGGGGTTGCCCTCTTACCAGACCCTGCTGAGGGTGCCTCTCTCTCCCTCTTTCACGCACGCACTAACATAAATATAAAAAGCTTTGGGCCAGGAGGTGGTGTGGTAGGGTGCTGGAGCCCACATAGCCAACTCTGCAGTTCACATCTCGGACCCGGTGGCCTCATCACACCTGGCACGTGTGCGTGCATGCCCAACATCTGGAGAGAAGGGGTGCTGCGTGGCCATCCCTCCTGAGGAGTTATTTCTCACTTTCCTTCTCTCTGTCTTCTCTGGCCAGTGTGCATGCCCCCTATGGCAAGAGAATCTAAAAGAATTTAAGAGAACATAAACTTTTGAAAAAAGCAGCGTGTTGGGGCGGGGGTGTGTGTGTTACCCCAACCCTGCGGTGTGTTCCTGTGTCTGCGTCCAGAGGAACCACACATTTCTGGAGGTAACGAGTACGCGGAAATGTATTGACTTTCCTCAGTACTGTTCAGAGAAGGAAAGTGGCTTGCTCAAAGTCACCCAGCTAGAAAGTGGAAGGTCTAGAGCCGGCCCTGTGGCCTGGTTGTTAAGGAGGGCTGGGTCCCACGTGGCCAACTGCACGGTTTGAATCCCAGCCCCAGTGACTTGAAAACGTGCCGGGCACATGCGAGTACCCCAAATCCCGACAGGATGGAGAAAGGAAGGGGCTGTGGTGGGGCCACACGCGTGGAGGAGTGTTTTCTGCCTCTCCCTCTCTGACGTCATCTTTCTCTGGTAAGCACACACCCTCTGACAAATTAAAAATAAAAGGATTATGGGGGCCAGCAGGTGGCATGATGGTTAAGGTGACTCCCACATTGCTGAAAGCAATTTGAGTCCTGGGCCTGGTGGCTTGCTTTCTCACTTTCCCTTTCTGTTGCTCTCTGGTAAACACATGTGTCCTATAGCAAAATTTAAATACAATAAATAAAATTAATTATATATAAAAAAGAATTACAAAAAAATTACATTGAAATATTGTAGTCAATACGTTTTTGAGAGGTTTTTGCTATAGGGCGCGTGTGCTCGTCAGATAAAGAGACAGAAAGTGGGGAACCAGCAGTTAGCGTAATGGCTATGTCACTGGACTCCCACGTAGTCGACCGCGGTTCGCGTCCCGGACCCCGTGGCTTAAAACTCACGCTGGGCACGTGTGCGTGCGTGCCCAAGATCCCGAGAGGAGAATGAAAGAGAAGGGATTGCGGCGTGACCATCCCCCCTGGGGGGTGATTTCTCGCTTTCTGTCTCTATGTCTCTCTCTGTCTGTCTGGCGAGCGCACACGCCCTATAGTGAAAATCTCTCCAAAAAAAAAGAGACAGAAAGTGAAAAATCAACCCCCCCCCCCAGGGGGGGATGGCCACACTGCAATCCCTTCTCATCCCTTCTCTTGGGATCTTGGGCATGCAACTCGAACCACAATTACATGGGAGTCCAGCGATGTAGCCATTACGCCATCTGCTTGTCCCTGTCAATATGCTTTAAAACCAACCTAATTCGGGGCTGGCAGGTGCGTCATGGAAAAAGGCGCTGGACTCCCACATGGCCGACCAGTTTGCGTCCTGGACCTGGCAGCTTGTTTTCTCACTTTCCTTTTCTCTCTCTCCATCTCTCACCAAATTAAAAAATAGTAACAAATGGAACTAAATAATTTTTTAAAAAACAAACCACCCAACCAACCTAATTGAGGTACAAGTTACATGCAATAAAATGCGTGCATTTTCAGGGTGCAGACCATCGCTGGCGACCCACCCACTCACTGTATGCGTGTGTGGTTCTGTCCATGTAACCACCACAGCCTCGGTTCCCTGGGCCCCTTCCCAGTCACTCACTTCTGCCAGGAACCTGCGATCTGCATTGTGACACTGTATGGGGAGCATATTCATACGCTGTTCCTGCTTTAAATTGCATGGCAAGGGTGAGACACCGTATTTCTGCATATTAGTTTTAGAGCAGCTCCCGAGTTCCCTTGCGTCCGTTTTCTGATGGTCTGAGTTGCCAGATGATCGTATCTGCAGATAAGGATAACTTGGCCTCTTGCTTTCCAAATGGTGGACAAAGTTCTTTCCGTTTTCTAACTGCATTGGCTAGCGTTCTTGGGACAAAGTTGAAATACCAGTGTTTATAGTCAGTAGCTGTTCTAGTGCATTCTGTTGGTAACCACCGGAAACTGGGTGCTTCATTAGAACAGAGGTTGACTCAGCTGAGTGTGAGGTCCAGGGGCTGTACGGCTGGCTGAGGGGCTTGCTGGTGGGTCACGTGGCAAGACAGAGCGGGGCCAAAGTACACCCGTCTGTCTGTCTCACTTGGTCTTGCCCTCTAATAAACCCACCAGGAGAAGCATGGGCGCTGCCTTGGGGACTGCAACTCAGATCTCCTTCCAAAAGCCCACCTTTCAACATCAATTAAGTTTTCGCCCTCCCATTCCCAAAAAATCTCAACACACGAATTTTCGGGGGGACATATTCAAACCATGGAGACAACTTTATCCTGACTTTGATGGGAATAATTCCATTTCCCCATGAAGTTCATTTTGGGGTTGAAGGGTGAGTGTGCAAGTGTGTGTGTGTACACATCTGTTCCTAGCTTATTCAGAGCAATGTAATTTTATCACAGTTTTTCAGCATATCGAAGGGACCATCTATCTTTTTCTTTTTTGACCTTTAGCACAGTACATTATAATAAAAGATTTCCTAAAATCGAAAGATCCTTGCCTTTCTGGAATAAACGTCCCTTAGTTATGGTGTTTAATTCTTCAAATATGTTGCTAGAATCTATTTGCCAAAATTTTGTGCTAAAGTTTTACAGCAATGGGGGCCAGCAGGTGGTGTAGTGGTTACTTCGCTAGACTTCCACATGTCCGACAGCTGTTCAAGTCTTGGACCCGGTGGCTTGAAAATCACACTGGGTGCATGTGTGTGCATACCCAAGATCCTAGAGGGGGATGGAGAAGGGACTGCGCTGTGGTCACCCCCCATGGGGATGATTCCTCACTCTCCCCTCAACTCCCATCCCCCACCGGCACACACTCCCTATGGCAAAAACCTCTAAAACAATAAAAGTTTACAATGTCAGGCCAGTAGGTTGTGTGGAGGTTAAGGTGCTGGACTCCACATGGCTGACTCTGCGGTGTGAGTCTTGGACCATGCAGCTTGTAAAACACACCAGGTGCCTGTGCGTGCATACCCCAAATCCTGACAGGAGAATGGAGGCGAGGAGACTGGAGGACAGGATACAACATGGCCGCATGTGGGCGCTGAGAGGTAGGATCCTGCGTTTTTGAAATGCCTGTCATGGTGTCCTTAGGACTTTGTTACAAAGAAAAAGGTGGGGGGCACCTTGAAGAGGATTTCGCTAAAAACTATTTTCTTTACAATTAAGTTTTTTGTTTTTTGTTTTTAAAAAGAATTATCTTATTTAACTTTATTTATTTATTTAAGTTTAACCAGAGAGGGAGAAAGAGAGAGAGGTGGAGAGAGGGAAAATGAGAAAGCAAGCCGCCAGGTCTGGGACTCCAACTGTGGTCAGACATGGGAATCCAGGGCTCTTATCCCCCATGCCACCTGCTAGCCTCTACAATTAACTTAAAAAAAAATTTTTTTTGAAAAGTTTTTGCTATAGGGCACGAGTGCTCGCCAGAAAGAGAGAGACAGAAAGCAAGAAACCATCACCCCGCCAAGGAGAGATGGCCATGCCGCAATCCCTTCTCCTCCATTCTCTACGGGATCTTGGGCATGCACGGTCTGAGTTTAAGCCACTGGGTCCGGGACTCGAACTACAGTCGACTACAGGGGAGTCCAGCAACATAGCCATTGCCATTACGCCAACTGCTGGTCCCCCCCAAAAAAAATTTTTTAAGAGGCTTTTGCCTCAGGGCATGTGAATTCACAGGGGAAAGACACAATGAAAAGGAAAGCAAAAAATTACCCCTCGGGGGTATGCCCTCTCTGCAATCCTTTGCCCTCCATTCTCCTCCCAGTGTCTTGGACAAGCACACACGTGCCTGGTGTGACTTTATTTTTTAATCACTTTTTAACTTTATTATTTTTTAAATTTGACGAGAGGGACAGAGGGGAGAGAGCAAGTCGCCAGGTTCAGGACTCAAACCGCGGCCAGCCATGTGGGAGTCCAGTGCCCTCAACCACCATGCCATCTGCTGGCCCCAGTCATTGAGTCTGGGACTCAAACCACAGTCGGCCACGTGGGAGCCTAGCCATACAACCACGCCTTCTGCTGGTCTCACAGTTAAACTCCTGCTTTAAAAACATTTTCTTCTCCTTACAAGGAAAAACACAGTTCTTTCTCCTCTCATTACTCTGCCTAACTTTAGTTGACTGTATTATTTAGGATTAATCTGTTACCTGCGCCACTAGCGTTTAGTTTTATCAGCTTTCTCTCTTTTCAGAGTTGGCTGTAGAGGAAATCAACACATCTACAGCACGTGTCACCACTGTCACTTCACATCACTGTTAATTAGACCATCGTTTTTGTTCCTTCCATGAGCAAGAGACAGCAATCCCGGCATGGTCCGGATGCCGCGACGCGCGCTCAGCGCCAGCCGCCCCGGCCACCGCACGCCACTGCTCAGTGCACGCGAGGAAGCCTGCAGACGCAGACCAAGAGCCCGTCCACGCGAGCCGGCCTGGCAGAGCGCTTTACCACTGTCCCACCCTCTCGCCCCTGCTAAGTTTTTGTTTTTCCCCACTGTGTGCATGTGCTTGTCAGAGAGAGGAATCATGCCCATGGGGGATGGCTGTGCCACAATCTCTTCTCCGTTCTCCTCTTGGGATTCTGGGCACAGGTGCACATGCACCTAGTGTGCTTTCTGTTTTTTTTTGTTTTGTTTTGTTTTGTTATTTTGCCCCTAGAGGATTTTGCCATAGGACACATGCACTGACTGGAGAGACGGAGACAGAGAGAAAGCAAGAAATCATTCCCCCGCTCCACCACCCCCCACCCTGCCCCGGAGATGGCTACACAGGAATCCCTTTTCCTCCATTCTCCTGGGATCTTGGAACACACACACACACACACACACACACACACACACACACACACACCAAGATTTTCAAACCACTGGGTCTGGGACTCAAACCACGTTTGGCCATCTGGGAGTTCAGCGATGTAACCACTTATGCCATCTGCTGGCCCTGTCCAGCATGCTTGTCTTTTTCTTTCTTTTTTGGAGAAGTTTTTGCTTTAGGGCATGTGCGCTCACCGGAGAGACACAGTGAGAAGGAAAGTGAGAAACCAACTCCTGGAAGAATGGCCATGTCACAATCCCTTCTCCATTCTCCTCCTGCGATCTTGGGTTTGCATGCACACCTGCCCGGCGTGATTTTTAAGCCACCGGGTCTGGGACTTGAACCAGTCAACCATGCGAGAGTCCAATGTTTTAACCATTATTCCACCTGCTGGCCCCAGGCCCCTCGTAGTTTTACCATTTTTATATTCCTAATTAGCCAGATCTTTCTATAATTCTGTTTAACTTTTTCAATTAAATGGATTTAGTGCTCTCAGTCTTTTTCCACTAATTCACCATCTATTTTTGTCTCCAGCCTTGGGTAGTTTATTCAGAAAAGGCTCCTGAAAAGTACTTTATGAGTTTCTCCTTAATTTGTGTGCATGTATATAAAATACCTATTTTCAGGGACCAGCAGGCAGCACGGTGGTTTAGGTGCTAGTGGGGCTGACTGTGGCTCGAGTCCCAGACCTCACTTTTCCTCTCTCTGGTGTGTGCACGTGACTGTAGCAAATTAGTTTTTTTAAATATGTATTTTCATATGTGGGAAAAGTTCTTAAACAACAACTGGCGGGTAGCTGGACAACGGTGTAGCAGTAAAACGCAGCATTTTGCAAGACTGACCATGAGAATCTGGGGGTTCAATGCCCAGGAAGCTCCCTCAGTACACTAGGTACACGTGTGCCCCTGACCCAGGGCTGCTTTAAGCTGAAGGTGGATCATGATGTTGGGACCCTGTGGCAGGCACTGTCTCTCTCACATTTATGGAAGAAATAAGTATTTAAAAATCGGCTAGGTAAATAATTCTTGGATTAAACTTCTTCTTCCTTGACATATCTGAAGATATTACTTAACTATCTTCTAGCATTGAAGGTTATGGTGTAATACTGGAGTCCAGTCATTTTTTTTTCTCTTGAAATAATTTCATGGGGCCAGGCTGTCATGGAGGTTAAGGCAGCTGGACCTCACACAGCAGGCTGTGTGGTTCCAGTCCCAGACCCGGTAGCTTGGAAAACATGCTAGGCACGTGTACATATGTGCCCCAAATGCCATGAGAATGGAGAAGGGTATTTCGGCATGGCCATCTCCCCAGGGTGTAATCTCTTGCTTTTCCTTTCTTTTTCTCTCCCCGGTGAGCACATCTGAAAGTTATTTTAAAGTATGACTTTATGTCAGGCTGGCCATGACCTAGTGCAGGGGTCCTCTACCTGTGGGCTGTGGATCACCTTGAGAGGTCACACAGCAGGGAGTGGGGGGCAGGTGAGCAGGCAAGGCTGTGTCTGTCTGCAGCTGCTCCCTGCTGCTCGCACTGCCACCTGGGCTCCATGTCCTGGTCTCATGGAGTGCAACCCCTACTGCTGTGTGATTGTTTCATTGTTCCCTGCAATGCGGTACTGGTGGGAACGGGGTGCGTGGTTGACGTGATGTGCTTGGTTCTTCTCACCCCATTCCATAAAGGGATTGTCTTCCACGAGGTCCGTCTCTGATGCTGAGAAGACTGAGGGAATGCTGGACTAGGTTAAGGGAGCCAGGTCCTGCATGGTTGATTGCACAATTTGAAACCCAGCCCCGGCCGCTGAAAAGACACACTATGTGCACGTGCTTGCACTCTCTCTCAACAGGATGTTGGAGTGGAGACGGGATTGCAGCATGATCACATCCCACTGGGGGTTGCATTTTACCTCCACCAAGATGGCATGTCCTCTGGCAGAGGAAAAAAAAAAAAAAAAAAGGCTTTATGTCTGGGTATCTGATGGTGCTGATGGAGATCTTTCTTTTCTGTGAAGTACACTACATTTATTGGACTATAATTTCAGTGGTTTTCCTGGGGCTTGGTATGTACTTTTTTTCTTGCTATGGAGTATTTATGTGCTAACCAGATAGAGCAGGGAAGTGAGGAGGCACCCCACAGAGGGGATGGCCACACCACAATCCCTTCTCTTCCACTCTCCTTTTGGAATTTTGGGCACGCATGCACATGTGTCCAGCATGTTTCTCAAACCACCAGGTCTGAGACTCAAGTATGCAGTCAGCTATGTGCTGTCTTAACCACACCACTGGTGTGGCCCCAAAATATAATAATACTTGGTGTGGAAAAAAATGGAACTTGGGGGAGAAAGTTTACCTTGGTTTCAGGCATAGTAAGGTAAGAATGCCTTTCTCTAAAACACAAATCTGCTTCAAATGGGGGCTTTCCCCTCGTAGTTTCAGTTGCTGCTATTGATACAGCCTAGCCAAGGAGCTTCGGGGAATACACGGCAACAGCAAAACACAAGCCGCTTTACCAGAGCGTGGCCAATGTTTTTGCAAACGCCTAAGCTCAATGACCCTTTCTACTACAGTCACCAGCTAACACAGAAGTATCAAAAATTATGTGTATGAAAAAGAGATCTAACATTGAGATTTTAGGGTTATTCTAATTCACAGTGGCTGGCCTCATGGACTTTTTTTTTTTTGGTAATAATTATTTTTTAATTTGACCAGAGAAAGAGAAAGGGAAAGTGAGAAAGCAAGCCGTCAGGTCCAAGTGTGAACCACAGATGTCTCTGAGGGAGTCCAGCACTTTAACCACCATGCTACCTGCTGGCTCTCATGGACAATTCTTTAAAATGAAGATTGCTTATCTCAAAGTCTAAATACTTCTAGAAGCATCCAAGCAATGGAACTGTTCTAAAATGATTTTTTTTAAATAGGATCATTCCCATAAGGGCCTATGCAGTTGAGTGACCTCTGTGGTAGCGAGCCCAGAGGATGGTGTGCTTCACTGGCCATCATTGGCATGGTGGTGGTGTTGGTTACAGCCTAGGCCAACCAGAAAGCACAACTACATGAGAACATAGACAGTGTTACTTCTGCAAGTACTCAATTCCAACTGTACAAATATCAACATAAGGATGCATTATTAAAGGACGCTTCAGAGTTTAATATCTAACTCCACATATGTCATTAACTCATGGAAGGGGGTCCCTGGACGTGCTTTGTGCCTACCAGCTAATCCTTTTCCTCTTACTCCAAAGGACTAAATCCACACAGTGCTTGAAAGGGTTTAGGAGAACAGTGGGGACCACCAGGATCAAAGTAAATACAATTTCTTAGCAACTTAAAAAAAAAAAAAGGCAATGGGACACTGATACAGGTGGGTCTCTCACATTAAACTCCAGAGTAACTCAACAAGAGGAACCAAATGGGAAAGAAACTCTCCAGCTAATGAGGCACAGCTTGGTAAACTGGGAACTGGGAACTGGTGGGTGTAAACCCTGATGTAAATCTGCTAGCCCTGACAGTGGCATTGGTTTCCCATTCTTGAACATCTACAGAGGCTGTATTCCTCTGTCACATCAAATCTGTCAAATGTTGGGGCCCCAAAACACAATTCCTGAAAGGTGACCTTAATCATACTTGCCGACAATAATTTTATTTTTGAGAGATATATTTTTGCCATAGGGTGCGTGTGTTCACTGGAGAGACGGAGACAGAAAGATCTTGGGCACGCACACACATATGCCCAGCGTGAGTTTTAAGCCATTGAATCCAGGACTCAAACCGTGGTCGACTACGCAAGAGTCCAGCGGTGTAACCATTACATCTGCTGGTCCCCCTAATTTCATTATGCATAAAATGTATTTTTTGTTCCTCAGATTTTCTAGACTCACAGGTAATGCCTCCCTTCTATGGAGAAACTGGGTAGTCCCATTAAGCTGGTTACATACACTGTTTTTATTTAGATTTGCTGAATGAGAACAATAACAACAACAAAAAAAAAAACAACCAAACCCAATTTCTTCTGTAGGTCCAGTCCTTTTGTACAAAGGTTGGTACAGACAGCCCTGAAGCCCAGAAACAGAGTCAGTGAGAGCCCTGGGTGGGCGACACTTCACCTGGGACCTTGGCAAGTCTATGTCTATCTCCTTTGGTGCCTCGCACAGTAAGGCACTGCTAATGATGGAACAGAACAGAGGAAATGCCCACACCAAATAGTTCAAGGAACAACTTACTAGACAAGTTACAGTCTAATGATGGTAGTTGGTGATTGTTTTTCATTTTATTATTATTATTTTTACAATAGGGTGTAGCTTTATATTCCACACACACAAAATAAAACAAGAAGTGCTTAATACGAAAGAGTCCCTGCCCCCACCCCCCTCAGAACATCCTGAACATAGCAATCCAATAGAACAGGAAAATCAAGACAAGTTTGATTTCAAAATTTCAATAAAAAAGCAAAGTTTATAATGCAACAGCTGTTCAACTTCCAACTCTAAATAGGCACCATTAAACAAACCACCTCCCCCCACCCCAGCATTTTAAATTCTCCAGCTCACATTCCAGTATAAATGCTCTGAACTGTAAATCAGCTAGTAATTAATAATGGGAATAGAACCTTAGAACAGAAGTTATATTGCTTCCCTGCCGCCCTTCTCTTATAGGTATGGAGAGCGCAGGTATTAGGGGATACAAAAGTCAGAGGAAGAAGAATTAAAAAAGAAAAATCCCCAAAGCTGCAGCTGTTTGAACTAGAAAGGAAGACAGCATTTTACAAATGTTCAAAAAACCCCAAGGCAAGTAACACAATTCGTTCACTAGCACTCCTAACTTGAAAGAATAAAGAGATCGGCATCTTATTGTATAAAACTGTACTCTGAACTGTATTACAGGTTCACCAGAAACTATGGATGTAGTTTTAGCTTCATCAAGGAAAACAGGTTCAGTTCAGATCAAGTCAGATACTGTGTCTCTAGCCTAGCCGGATGGGTGTCTGGAACTGCCCCTGTCACCCTGAACAGCTGTAAACTAAGCGGTAGGATGGAACTCCATAGGAAGCTTAAGGACTGAAGAGCTGCACACAGCTAATTAGATCTCCCCTGCTTCACGCTCTTCAGAGCTCCTCCTGTCTTCTGATCTGCCATTAGCACTCTCATAGGACCGCTTCTTATCTTTTCGATCTCTGTCACGAGGTGATCTGTCTCTTGAACTCCTGTCTCTGTCACGTGATGCTAAGTCTTGGTCTCTGAATCTCTCTTTTGAGGATCTGAAAAATATTAATTTGAGGAGCAAAATATGTTGGGAAACCCAAAATCCAAAGGAAAGAATAGGAAAAATATTAAGCTACTGATCGCTGAAGATGTGTGAACGGATACACCCAAGATAGAGGAGGAAGGCTTCTGATAGAGAAGAGCACTGGCAAAGTGGAGGAGGGGACCTCGGTGAGAAGATGGGTGAAAACCAAGTGTTGTGGGTCAAAGAGCACAAGCTAAAATAATGACTTACAGGATACTCATTACCAGTGACAAACAATTCATTAAAAAAGTATTTATTGTAAAAATAATATATAGATAATAGTTTTAAAAAGTGAAAGGTATTATCAAATTTTAAAAAGATATACAGTAGAATACAGATTCCAAATTGGATGGAAATCAATGCCTTAGCACGAGGGTCAGCAAACGGTTTGCTGCCCAGCTAGTAGTTTCAATTCCCCAGCACACACTCCAGTATAATGCGCTGAACTGTAGTCAGCTAGGAATAATGGGAATGGAAAGTAAATATCTGAGGCTCTGCAGGTCACACCATCGCTGTGGCAGTATGCTCCCTTTCTTTTAACCAACTCTGTAAGAATGTAAAAACCACTCACAGCTTGCTGGCTGTACAAAAACAGGCTACACAGGAATGATCTGGCCTGTAGGCAGCAGTTTTGCCAATACCTGATTTAAATGATGACTAGAGAACTGCTCCATTAATAATATGACTTAATAACCATTTATTATTTTTAAAAATCTGCTTCACTCCTCTAGATATAGCTCATTCAACTAACAGGGAAACAAAAAACAAACAAGCAAAACAAAACAAAACAAAAACCAGAATGGAAGACAGAGAAAGATGACCACAATAAATCTTGATTAACTATAGCTGTTTCTTAAAACTACTTGCTCCATTCCCATACCTGGCACTTCAATAAGGCTGAGCATCCCTAATCCAAAGTCCAGAATACTCTAAAACCTGAAAACTACTGAGGGCAAACATGATGTCACAGGTAGAAAATTCCACACTTGACCTCATGTAACAGGTCACAGTCAAAACACTGTAATACGAAAGTAATGTATAAAATAACCACAGGCTACGTGTACGAGGGGTCTTCAAAAAGTCCACAGAAAACGTACTGGGCCAGCTCGTGACGTGCTTGTTAGGGAGGCTGGGACCTCACTTGGTGATCTGGACAGTTAAGAGTCCCAGGCCCAGCAGCCTGGAAAACATGAGTGTGTGCGCCCAAAATCCCAACAGGAGAATGGAGGAAGAAGGATTGTGGCATGGACAACCCCTCTGGCAGGTGCCTTCTCACTCCCCCGCCCCATCTTCAACAAATGCATGTGCCCTATAGCAAAAAGGCTATTATGAAAAAACTATACGCTGACATAAAAATTTTTCTGCACCAAAATTAACTTCTTTTAGTTCCGTTTTCCATGCACTTTTTGAAGTCCACTTGTATGAGGTGTATAAGAAACATAATGACTTCTGTGTTAGGACTTGGGGCCCATGCACAAAATATCTAATTAATACAGTCAAGTGCCACATAATGTTTCAGTCAGTGACAGACTATGAGGTTAGAACAGGCTCTATCACTCTAGATTTGCATAAGTACACTCTGATGTCCATGCAACCATGAAACTGCCTAACAACATTTTTCAGAAGATATCTCTGTCATTTAGCAAATCGGACTATATGTGCAAATTTTCCAAAATCTGAAATACTTCTGATCCACAACATTTTGGATAAGGGATACTCAACCAATAATAAAAAAAGAAGCTCATATTAGAAGAGATTCAAATGAAGGGAAAACCAAAGGACATCACAGGATCAGAATAAATGCGTATTCTACAAGCATCTAGAATGAATCAGTAACATATTTTTACATTTACTTGGTTCTTTACAGGTGAAATACTACTTTTACATAATTTTCTTATGTTCAGGATTAGGATCTGAGCACTTGCCAAGAACCTAAATAAGTAATACTTTCAGGAAAAAAAGAAGGCAGGGGGGAAATACTGCTGCACTAAGTTTTAGAAACATAGTTAAGGAAGGTTAAAAAGAAAGCCCAAAGATTAAATAATGTCAACTTGAAATATTCTCTTTAATTAAGGTTTTAATCAGATTAATTTTTACATTACGTACTAAAAACAAAAATCGGGCACTCTAGATCTAGTGATTGCAAGTCTACTCTAGCCTTATCTGTAGCCTCAACAGGAATGGAGTACGAAGAAGGATGACAGAAACAACACCTCAGAATAAGGACACTAGATGCTGGTAAGTCCCAGAGACGAGTGATAACTGGAAAGCAACTATGAGATAAGCACCCTGATGTCCAAAGTACTACACGTAAGCAGTTTCCACGTGCCATTTCATCAAACTGCCAACCATCCCAATCAAGCAGCTCCTCTTACTATCTGTACTTAGTAGATGAGAAAAAGACAGTGGGATCATTAAATCGCTTGGCCAAGGCCACTGAGCCCAAGCAGGATGACTCTGGAGTCTCCACCACACACGTCTGAACAGAGCAGAGGCAGCAGGATGCAGAGGGTTCTCGTTTACCCAGGGTAACTGCTGACAGGGAAAGGCCAGAGACAAACCTGTCTGTATCAGAGACCGCTATTCCACAGCAGAGGCAGGAGGACAGTAAAACATAAAAGGCGTCTGACTGGAACTTTTACTTCAAAAATCAAACCCAGGTAGCTATGTAGCAATAAGTTGATGTTGTATGTAGTAACACATAGGTTTTTAATACCAACTATCTGGCTGATCTGGGGTAAAACCAATGAAGAGGCTTTAAAAGAGAGTCCTTTTAATTCAAAGATGAGAAATGCTCTTGAGAAAGGCAAAACTTTTAATAGTTTTACAAAAATAATTCTCTGTATAAATATGCTGAAATTCGCAGATGTGAGGGGCGCCATGCATTACAGCGGGAAACCTCCTACACAACTTCGCCAACGCAGGAAGCCATCAGGGACTGGATGAGGAAACGTCATGCCATCCCTCTGCCCCACCACCAGGACGGACAGGGAAGAGTTCCCGCACACCTGAGCGATGACAGCCGAGCAGCCTGACATCGCGTGGATGTCCGTCACCTGTCAGGAGGACTCCCGAAATTCCAGTGTGCAGGCAACAGAGAGCTTTTCAAATGTGTTATTTCTGGATGAAGCCATGAAGGTAGCTTCCAAAACCCCACTGCGAGCATAAGACCAGTGGCCACACAGCACACACTGTCCCTTACCACTGCCCAGCTCATTCTCGCATCTGCCTACGATACTCACTCTATATGGAATGTGTCTATGTGAGTCTACCGTTCAAATTACACCCACTTCATTCATTTTATCAACTATCTGCACCATGTTTGATTACTCATCTCTCTTATCTAAACTCTTTGAGCATTTATTTTATCATACAGTTTAGCACTTTATAAAATGTGGTCCTACATCAATCTAATTATCAATGAAGATGTCAGTCCTGTGTACTAGCTCACATGTTAAACCTTTTACGGCAATTTGAATACATTTGCTCAACTATGTCGTATTTCTTTTCTTTTTCCTTTTTAACTAAGCCTTGTATGGTAGAAAGTATATACCCCTCACTGATTAAGTCACCTTAAGGACTACATAGAACAAGGCCAGAATACACGAAAAGAAAAACAAAATACTGATAGCCTATTGACAAACACCTTGAGAGTGATTTCAGGGAATGACTAGTTGAATTTTTTTTTTTTTAAAAAAAGAAACATTTCAACAATTTTCTGTGGATTCTATTAAGGATTTTATGTGGAGTAATTCATAGAAAATATATGATTAGTAGGTGCCGTGCTCTCAAACGTTTGTCATATATTTGCTAAAGAGCAGTTGTCAAACAAAAAGCCATTTTAAGTACAGGTTACCTTCTATTACCTGGTTTAAGGGCAATCACGTGACCTGAGGAGTTTGGGAGCATCACCTGTATGAAACCAGGAGTCCTGAACGCCGTGACTAAATGCTAATCCTGTGTCTGCGCTCAGCAGATACTCAGGTCCTTAAATACACCTCAACCTGCTGTCCTGCCCTCCTTGTACCTTTGGAGTTTCTCTTAACACCAAGGAAGTCTTGTAGCTTCCTTAATGTTCTGAATCTGCCCCAGCAACCTAATGGTATATAACAATGCATGCCTGTAGTTCAGATTAAACACGAATAAACTAGAATGTGTCCGCTCTGGGAAAGTATACCACCTCAAGTAAGTTTGGAAAACAGTAAGTCAAACAAAGCTAAACAATTCTTTAATGAAAGGATTTCTTAAGAGCCTCTAATTTGCTAATACATATTGAAAAAACTCTTAATGAGTACTGGTACCTAAAATTATTTGTCCACAAAGTACTTTTTTCCAAGACACATTAAGCAGAGAAAAGCCATAACCTCTGCGTATATTGGTTCCAATTTCTAACTCTGGCTCATGAAGTATATTCTTTCGGAACAACCCATTAATCAAGGAAAAAGTGTTACACACCCACACACAAATGTGTACATTTTACCAGATGCAAGTTTCAAACCAATAATCTCTAACTCTGAACAGAAGTAACATAAGTAAACATAAACAACTAAAGCACAAGGCAGCTCCACATCCTCGGGCGGGCACGTCAATACCTCCTCTTGGACCGCTCTCTGCTCCTATCTCTAGAACTGTGCCGACTTCTCTGGTGGCTGCGGCTGCGGCTGCGGCTGCTGGAGCGGGACCGATGGCGATGGCGCTTCTCCCGAGATTTGGATCGAGTTCTCCTCTTGCGTTCCCGTGACATGGAGCGGGACCGGTGTCGGCGGTGCTCTCTGGACCTGGATCTATGCGAAGACAAGATGTGATTTCATTTTTAGCTTCATCAGCACTACATTTTTCACTTTCTAAAGCCTTTTCTTTAAAGGAAAACTATTCCTCGATAGCTGAACATAATGCCAGTTCTATTCCAAGCCAGCCAAATCTACATTAAAATAAAGTACTATATTAATACCTACTTACAAGAATTTCAAAATAAAACTGATTCTTTTTTATTTTGGAGAGGTTTTTGCTATAGGGTGTGTGCATTCACCAGAAAGACAGAGAGAAACAGAGATAGAAAGCGAGAAGTCACTCCCCAGGGGGATGGCCACACCGCAATCCCATCCCCTCCAGTCTCCTCTCAGGATCTTGGGCATGCACGCACACGTGCCCGGCGTGAGTTTAAGCCACCAGGTCCAGGACTCGAACTGTGGTCGACTACATGGGAGTTCAGGACATAGCCATTATGCTAACTGCTGGTTCCAAAACTGATTCTTACAAGTCAACCATACTGTACAAATTTACATCAGGAATATAAAAAATAGAAGGTGGGGCCAGTAGTGGCATGGTGGTTAAAGGTGCTGGACTCCCACATGGCCAACCATGGTTCGAGTCCCAGACCTGGTAACTTTCTTTCTCACTTTCTCTCTCTCTCTCAGATGGGTGCATATGTCCTGCAGTGAATTAAAACTAGTAATAATGGCAAAATTAAATAAATAATTATTTTTTAAAAATAGAAAGTGATGAATTATGTCATGATGATAAGCCAGGGACTATATTACCTAGATGCTTTATTAATTTAATTTCATTTAAACTTCTAAGACTTCTGGCATACTTTAGAAATTAAGTATGTACCCAAGGGACATGGACAGAAGGCAGCTTAGACAGAAGAAAGCATAGTGTTTAGGGTAAATTACTCTACCTGAAATGGAAAGGTTGTATGAACACAGACATAAGTTCTGAAAGTCCACAATAGCCCTAGTCACAGTGTAATCAAAATGCAGTGAGGAGGCCAGCAGATGGTGCAGCAGTTACGTTGTTAGACTCCCACATGGCTGACTACAGATTGAGTCCTGAACCTGGCAGCTTCAAACTCATGCCAGGTACGTGTGCACGTGTGCCCAAGATCCCAGGAGGAGAATGGAGAACGGATTACGGAGTGGCCATCCCCCCAGGGGGGTGATGTCTCACTTTTCCTCACTCTCTCTCCCCAACAAGGCAAAAACCTCTCAGAAAACAACAACAACAACATCCCACAGTATGACATCTCTCTAACCAAGGAGCACATACTCTGGGAGGGGAAAAACTTGCAAATCATTTTACTTGATTTGTGGAAAAATGCTTTTCTAATGAGTACAGGAGTAGAGAAGGAAAAACACTTCAGTAGTCTTGGCTGAGTCACAACTAACCTGCGTGCAGACGGGTAGTGATGGGGCTGAGGGTGGCAGGCAGAGACGTAAGCATGAGAGTGGAAACCCCCAGGGAGGAGGCGAGCACCTCTGTTAAAAAAGCCCCTCTAAAGAGTGACAGAGGTGTTCTAAACTAGACCATGGTGATAGCTACATAACTTTACCAAGTGACATGTACACTTAAAAACTGAGGACTCCTATGGAACGGCATGTAAATTATATCTCAATAAAGCGGTGAGTTTTTTTATTTTTTTATTTTTATTTTTTTTAAGAGAGATTTTTCCAATAGGGAGCAGGTACTTGCCAGAGACACAGAAAGCAAGAAATCACCCCCTGGGAGGACGGTCATGCCATAATCCCTTCTACTGTTCTCTTGGGATTTGGGGCACACACATGCACCCGGAGTAAGATTTTTTTTTTTTAAGCCACCAGGTACAGGATTCGAACCATGGTCAACTACATGGGAGTCTAGCAACATTACCATCACGCCACTTGCTAGTCCCAAGTTGTTAGGTTTTTTTGAGTTGCCTTAAGTACCGTGATGTTTGGGGTCAGCAGGTGCTGTGGTGATTAGGATACTGGACTCCCCATGACTGACCACTATCTGAGTCCTGGTCCCAGTGGCTTGAGAATCACACCAGACGCGTGTGCATTCATGCCAAAAATCCTAAAAGGAGAGCAGAGAAGGGATTGTAGTGTGGCCATTTCCTCAGGGGAATGATTTCTTACTCTCTCCCCAACAAGCACACATGCCCGATGGCAAAAATCATTAAAAAAAAAAAAAGATGTGTTCTCAAAATTTGATAAATTCAAAAGCACATCATTCAGATGGTCTAGTTTTCAAACTTAGCTTGTTTTTCTTTATTTTAGTTTTTGCTATAGGACGTGTGTGCTCACCACAGAGGGGGAGAGAAAAAGTAAGAAATCATTCTCCCATGGAGAATGGTCATGCCACAATACCTTCTCCATTCTGCTCTTGGGATTTCGGGCACGCGCACACACGTGCCCGGCATGATTCTCAACCTGCTGGGTCTGGAACTTAAACCAGGTAGCTGGCATGTGGGATCCAGTTACTTACCTCCACACCACCTGGTGGCCCACAAACTTACATTTACTTTTATCATCATCTTGATATTTTTAAAATTTAAAAGCATTCGGCTTATGTCAATATTATAGTCAAAAAAGTGCTCATATTGTGACATACTACCAATACTGAATAGAGCATTTATACCTCTGAAGAGAATACGAGAGTATTTCAAAAAGGCTTATCCAAGAATAGAATTAAAGATTTTGGTGCAAAAAAATTTAAAATCCACGCAGTTTCTTCATAATAAGTATTTTCCATGTATTTTCAGGAATCCTTTCATATTTCCAAAAAGGAACACAGGGAAAATATAAAAATACTACAATATGCATTTTATCAAACGATATTTTATTTATTCAAGCTACAGTAACCCTATTTTTTTTCAATTCATAATCTTATTCAACTTTTTAAAAATTCTGTGCATATACATGTTCATTCAAAAAATATTGGTGCTAGTTAGCGGTGTGGTGGTTGGGACTGCTAGATGCCAAATGGCTAAGAGCAGTTTCAAGTCACAGACCTGTCAGCCTGAAAAACTCAGTGGGCAATTTGTGTGCGTGCTCCAAATCCAAAGAGAATGAAAGAGAAGGGACTGTGGTGTGGCCATCCCCCCCGCCCCGTAGGTGATTTCTCGCTTTCCCAGTCTCTTTCTGTCCCACACTGGTAAGCACATGTACCCTATAACAAACACTTTAACAAACAAACAAAAAATCGGGAACCAGCAGTTAGCATAATGACTATGTCGCTGGACTCCCACATAGTCGACCGCGGTTCATGTCCCAGACCCGGTGGCTTAAAACTCACGCTGGGCGCGTGTGTGTGCGTGCCCAAGATCCCGAGAGGAGAATGGAGGAGAAGGGATTGTGGCGTGACCATCCCCCCTGGGGGGTGATTTCTCGCTTTCTGTCTCTATGTCTCTTTCTGTCTGTCTGGCGAGCACACACGCCCTATAGTGAAAACCTCTCCAAAAAAAAAAAAAAAAAATTACTGGTGTCTTTTGCACTATTCTAGGTACTAGGAAAACTGAACAGTAAATAAAGTCCCTGACTTCTTAGAGCTTAATACTCTAGAAAGGGGTCTCTCTATATGAAAATTCAGACAGTAAATAAACATGTCATGTAGTAAAGGAACGATACATGAACAAGGTAAAGATGCACAGAGAAATGGGGTGGTAATATTTTATACATAAGAGACATGGAAGGCTTTTCTCATATGACAGCTTTAAGCAAAGACCGGAAGTAGTAAGGGCGGAAAGCTGGCAACCATCTCAGAGAAGGTAGAGGAAATGCAGCTGGGAGAGCGCACAATATGTGGCAGAAGAGACCAGTAGACGGGAATGAAGCAAGCATAGGGGACTGACTGGACAGCCAAGGACTCCATCACCCAAGCCAGGGGGCTCTGCAGGACAAACCACACAGAAACAAGAGCTATTTATAAACATTCTGAGAACACAGATATAAACGAGAACCCTCCCAGGGCAGACTCGGCTACATGATCACTCTGATTAAAAGCTATGTAACAATTTGGACTTCTGCAAAAGAAGTAGGAAACTTTTGGAAATTAGCAGATCTCTTTTTTTAAAGGGCACATTCTGGCTGATAAGGAAAATAAAAGGGAGAGGAGACTGGGAGTGTGCAAACACAGAAATAAAGAAGACCAGGTAAGAAGCTATCACTGGGACCAGCAGATGGTGTAATGGCTACATCGTTGGACTCCCACATGGCGGACTGTGGTTTGTGTCCCAAACCCAGAGGCTTAAAACATGCTGGGTGCAGGACCAGCAGTTAGCGTAATGACTATGTCACCAGACTCCCATGTAGTCAACTGCAGTTTGAGTCCTGGACCTGGTGGCTTAAACTCACACCAGGCGCGTGTACATGCGTGCCCAAGATCCTGAGAGGAGAACGGAGAAGGGATTGTGGCGTGGCCATCCCCCCCTGGGGGGGTGATTTCTCACTTTCTATCTCTCTGTCTCTCTCTGTCTTTCTGGTGAGCACATGCGCCCTGTAGCAAAAACCTCTCAAAAAAAAAAAAAAAAAAAAAAAAAAAAAAAAACAAACATGCTGGGGGTGTGTGTGCCCTTGCCCAATATCCCAAGAAAATGGAGAAGGGATTGTGGCATGGTTATCTTCCCTGGAGGGTGAATTCTTGCTTTGTCTCTCTCTGGCAAGCAAGTGCATGTGCCCCATAGCAAAAATCTATCTCTCAAAAAAAGAAACTACTGCAGTATCAAGGTTAAGAAGGGGCTTGGTGGAGCCAGCAGATGGTGTGGTGGTTAAAGCACTGGATTCTCACATGGCTGACCATAGTTTGAATCCCGGAGCTGGTAGCCTGCTTTCTCACTTTCCGTTTCTGTCTCTCTCTGGTCAAAATAAGAAGTAAATAACAAAATTAAATAAATAAATAATGTATGTTTTTAAAGAAGGAGCTTGGACTAGAACAAGTGGAAATTAAATTCCCAGTCCAACTATCTAAAGATGTACAAATGCTTTAAATAAAATACCTTTTCAGCAAATGGATCAGTATATTAATCAGCCAGTAACAAGAGCAGTATCACCGTTTAATGTTTCTATATCTCATCTTGGACCTGAAAAACTGACTATATATTAGTTGACAAAATTATTAATTTTTTAAAAAATAATTATTTATTTTATTTATTCATTCATTCATTTTTTTAGTTTGACCAGAAAGAGACAGGGTGACAGTGAGAGAGAGGGGAAGTGAGAAATCAAGCCATCAGATTCAGGACTTGAAACCCTGGTTGGCCATGTGGGAGTGTCCAGAGCCTTAACCACCACACCACCTGCTGGTCCCCCAAAATTATTAATTTTTAATCATTAACTTATTATTATTATTATTTTTGTAGAGGTTCTTTTGCTATAGGGTGCATGCACTCACCAGAGAGACAGAGAGAAGGAAAGAGAGACAGAAAGTGAGAAATCCCCCTTCACTGGGGGGATTGCGGGCCACACTGCAATCCCTTCTCCTCCATTCTCTCAGGATCTTGGGTACGTGCACACACACACACACATACACACACTCACACTCTCCACCTGAGTTTCAAGCCACCAGGTCCAGGACTCAAAGCACAGTCGACTATGTGGAAATCCTGCGACATAAACACTATGCCATCTGCTGCTGGCCCCAATCATTAACTTTTTAATGTCTTTAAATTTTTTGTTTTAAACAAAAATACCACAGAAAGATTCTAACATGTACTAAGGGGTAGCCAAAAGAAATTTAAGGTTTTTTTTTTATATCAATAAATGCTCTTGTTTTCAGGGAAAAATTCTTGAGAAATATTGATAGTTACTCTCTAGAGTGGTGTCAGGAGATTTCAGAGAGATGTGGTCTAAACAAGAAGAATGGCAGTGTGACATTTTAAGATGCATGCTCACCCATCATTCCTGGTTCACTGACTGTATGGCCTGAAGCTTGCCAAGGTAGGCCACAGAACTGGTCATAAAGTGACGAGGCCATGCAGCCAACACAGGCTGAACATAAAGGAGCTGTATCTCATGCCTAAGCAAGGACTGGGCTGAGAAGAAACTGTGAAGCAAGGCTGACAGTTATGTGCTCCAATTTCTAACTGTGTTTTGCTGTACTGGTCTGCACTTAATTTCTCTGCCATTAGCTTTACTGTTATTACGTATCCCGCAAGGGTAAAATAACACCCGCAGCCTTACTGCAACTTTACAATAAAGCCAATTAGTGATCCTGAAGGAATGCGGGTTTCCTAAGGTGAGGTGGGGATCAGGAAATTTGAGACTCCCCCACCTGCCTGTGTTAAGCCGAATTAGCATATGTTAGGTTAAGTTAGTATAAGCCAAATTAGCCTTAGTAGCATATGTAGACTAAGTTAGTTTAAGGCTAATTTTACATAAATATCCCTTGTTAAAGCTGCAGGCCAAGTTAGCTTAGGTCAAGTTAGAGTACCCACCGCCATGACAGGGACTCAAAGATAAAGTACAAGAATTCACTGATTAACAGACAAAAATTCAGCAAATAAAATACAGGGACCCGCGGGTTAATAGAAGGACAGATCTGGCTAACAGCGACAGAATAAACACACCTGAGGGCTCCAGGGGGAAAATTAACTATCTTAGCTGGGAGTTCTTATGTAGTTCGGGCAGGCAACAGATCGTCTTTAACTACAAAGAGTTTCTCATCTGTGTGCTGTTAACTTTGAAGAACTGCTAATAAAACATCCTGTGTTGTCTCCTGAGCTTGTACAAAACCCTCTCATCCAAAAAGGCCCTGTCCGGTAATCAAGATTTAAGAAGAAAATGCACCAGACAGATGGACTCCTTCATTCTGAGGACTGTGTTTGACTTTACCTGATCAAACAGAACAGTTTGTTGATAATTGTTTCCATACTTTGTATACCCTATTTCTTAAAGTAAATCTTCTACTTCCCCCTCACCCTTCCTACTTCTATAAAACATCCCTCAATAAATACGTATGTTTGATAGCCACTGGGGCTGCAGTCTTGAGCTTGCTCTGGCTGTAGTCGGCTGAGAACATGCTGAAGGGCATTGAGGTCTCTACCTGAATTTCTGCTCGACCGCCGTTGCCTTCCTGTGTATGAGCCTCAACCCACCCCGGCTGGAGCAGGTCTCTGGCAATAAAGAAATGAAGACTCTCATTTCAGAGGGAGAAAAGTACAGAGTCCAAGAAAAATCTGAAGAGAGAGGCCTTGCTGGATTTTTCCCAATCAGTCTACCACCATTAGATCATACTTTTTTTTTTAAGTTTTCTAGAGGTGCTCATGCTTGCGGAAGAGAGACAGAGAGAAAGAGAAAGAAGGAAAATCAGAAAGCACCACCCTGGGAACCAGCAGTTAGCGTAATGGCTATGTTGCTGGATTCCCATGTAGTCGACCGCGGTTCGTGTCCCAGACCCGGTGGCTTAAAACTCACGCTGGGCGCGTGTGCGTGCGTGCCCAAGATCCCAAGAGGAGAATGGAGAAGGGATTGCAGTGTGACCATCCCCACTGGGGGGTGATTTCTTGCTTTCTGTCTCTATGTCTCTCTCTGTCTGGCGAGCGCACGCACCCTATAGCAAAAACCTCTCCAAAAAAAAAAGAAAAGAAAGAAAGCACCACCCATGGGGGGATGGCCACATCATACTCATTTCTCCTTCCAGGATTTTGGGCACGCACAAACATGCACCCAGCATGATTTTCAAGCCACAGGTTCTGGGATCCGGCCGCCTTAACCACCGCAACACAGACAGGCCTCAATCACACCCTTTTTGTTCAATCATATTTCTATGTAGTCATCCATATTTTAATGTCTGTGCAATTAAGCCTCCATAAAAGGTCCAAAAGGAAAGAGTTCTGAAAGTTTCTAAACAGTTGAACAAATGAAGGCCTGCAGGAAGGTACCCAGAACTCACAGTCATGCTAGGAGGGTGGCATGCCCCAGTTCCACCAGAAGAGAAGAAACTGTGCCTGGGACCCTTCCAGACCTCGTCCTGTGTATCTCCTTTTCTTCTGGCTATTTATTTATATCCTTTAAAATATCCTTCATAAGGGACCAGTAGTTAGCGTAATGGCTATGTCACTGAACTCCCATGTAGCTGACCGCGGTTTGAGTCCTGGACCCAGTGGCTTAAACTCATGCTGGGCGCAAGTGTGTGCATGCCCCAGATCCCAAGAGGAGAATGGAGGAGGAGGGATTGCTGTGTGGCCATCCCCCCTAGGAGGTGATTTCTCACTTTCTGTCTCTCTCTCTCTCTCTTTTTCTGGCGAGCACACATGCCCTATAGCAAAAAGCTCTTAAAAAAAAAATCCTTCATAATAAAGCCAGCCAATAGTATGGTGGTTAAGACAGCTGGATCCCACATGGCTGGCTGTGTAGTTCGAGCCCCAGACCTGGTGGCTCAAAAGACACAGGAGACATGAGTGTGTATATTCCCAAAATCCTGAAAGGAGGAAGAAATGGAGTGGAAGACTGAATACTGTACCCGGCAAGATTATCATATGGGAAGAAAAGACAAAAACATTCTCAGATAAACAAAAACTGATAGAATGTACCAACACCAGACCAGATCTCCAAGAAGTTCTCAAGGGAGTGCTATACCAGGAAAATGAAATACAAACACACAGAAATAGGAATTTTAAAAACTAAAAAAATGGCCAACTTAATTGTAGAGACACGTTTGGAGTTAAATATTATATCCCAGAATTTAATCAGGAAGATCAAGCCACAACAGAAGACAGACATGAGATTGAACTGGTGAAATAGGATTTTATGACTTTTGACTAAACATTGCTGATTTTCTTCTAGGGTTTGTTTTCCAGTTTTAAGGATTTTTGTCCTGTCTTGAGCTGCTGATAGGTTCATGTACATACTATCTGAACAGAATCCTAACCTGTTTCCTGGCTTTAAGTTCTAAGTAAAGTTGCTTAGCATTTCTTTGATTTATTAAAGCTAAAACTACTTTTCTTGAAAGTAAAAAAAATATTAAAAAATACCTATTTAATACCATACTAAGCTTCATAGCATCAGCGAGGTGCTAATATATTCATTCTACTCAGTTTCACGCCTAAAATCAGACATGTGTTTACTGACATGTACATACCAGCTGAACTTGCTATTACTGATAGTAGTTACTTAAGAAATTTTGTGAATCAATAAAAAGGGGGGGGGAGGAATGGAAAACTGCAGACACCTAAGATAGTGTGGGAGGAGGGGGGAATGGCAGAGGGTGAGAAATAGGGGTAAAAAATATATATATATTCATGTATATATATGAAACTAGAAATGGAAAATTAATGACAATAACATGTATAATTAAGCTACGACGCAGCATATTTTGGATGGGAAATCACATTTTGTATGCTGTGATGATACTCAGGGATTGAACATAAATTAATTAATTAAAAGTGTTTCAGAAGAAAATTTTAAAAAGAAAAAACAAAGCTTCTTGTATCAATCTTGTGTAATAATACCTACCGTTTGGGATTCTTGCTATGTGATCGGGACCTAAAGAAAAAAAAAAAGAGTATCAATTTTTAGAAAAGTGACTACAAGCAAAAGAAAAAACTTCAAAATGCTGTTAAATTGCAATTTTCCTGATCTCTAATTTTCATATTAATTTTATAAATATAAGGTATGAATTTATGTACCCAAACTTTTCCAAAATGGACCATAAACTCTACAGACCTCCCTACCATGCTATACGGGCTTCCTTAACTCAGGATACCTGGTTTTTAAAAATGCATATGCTGCTGGGAGACTACAACACAATTTATCAAACTTTCTGATTCTCCAGAAACCACTTCCAGCCTGGAAAGCAGTCTGTTAATAGCTGTCACTTCTCTTTTCCCTCCTGGGAACTCAGTAAAACTTCTATGATCGTAGAGCATACGCTTTGGAGCTATAACCTCATACTACAGCTCCTGGAACACCTAGCTCAATTTTCCAACAACTGTTTTCATGGGAAATGAGACACTTATAATGCATTTTTCACATCTGCCAGAACACAGGTAATGATAAGTATTAATAGTTGATATTATGGTTAGAAGAATGTCATAGGGACATTTCTGTCCTGGGTAACACATAGCATGGCCAAAATCATGGCTTTGCACTCAGCCAGATGTGAGTTTTTACTCTGGCTCTACCCTTGTCATCTGTGTGACTTGGAAAATAATATATCCTCCTCCTCAGCTTAGTCTGTCACTGGCAGAAAGGGAGTAATAATGCAAATTTCACCAAGGGAGATAGAGTGTTTTAAGAATTGCCTAAACTAAATAATAGTTAAATTTCCTAGCACAGTGTACCTGGTATTTTATAAATGCCTAGTGACAGTGGTTTTTCTTTCTTTCAGTTATCACTTTCAACACCATATTTGGATTCCCATTCTGCATAATTTTTGTTTTTTAAGAGAGAATTTTGCTATAGGGCATGTACACTCGCCAGAGAAACAAAGAAACAGAAAGTGAGAAATAACCCCCCAGAGGGAATGTCCATGACACAATCCCTTTTCCTCCATTTTCCTCTCGGGATCTTGGGCACGTATGCACATGCGCCCGGTATGAGTTTCAAGCTGCCAGGTCCAGGACTTGAACCATGATCACCAATGTGGGAGTCCAGCAATGTAACTATTACGCCACCTGCTGGTTCCCCCATCTTGTATAATTTCATACTTCCTTATCATTCATCTTCCACAATTACAGTATTTCGTTAAGGTCATAGATTTTATTTTTTTTAGAGAGGTTTCCGCTATAGGGCGCGTGCGCTCGCCAAACAGCAGACAGACAGAGACAGACAGAGAGACAGAAAGCGAGAAAACACCCCCCAGGGGGGATGGCCACGCCACAATCCCTTCTCCTCCATTTTCCTCTCGAGATCTTGGGCACACACGCCCGGCATGAGTTCTAAGCCACCAGGTCCGGGACGCAAACCGCGGTCAACTACGTGGGAGTTCAGCGACATAGCCATTACGCTAACTGCTGGTCCCAAGGTCATAGATTTAAAAAAAAATTTTTTTTGAGTTTTTTTTTTTTTTTTTTTTTTGGTTATAGGGTATGTGTGCTTGCTGGAGAGAGAGAGAGAGAGAGAGAAAGATCACCTCCAAGGGGGATGGCCATGCTGCAATCCCTTCTCTTTCATTTTCCTCCCAGGATTTTGGGGGCACACACAGCCGGCATGAGTTTCAAGCTGCTGGGTCTGGGACTTGAGCGATGGTTGGCTATGAGGAAGTCCAGTACCTTAACCACTATTCCACTCACTGGACTCTAATTTTTTTTTTTTTTTAACATTTCCAAAATAGGGTTCCATTTTGTAGTAATTGTAAAAATAAACTAGCCAGGTGGTAAGCAACGTAAAAGGAAGTGATGTGCTTTCTTGTCATTTACAAATGTAAAAGCACAGTCTTACAAAGAATTTTTCTTATTTGACTGTCACTTCAGCTGACTCTTAAATTGAGATTTCCAATGTTACTTTAAATGTCATTTATACTGCCTTAAATACCATAACATTGGCACCAGCTGTTGGGGTAATGGCTATGTCACTGGACTCCCATGTAGTTAACTGCGGTTTGAGCCCCGGATCTGGTGGCTTAAACTGACGCCAGGCGTGTGTGCGTGCGTGCCCAAGATCCCGAGAGGAGAATGGAGGAAAAGGGATTGTGGCATGGCCAACCCCCATGGGGAGTGATTTCTGGCTTTCTGTCTCTCTGGCGAGCACACGCGCCCTATAGCAAAAACCTCTCTCCTCTCAAAAAAAAAAAAAAAAAAAAAAAAAAAAACCCATAATATTAGGACATACAGTAATCCCTTGGTGTCCATGGAATGCACACCAAAATTCA
Organism: Tupaia tana; assembly: GCA_026018925.1. Taxonomy (NCBI): domain Eukaryota; kingdom Metazoa; phylum Chordata; class Mammalia; order Scandentia; family Tupaiidae; genus Tupaia; species Tupaia tana. The sequence goes on from JAKSZU010000003.1 coordinate 15,797,109, forward strand.
AGGATGCTCAAGTCCTTTACATAAAATGGCCTAGTATTTGCATATAAATTATGAACATCCTCCTGTAAACTATCTTATAAGAAACCTTTAATTTTAGTTTTTTGCCATGGAGCTTATGCAAACTTACCAGAAAGAGACAGACAGACACAGGGAAAGGGGAACAACCACCCCCCCAGGGGATGACCATGCCACAATCCCTTCTCCAGTCTCCTCTTGGGGTTCTGGCTACGCACATACACATGCCCACAGTGGCTTTCAAGCACCCACTATGATTTTCAAGCTGCCAGGTCCAAGTCTTGAACCATGGTCAGCCTTATGGGAATCTAGCACATGAACTACTATACCACCTACTGGCCCCACTTGCAAAGTAATCTTAGCATCAGATGGAAGTGAAAAGGAAAATACATACATTTCTTTGGCATTTCTCTTAGGGAGCCATCTCTGCCCTCTTCATAATAAATGGCATGGCCTAGCTGCACGTGCAACTGGTAGAGGCATGTATACTGAGGGCCGACTGCACTCCCGTAAGAACTTAGTGTACAAAGAGTGAGAGGGGACCAGCAGGTGGCGTGGTGATTAAGGCGCTGGACACTCCCATATGGCCAAACACGGTTCAAGTCCCGGACCTGGTGGCTTGCTTTCTCACTTTCTCTCTCTCTCTCTCTGGTCAAATGAAAATAAATTAATAAATAAAATTAATAAATAATTCTTAAAAAAACAAAAAAACAAAAAACAAAAAAACAAAGAGAAGAGTGAGAACATAAAGCTCAGAGATGAAACATGTACAGAGCTGACAACACTTTCCCTAAGAAGGGGAACATCCAAATGCAGGCTTGCTTTATTTTGGCATTACTACACGGAGGTGAAACACTACAAGCCATACAACACAAACCAAGTATGCGTAAACCTCCTGAAGTAGACCAAGGATAACATGCTCACGGTTTAGAGAAAGTTGGCAAGTTCTTCTCATATACTAGAGATGGTTTTAATAAACTTAAGACCTATTTGCTAACTCTGAAGAGAAGGCATTTAAATTTCACAGGTGCAAAATATAATTAACGCTAGAAATCAGAACTACAGGTAAATCTTTTGTGGTATGTGTGGTTCACCTTAAAGCTATGGAAGGAGAAGTTATGAAGATAAGTTACAGAGATTGTGCCACCACGATGCCATGTAATTTTAGTTGCCAATAAGTTCCTAAAAATTTAGAAATCTGGGACTGGCTCTGTGGCTTAATGGTTAAAGGGAGTTGGATCCCACATGGCTAATGACGTTCAAATCCTGTCCCCAGTGGCTTGAAAAACATATCAGGTCCATCTTTATGCATGCCCCAAATCCTAACAGAATGGACAAAAGGGGACTGTGGTGTGACCACGCCCCATTGCAGGGGTGTTTTCTCCCTCTCCCTCTTTTGAGCACAAGCACCCTTTGGCAATTAAAAGAAAAATGTAGACATTCTAAATATAAAGAATTATATTATCAATTAACAAATACTAATAAAGGCAGAATTGTGTACATTTAGCTATTATTAAATTATGTGAATTGTTATGGTTCATGACTCCTAGAATTAAAAAAATAAAAACCAAAGTTTAATATAAAAGAATTAAAAAATCAAACAAAAACAAAAAAAAAGAAAACAAACATTTTATCAATAAGTATAAAATACATCACATAAAAATAAAAAGTTATGGATACTGGCAGGTGGTGTGGTGATTAAGGCTCTGGACTCCCACAGGGCCGACCGCAGTTCAGGTCTTGGACCTGGCGGCTTAATTTCTCACTCACCTCACCCCCTCTGTCTCTCCCTGGATAAATGGAATAATAATGATAATAAATAAAATATTCTTTATAAAATAGGATAAAATAAAAAGTTATGTGCCAGCCTGGTATAAATCTGTCAAATATGAAAAATTAGAGAGGGTTAGAAAATAGGTTCTCATACATTTTATTATAATGCAAAGCATTCTTAGTCACTTTTCTACCATTTTAAAGGAAATCATTATTAAATTGTCAAGCGTTATTATAGCTGCACATTTTTTCACACAGTCTTTTTTTTCCTGCCATAGGGTGCATGTACTTGTTAGAGAGGCAGAGAGTGAGTACTCATCCCCAAAGGGGATGGCCATGCCACAATCCCTTCTCCATTCTCCAAGAAAACAGAAATTTCTCACGTCCCAAAACAGAATTAACATCTAAACTCCTCTATCAATCACATTTCTTTTTAGAACTGGGAAGATTAAACTTCAAATGCATAGACCACTACTCCATACCTCCTCAGCTTCTCCCTTTCTTCTCTCTCTCGCTCCTCTCTTCGTTTCAGACGCTCCTGGTTTCTCTTCTCCTGCTTCTCAGCCACAACTCTCTTAAAAATGATAATAATAAATAAGAAGCATAATTACTGGTTCCATAATTAATTAGCTTTATCCTGAACTGTATGTTCCCAGCATAATAAAATTAACACTAAAATCTGTTTAATAACAACTCAATTTAAAGATGTGGCAGGTATATAATATTGGGTTTATAAATATGCTTCAAAATCTTTCCCCAAAATTGGTAAAATAGCATGTTTCTCCAGAATTCTTTTTTAAGTTTATTTCCCTGATGAGGATGAGACAGTGTGAGAGACAGAGAGACAAGCACCTGCAAATGTGACCCACATCAACTAGCCTCTCAGGCCTTCTCAGCCAGCCAGGATTATGGGCATGGGCACAGAGTATACAGGTTGACCAGGGAACCAAAGTTCTGATTGTCCACATGATTCCAGTATCGCTTGAGCAGCACATTACCACTGTATCATCACGCCAGTCCATCATTTCTTAATGATGTTTCCAATTCACTTTTACAAGAGTTTCTTCCGTAAATATTTTCCAAAATTAATTTGTACTTTTTTTAAAAGAATTATTTTTATTTAACTTTACTGGTCTGTTTATTTTTAATTAGATAGAGAAGGACAGAGCAAGAGAGAGAGAAAGAAAGTGAGAAAGCAAGTCACCAGGTCCGGGACTTGAACCATGGTCGGCCATGTGGGAGTCCAGTGCCCTTAACCACCATAACGCCTGCTGGCCCCTAATTTGTACTTTTTTTTTGGAATGGTCTTTGTTATAGGGTGCGTGCACTCGCCAGAGAGACAGAAAGACAGAAAGCAAGAAATCACCCCCCCAGAGGGGATGGCCACACTGCAATCCCTTCTCCTCCATTCTCCTCCTGGAATTCTGGGGATGCACACACGCGCGCGGCCTGAGTTTTAAGCCACCAGGTCCAGGACTTGAATACAGTCTACCACATGGGAGTTCAGTGACATAGCCATTATGCTAACTGCTGGTCACCCCCAATTTGTACTTTCTAAAGAACACCAAACACTGGGGGCAGGAGGGAGAGACTCAAGGGGGAGAAAAAAAAGCAAAACATTTCAACAGACACAAAAACTGAAAATTACTCGGCCAGCAGGGTAGCATGGCGGTTAAGGTGCTGGACACTCCCACACGGGCAACCATGGGTCGAGTCCTGGACCTGGTGGCTTGCCTCCTCACTCTCTTCCCCCACTGTGTCTTTCTCTGGTCAAGTTGAAATAAATGAATAAATAAAAATTAAATAAATAATTTTTTTAATAAATGGAAAATTATCCAATGAGGATAATGTGAATGGTAATCTATTTGACTAGAGTAATATGCAGTGTATAGTGTAGTCATGCTGGGAAAATCATACTGTATGCTATAAAAAATGTAAATGATTAAATGTAAAAAATAATAAATTAAATGAATAAATTTTTTGCTTACTAGACACTAAAATAAAAGCATCTTAAATCACTGCAAGTTCCCATGCCCTATGATTGCTAATACAGATATATCTTCTGTTGCTTCCAATTACCATCCTGATTCTTCTGCTTTTAAAGAGAGGAGTACAATGGCAGAGAGTTCTGTTGTTGAGTCTACATGTGCAAAGATTACCAAAAAGGAACCATTTCTGAGGTTTACCTTAGAGACCACAACCACTTGCTATAGGGAAATTTACTTTGAAGATTTTTATACACTTACTTAAGATCATCCTATAAGGTCATTAGTAAAGTTATGATGAATTTTTGCATGGAAAAATCTATCCTATGACCCAACAGTTACTATGAATACTGAGAAGGGATCACTGTTAACTACAAGGAAAACATCCTTGGGTGTTTTCTGATTGCACATCATTTTAAATGTCAAGCTACAGATCTTGGGTTAATTTGAGTAACAATAACTACATAAAAAGCGACTATCCAGGCCCAGCCACAGGGATGCTGGGTAGCAGGGGTGCTGCTATGCAACGTTGGAGACCATCTAGAAAGGCTCTGCGTTAGCAACCTGGCAGGCACACCTCCGATCCTTGCTAGCTGCAGCCTTGGGGGTGAGGTTATGGTGTGAAGACCCAGTTGAGGGTGTTTCCCTCTGCTCCCGAAAGAAACAAACTTTAAAAAAAAAAAAAAAAAAAAAAAAGAAAAGAAAAAAGAAAGGAAGAAAAAGAATGTATCCACTGTTCCCATCTCAATTCACACAAAACACAATTCTTAAAAACCAGCCACACATCAGACTATTGAAAGGTAAACTACTATATCCAGACTGCCTTATCTTTGCCAATTCAGAAACACATCCCACATATTTTGTCTTTATTTCAGCAAAAGAAACCACATAAGAACCATATTGCTTTTCTTACAATATCCTATATATTAAAGTAATAGTGATTTTCATTTTTTTGTAGGTTTCATCCTACATCCTTTCTTTTTTTTTTTTTTTTTTCCCTTTTTTTTTTTTTGAGAGGTTTTCGCTACAGGGCGCGTGCGCTCGCCAGACAGACAGAGAGACAGAGAGACAGAAAGTGAGAAATCATCCCCCGGGGGGGATGGCCACGCCGCAATCCTTTCTCCTCCATTGTCCTCTCGGGATCTTGGGCACGCACGCACACGCACCCGGCATGAGTTCTAAGCCACCGGGTCCGGGACACGAACTGCAGTTGACTATGTGGGAGTCCAGCGACATAGCCATTACGCTAACTGCTGGTTCCCAATCCTACATCCTTTCTGAAAAGGGGGCAGAAGCATAAAATATGATTAGAACTAGAGGTGCTACAAACTTGCAAATTTTTTTTTGCAGTGAAGAATTACTATTATATTGAGTTGCTGAAAAAGTCATGACTCGGGAACCAGCAGTTAGCGTAATGGCTATGTTGCTGGACTCCCACGTAGTCGACCGCGGTTCGCGTCCCGAACCCAGTGGCTTAGAACTCACGCCGGGCGCGTGTGCGTGCGTGCCCGCCCAAGATTCCGAGAGGAGAATGGAGGAGAAGGGACTGCAGTGTGACCATCCTCCCTGGGGGGTGATTTCTCGCTTTCTGTTTCTATGTCTCTGTCTGTCTGGCTGGCAAGTGCACGCGCCCCTACAGCGAAAACCTCTCCAAAAAAAAAAAAAAAGTCATGACTTATTTTTGTGTAGAAAAATATGTCATGACTTTTCTAATGACCCAAAATTAATGTTATATCAGCTTTATTGAGGGAAAAAAAGGACAACAATGGAAATTTTAGGGGACTTTGTATAAAGTAATTAATTAGTTATGAAACCAGTTTAAAAGAGCTCTAATATAGCATTATGCCCAACACAAAATGCTACCTCCCAGCATATTGGGATGGTACTTAAAGTCTGCTTCTCAGACATTTTTCACTAAGCCAGACTGACGCTCCACTTACATTCCTGCATTACTTAGTATGTGTTGTTAACAGATACCAAATATAACTGAATCACATCCAAGAATACTGCATACAAAGACAATACAGATCAGAAAAATAGTGGCTATGTAAGATATAGTGAGGGATATTAATTTACCAATGTACCTTTAATTCTTCAAGTTTCTCTCTTATTTCAATAAATCCCAGGTGCAGTTTACCCCCAAAATGATCAGCTAGCCTTCTGTCATTATCATGAAGACCTAAATAGGCAGAGCAGACTTCACAGACTCGAAGTTTCTGCTGTTGAAAACTGGAAGCTGGCATAGAATTCCGATACACTTCCTAAAAAATGAGAAAAACAACAATCATATAAACCTAATTGAAAGTCACACAATAAAGGGATGGAGAGGGGCTCAGCAATAACGCGACAATCTGCGAGGCGAACCCACACAGAAGATCGCAGGTTCACACAGAGATGCCTCCCTGACGTGTACACCCGACCAGGGTCTGGGGTGTGAGGACTCTGTTGGGGATCCCTGTCTTTGTGTCTTTATCTTTCCAGTCTCTCTCGCTCAAGGAAAAAAACAGGTAAACAAACTTAAAAATGTCATTCAATCAAGTATATTACGATTATACCAAGATTACACCAATGAATATATAAATAGATTACTTATGAAATTGTGTGATCATACTCTGTCCTTCTCTGGTCAAATTAAAATAAATGAATAAAAATAAATAAAGTTAAATAATTCTTACAAAAAAAAAAAAGAAAAAGAAAAAGAAAACAAAGCAAACAACGGTAACATCCAGTGTTGGTGGCACAAGCAGTAGGGTGCCCCAGGTTCAGTTCCTGAATCAACCCAACGGGGCTGAGTGCAATGTGTGTACTTGTAATCTCAGCTATAGGATGGGGCAGGACGATTGCAGCATGGAAAGAATCTGTGAAAAGTACCTGTCTCTCTTGCGTTTAAAAAAACAAAATGTGGGGGAAAAGGAATTGAAGACAACTGTAGACAGCAGAGATAGTGTGATAAGAGGGTGGGAAAGGGCAGAGGGTCAGACGTGGGGTAAAAAAATATATATATATACATATATATATGTATATATATATATATGTGAAACTAGAAATGGAAAATTATTGATGATAACATGCATGATTAAGCCACTATGCAGTTTATTCTAGATGGGAAACTACATTGGGTATGTTGTGATGATGCTTAGGAGATGAATGTAAATTAATTAATTTAAAAAAAAAAGTTTAAGGAGGAAAAAAAAAAACACGAAAACTGTTTTTATCGAAATTAAAAGAAAATGCGTATTTGATGACTACGGTAAGCTATATAGCCCCAGCTAGGTGCTACTTTATAGTATGTTCATTCTACTCACTGGGGTTTATGCCTAAGTCAGACTTGTGTTCATGTATATGTATATATCAGCTGCACTTGCTATTGGAAATATTTAGACTAATTAAGTTCATTAGCGAATCAATTAAATGGGGGAAAAGGCATAGAAAGCAACCATGGATACCAGAGACAGGTGGGTGGGACACGACAGAGGGTGAGGGATAGGGAATCGAGGATGGCAAAAAAAGTAAAATAAAATAAAAAGAGCAAAATATAAAGGAAATAAGAAATGGAAAATTATTTGTTGATAACACATATGTTGATTTGCATGATTGAGCCAATATACAGTGTATTCTAGATGGGAAATCTCATTTTGTATACTGTAATGATGTTTACTGAATGAATATAAATAAATAAATTTAAATTTAAAAAATAAATAAAATTAAATAATTATTTTTTTAAAAATAAAGAAACAAAAGTCCTCATAAAGAAAATACCAGATCTAAATTGCTTCGCTGGCAATTTCTATCAACATTCCCTAAAGAAATAGTATCCTACAAAATACATTCAGAAAAGATAGAATCTTTCTAATTCTTTTTATGAACTGGCATTTCTTTATACCAAGCCAAAGACAAAGTTATTGGATAAATCATTAAGACTATTGGGGGACAGGAATCAAGGGGAAGAAAAAAAGCAAAACATTTAATGGACACAGAAATGGAAAATTACCTGTTGATAATCTGTATGGCAATATCTTTGACTGGACTAATATGCAGTATACTCATGCCCCAGAAAGTCCGTTATGTATGCTATAGAGATATACAGTAATTAAATATATATATTAAAAAAAAAAAAAGAATAAAAAAGGACTATCTGGGGAATAAGTTATCCTGAACAGTAAATTTCTTTAAATTCTCTTCTTTCTATGAAAAACATCTAACATATAGTAGGTCTTTCTCTTCCTCTAAAGGAATCCTCATTGAACCAAATAGTTTCTTGATGTTTCAGGGACATCATTATATTAATAAACTGCTGTTATCCTGAAACTCTGAAGAACAAAGACCACAGTTTTTCCTTTCCTTTCCAGTAAACAGTTACTGTTAAGGCAGAGTGAAGGTCAGATGCTCGAGAGGTACTAAAATACGTTGCTTCATTCTGCTATTCCCCTCTAGTCTACAAAGTGGCAGCTGCTACCAGACATAAGACAAGGAGGAAAAAAGTAGGCACCCCAAAGTAGTTTGAGTGATAAGGCTTGCCTTCCTTTTCTTGACCTTGCCACAACAGACCCCGCCCTCTTTACAGCCAAAAGACACTGGTGAGAGGTTTAAAAAGGAAAAACAAGAGCAGAGTAGGGTTCTCAAGGGTGAGAGGGAACTGCAGAGCATGAATCAAAGCTCAGGTACCTCCAGGGGCCATGCAGATTACTATAGAGCAGGCCAGGTATGGTCACTTAGCAACTAAAGACACTGGCAGAAGCACAACCCCATCAATATTTGTTTTGCTTTCTCTCTGTGTTTTGTTGCCAAAAGGTACCTGCACTTGCCACAGAGAGAAAGAGAGCAACCCCCAATAAGGTGAGGTCATGTCACAATGCCCTTTTCCTCCGTTTCTTCATCCCCGTCAGGATTCTGGGAACACACAAGCGCTGGTGTTTTTTAAGTAACCAGGGCTGGTACTCAAACCACAGATGGCCATGTAGAATCTGGATCCCTTCTGCACAGCACTTAACTACTATGCTATAGGACCAGCTCGGTATTTGGTTTTCTAAAAACCATCCGGTGTACCAATAAAAACAGAACTTCATCTGTAGGATATAAGACCTTGATCTGTGCCGTAAAAGAATAAGAGAAGGCTCCATGGTGCTAGTAGTCGTATTGCGGCAGGAAGGGAAGAAAGAATGCTGTGGTCAGATGGGGACAACGTGTGGGATAGGGCATCATGGTGAGCAAGTCCATGCAGAGTGGGTATGGGTGTCTGCTGCACGTGTAGAAGGCTGACAGTTTAATGCCACTTACCAGTTATACATTTTAACACAGCAACAAGTCCAGACTCCAAAAAATCCCACTAATTTTGAAACAAGACCCATTAGTATGAAAGGATCACTTAAATATTCAAACTGGTTTAAATTATCTAATTTTTCATTAATTCCCCACCAAGTATATGTTCTTCAAGAAGAACAGAGACTACGGCTTTATCTGCTAATAAAAATAAAGGGGGGGGGGGACTATCTAGAATTTACCTCTGCTTCTCTCTTCTTTGCCCGTGCTTTTTCCACTTCATCCATTACTTTTTGGGATTCTTCCACATTCCCTTCAGCTCCCAGCTGTTCCACCTTGGCCAACAATTTACCAATTTCTTCATTTAACTCGTGAACACGTTCCGCCTAGAAAGAAACAGAAGATCATGAATAAACAACAGAAAGAATATTAAACACCAATGTTTCAGAAGTGCTGAGAAGAATTGGTATCTATCGCACCATGAGCTTTAGCAACGCTTTCTGAGTGTATCCCAAAAGAACTCTGAGACACTGTAAGGTTTTGAGCCTGCCTGACTTCACATCAATGAAGTGAGGGATACTGGGGATCCAACATAACTTATTTCCAACTTCTGCTTGGCAACCAACATGCTCCAAATGTAAAACACTTTTTCTACAATGATCTGGCCTTCTTTCCTTTTCAAACCACCTCTTGCTATTCTCCCACCTCACATCATAACGTCCAGTTATATTTATCATAGTTTGCCACACTTACCGTTTTCTGCCTCTGTATCTTTGCACTAATGGTTATCTCTTCTAGGGATGCCAGACCTTACCTCCATTGCCTGCCCACTCAATTATCTTTCTTTTTTTAATTGGGAGAGCTTTTTGCTATAGGGCGCGTGCGCTTGCCAGAAAGACGGAGAGAGACAGAGAGACAGAAAGCGAGAAATCACCCCCAGGGGGGATGGCCACGCCACAATCCCTTCTCTTCCATTCTCCTCTCAGGATCCTGGGCACGCATGCACACATGCCCGGCATGAGTTTAAGCCACCGGGTCCAGGACTTGAACCATGGTCGGCTACATGGTCAGCTACATGGTCAGTTATCTTTTCATACACCACAATGCAACTCCAGAGTCTTCTGTGAAGCATTCTTGAACACTCAGCATGTTCCAACCACACTTAAACACACATGCAGAGACGGCCATGCCCTTTGTGCCCATCTCTGTATCTCTGAGAATTCGTTTCATACATATCATACTCCTTTAAGGATAGCTGCCTGTATTTCCCATCTTTGTATCACCAATGTGCAACAAATAACAGAGACTCAAATATGAGTAAAAGAAATAAAATGGCGGATAAGCTGTAAAGCACCTAGTAGATATAGCTTAAAAGTCCAACAGATTTGGCATATTGCTAAACCAACTACTAGCTATATAATTCTAACCAAGTCACTTAAACCTGAATCCATTTCCTCATCTGAGAACTAGTGGTAACACCTATACCACAGAGCTGTGAGAAATGAAAAATTGTACTATGCACATACATCCCACAGGAAAGCTGATTTTTAGTATTCTAGCTTGGCACTCCCACTCCTTGGTCCTTTATCTGTCCACTGGATATTAATTCTTTTTTTGAGAGGTTTTTTGTTATAGGGCGCGTGCGCTCGCAGACAGACAGAGAGAGAGAGAGACAGAGACAGAAAGTGAGAAATCACCCCCCAGGGAGGATGGTCACGCCATAATCCCTTCTCCTCCATTCTCCTCTCGGGATCTTGGGCATGCACGCACACGCGCCTGGCGTGAGTTGTAAGCCACCGGGTCCGAGACGCGAACCGCGGTCGACTACGTGGGAGTCCAGCGACATAGCCATTACGCTAACTGCTGGTTCCCTGGATATTAATTCTTGACTTGGGATTTGATGAGCCCTTGTTTTACCTCATTATCAACATCATCCTGGGAATCTAGTTCATTCCTACTGTTTTTTGTTTGTTTGCTTGCTTGCTTTTCTTAGACAGGTTTTTTGCGATTGGGTGCATGTGTTTTCTGGAAAGACAGAGGGACAGAAAGCAAATAACCCCCCATGGGGGGGATGGCCAGGCCGTAATCCCTCCTCTTCCATTCTCCTCTTGGGATTTTGGGCACACATGCACATGTGCTCAGCATGAGTTTTAAACTGCCAAGTCCAGGACTCAACCATAGTTGACTGCATCGGAGTCCAGCAATGTAACCAGTATGCAATTGGCTGGTCCCATTCCTACTGCTTTAATGGCATAGTCTTTTTTTGCCCCCATCCCCGAAAAGTATTCTGTGTGACCACGTATATTAGAAAGGAATATCCAGACCCAACAAACCATTGGGCCAATCTTTACTTCTCAAATTTCCTTCAGCCCAAGATACTTCTTCTCAACTACTTCCTCCAAAGACTGCCAACTCTTAGCATGACTATTCTCTCTTTTTATAAAAGTGGTATTCTGGGAACCAGCAGTTAGTGTAATGGCTATGTCGCTGGACTCCCACGTAGTCGACCGTTCGCGTTCAAGTCCCGCTGGACTCCCAGTGGCTTGGCTTAAACTCACGCCGGGCACATGTGCGTGCGTACCCAAGATCCCGAGAGGAGAACGGAGGAGAAGGGATTGCGGCATGGCCATCCCCTCTGGGGGGTGATTTCTCACTTTCTATCTCTCTGTCTCTCTGTCTGTCTGACGAGCGCACGCGCCCTATAGCAAAAAAACCTCTCAAAAAAAAAAAAAAAAAAAAAAAAAAAACTCACGCTGGGCGCGTGTGCGTGCATGCCTAAGATCCCGAGAGGAGAATGGAGGAGAAGGGATTGCGGCGTGACCATTCCCCCTGGGGGGGTGATTTCTCGCTTTCTGTCTCTATGTCTCTCTCTGTCTGTCTGGCGAGCGCACGCGCCCTATAGCGAAAACCTCTCAAAAAAAAAAAAAAAAAAAAGTGGTATTCCTTTAATTATGTCATTGGACAACCGCATTAACACCCAACACTCTCCACCCTTCCCTGTATCCATGATCTCTGCCAAGTAATTGAGTACCATTGAACTCTAACTTGGAGTGTGGTCATAAACTTGCTTTGGTGTGAGATGAAGGCGTGAAAGACTTCCATGACTGAGTCTGATGCTGTGCACCTCTGCCACCACCATAAGAACAAGGCCAGGCTGGGACCAGAGGGTGGCATGGTGGCTAAGGCGCTGGACATTCCCATATGGCTGACCACAGTTTAAGTTCTGAACCTGGTGGCTTGTTTTCTCACTTTCCCTCTCTCTCTCTTTCTCTCTCTCTCGCTCCCTCTGTGTCTCTGGTCAAATTAGGATAAACAAATGAATAAATAAAATTAAATTAAAAAAAATTTTTTTAAAAATGAACATGGCCAGGCTAGCCTTCTGGACATGGCTCAGTAGCCTCCAGTGGACTCCAAGACATGTCAGTGAGCCCAGCCGAGACGGGAATAACTGCCCAGTCACGTTCAGTCTAAATTACGGACAGCAGACTCATTGGCTAAATACTGTCAAAGTCACTAAATTTCAAGGTGGTTTGTTATATGGCATGTTTGTAGTAATAACCAATACAATGCTGTACACCAATACAACATGGGCTCTACCAAACAATTATGGATCTCCTTCAACCATGAAATACTAAATCCCTTGTATGTCAGGATATCCACCTTAATGGCCCCATATTCAGAGAACTTTCAGAAAAGGCTGACTAAAACCAACCCTTTTCTCAAACAAGGGAATTTGTTTTCCTCTGTACAGACATATCTGAACACTGTATTTTAATGCTGTAATCTGAATTCCAACTGAGTCACTCTGTCTCCCATCCCACACTCATAAAATGCACTAGATGATACTGAATTATATTATAAAGTAGTAAAGTCATTGAATTACCCAAATGAGGCAGGCCACTTAGCCTAGTAAAGGAATAAGATCCCACAGAGTTAACCACAATTCAATCCCCAGCCCCGGCAGCTTGAAAAGCACGTCGCGCATGTGTATGCATGCCCCAAATCCTAACAGCATGGAGAAATGGAGAAAGGATTACAGTGTGACCACCTCCCATTGGTGGGTGCTTTCTTTCTCTCCCTCTCCCCCTCGATCTCTCTCTAGCAAGCACACAAACCCTCTAGCAATTAAAGAAGAAAAAAATCAAGCAAATGCAATATACACAACCGTTCTTTGAATTCTGATTATAACAAACTGACTCTAGGTAGAAGAACAAACATCTTCTGGATATGAAATAACACTGAAGACTTAACTGTTAACTTTATTGATGTGATATTGTGATTATGTTTTACAGGTGAAATGACATAATATAAACAGTATGCTTTATTCATTTACTTATTTTTCCTGTAGGGTGCTCACCAGAATGAGGCAAAGGGAAAGAGAAAAACCTAGAAATTAACCCCCAGAAATGATTACCAAAACCACAATCCCTTCTTTAAGGATTTTGGATACACATGCACACACATATGTCCTGTATATTTTTCAAGCAGCAGGGTCCGCGACTTGAAACCATGCAGTTGGCCACATGGGATCTAGTCATCTTAAACTCCATGTCATCTGTTGGCCCCAGTATGCTTTTAAAAGCAAATAAAACAATAATGAAATTTTTAAAAACACTGAGGGTTTTAAAACTGGTGATAGCTCCACTGGAATACATTGTACTTTTATACCTTTTGTAAACAAGTAAACTCAAAAAAGTAGACAGAGTATGGTTATGCCACAATCCTTTTACCTCCATTTTTCCATTCTTTCAGGATTTGGGGCAAACTTACACATATGCCTAATGTGTTTCTCACACTGCCAAGGCTGAGATTTGAACCATGGTCAACTACTTGGCATCCAGCTATCTATGCAAAGTACTTAACTACTCTGCTACAGGGCCACCCCACAACAAAACATTTTTTTTTCTTCCTTTTTCTTTTTTTTGGAGAGGTTTTTTTGCTATAGGGCACGTGCACTCACCAGACAGAGAGAGAGACAGAGAGACAGAAAGTGAGAAATCACCCCCCCAGGGGGGATGGTCACACCGCAATCCCTTCTCCTCCATTCTCCTCTCGGGATCTTGGGCACGCACGCACATGCGCCCAGCATGAGTTTTAAGCCACTGGGTTCGGGACGCGAACTGCGGTCGACTACATGGGAGTCCAGCGACATAGCCATTACGCTAACTGCTGGTCCCAACAAAACATTTTTTAAAAAGTAGTTAGTTGAGAGGGACCAGCAGTTAGTGTAATGGCTGTGTCCCTGGACTCCCATGTAGTCAACCGTGGTTCGAGTCCTAGACCCAGTGGCTTAAACTCAGGCCAGGCACATGCGCATGTGCGCTCAAGATCACGAGAGGAGAATGGAGTAGAAGGGACTGCAGCATGGCCATCCCCCCGGGGAGTGACTTCTCACTTTCTGTCTCTCTGTCTCTCTCTTTTTTTCTGATGAGAACCCGTGCCCTATAGCAAAAACTCTCCAAAAAAAAAAAAAAAAAAGTTTTTAGTTGAGGAGCCATCAGGAGGCATGGTGGTTAGGGGCACTGGACTCCCACATGGCTGACTGAGGTTAAAGTTCCAGAACTGGCAACTTGCTTTCTCATTCTCCCTTTCTCTTTCTCTATGTCTCTCGCTGGTCAAATTAAAACAATAATAATAATAATTAATAAAGTTACATAAAATAATATTAAACCAAACAAAGTAGTTAAAGGGCTGGCATGTAGTGTGGTGGTTAAAGGCACTGGACTCCCACATGACCAACCACGGTTCGAGTCCTAGACCTGGCATTTTGCATGCTGTCTCTCTCTCTCTCTCTCTCTCTCTCTGGTCAAAACTGAAAAGTAATGATAATAAAAATAATTCTTTAAATAAATAAATTAAAGTAGTTGAGGGACCAGCAGATGGTGTAATGGTTATGTTGCTGGACTCCCACATGGTCAACTGCAGTTCGAATCCTGGACCTGGTGGCTTAAAACTCACACTGGGCACGTGTGTGTGCCCAAAACTCTAAGAAGAGAATGGAGAAGAAGGGATTGCAGCATGGCCATCCCCTTGCAGGGTGATTTCTCACTTTCTGTCTCTGTCTCTCCACCCTATAGCAAAAATCTCTCTTAAAAATAAGAAAAAAAAGTAGTTAGCTGAATACAACATATGAAGAACACTCAAAGCTAAGCATTTTTAAAACTCACAGCACAAGTAGAAAATGGACAAAAGCCACACAGATATTTCACTGAAGAAGACATACAGAGAGCAAACATGTGAAAAAATGCTCAACATCGTCAGTCATAGGGAATCGCAGTATGAAATAAGGTATCATCACACTTCTATCAAAAATGGATAAAAGGGGCTGGCAAGTGGCATGGTGGTTAAAGGCGCTGGACTCCCACATGGCCGACCACGGTTCAAGTCTCAGACCTGGTGGCTTGCTTTCTCAATTCCTCTCTCTCTCTCTCTGTCTCTCTCTGATCAAACTGGAAAATAATAATGATAATAATAATAAATAAAGTTAAATAAAGTAATTCTTTAAAAAAAAAAGAAAAACAAAAAAAAATGGATAAAATGGGGGACCAGCAGTTAGCATAATGGCTATGTCGCTGGATTCCCATGTAGTAGACCGCGGTTCGAGTCCCGGACCCGGTGGCTTAAACTCATGCCGGGCGCGTGTGCGTGTGTGCCCAGGATCCTGAGAGGAGAATGGAGGAGAAGGGACTGCAGTGTGGCCATCCCCCATCCCTCCTGGGGGGTGATTTCTCGCTTTCTCTCTCTCTGTCTCTCTCTCTCTGTCTGGTGAGTGCACGTACCCTATAGCAGAAAAAAAAAAAAAAAAAAAAAACCAAACCTTTCCAAAAAAAGAAAAAATAAGGATAAAATGGGAGACCAGCAGTTAGCGTAATGGCTATATTGCTGGACTCCCATGTCGTCTACTGCAGTTCAAGTCCCAGACCTGGTGGCTTAAACTCACGCCGGGCAAATGTGCATGCGTGTCCAAGATCCCGAGAGGAGAATGGAGGAGAAGGGATTGCGGCGAGGCCATCCCCCCGGGAGGTAATTTCTCACTTTCTGTCTCTCTCTGTCTTTCTGGCGAGCGCACACGCCCTATAACCAAAAAAAAAAAAAAAAAAAGAAGAAGAAGAAAAAGGATAAAATGGGGGCCAGCAAGCAAGTGGCGTGGTGGTTAAGGACACTGAACTCTCACGTGGCTGACCATGGTTCAAGTCCTGGACCTGGTGGCTCTCTCTCTCACTTGCTCTGTCCCTCTCTGGTTGGTAGGTTGGTTGGCTGGCTGGCTGGATAGAAAAAGTTATTTTTTTTTTTTTTGAAAACTGGACAGAATTAGGGACCAGCAGGTGGCGTAGTGGTTAAGGCGCTGGACACTCCCACATGGCCGACTGTGGTTCGAATACCGGACCTGGTGGCTTGCTTTCTCACTTTCCCTCTCTCTCCCTCTCTGGTCAAATTAAAATAAATGAATGAATAATTAAAATTAAATAAATAATTATTTTTTAAAAATGGATAAAATTAAACATACTAACACTACCAAACACTGGAACAGATGGGGAGAAACTGGATGACTCACACATTGCGAGTTCAAATGTAGAATGGTACAGTAACTTTAGAAAATAGTTTGCTAGTGCTTCAAAATAAAAAATGGATTTACCTCATGACCCAGCAATTCCATTTTTGGGCATTTATCCCAAGGAAATGAAAATATATGACCGAACAAAAATCTGTACACCAATTTTGGTTGCAGCATTGCTAGTAGTAACCAATAACCAGAAACAACTCAAATGTCCTTCAGCGTGTGATTGGTTATAAACTATGGTATATCCATATCATGAAATACTACTCAGAAATAAAAAGGAATGAACCACCAACACAGATTGGCAGAATCTGAAGAGGTTGTGCATTGGGAAAAATCCAATCTCAAAATGATACAGTGTACTATTCCATTCATGTAAAATTGACAGAGTGACACAGAGATGAAGAAGAAACCAGTGGTTGTCAGGTGTGGAGATGGTAGAGAAGACGATGACTGTGCCTATAAAGGGAGGTAAATGAGGTAATCCTGTGGTAACACCACAGTTAAAGAATCAAGTCACACATGATTTAACTGCACAAAGCCATACATACATACATGAAGTATACACAAATACATATGCAACTGGTAAACATCTGAGTAAAATATAAGGATTTAGACCAACGTCACTTTCTCTAATGTCATATTACAGTTGGGTAAGATGTTAACATTTAGGAGGACAGAGAGAAAGAGTACCCAGAATTCCTTGTGTTTGTAATCTTATACAGACGAGAATACAAAGTCAAAATAATAATTGAAACTACTTTGTACTTCGAGAAATGATTAAAATTCTTACCTTTGCTGCCACTTCAGCACTAATCTCTTCTTGAGTTTCTGCTAATCTCTTCTTGGCTACTTCAGTTCTTCGATCACAGTCTGCAATGAATGATTGCAGATGATCCATGGCCTTAAAAGATTATTAAAAGAGTTACTGTCAGAAACTAAATTTATTCAGAAATATCTTTATCTTAAAGACACTGATTTAAAAAGTGCTAACATAAATTTAAAACTAATAAAAGCATATTCAATTATAACTCCAAATACTATCTGTCATCAATCAAACTGACAGAGCAAACACAAATAGTTATGTCCCAGGAAAGGGTGAAGAAACTGTCACTTCTGTACCCTGCTGAAATAAGCACAAAACCAGGCCCAGTGTTTGTAACAGGGCAATGTGTTTTTTCTTGACAAAAAATTTTAAATGGTGCCGGGTGCTGCAGGACAGTGGCAGCACCAAGTACCCTTTCAAGTTGCAAACCATGCAGTGACCAGGATCCAGACACTGGGTCTGCCAGAAAACATTCCGGCCATGTGCACAGGCTGCCAGGATCCTAAGGTGCTAGAGAGCTGGGGAAGGTGGATCACTGCTGAGGGTGCTTTCTCTGTCTCACGTGTGTGCACATACTTAGAAAGGAAGGAAGGAAAGGAAAGGAAAGGAAAGGAAAGGAAAGGAAAGGAAAGATTCTTTAAAATGTTCCCTCACTGGATAATTTTACTTTCGGAAATTCATCTTCAGAAAGTAATCAAGTGGCCAGCAAGTGGCATGGAGGTGAAGGCACTAGATCTCATATGGCAAACTTCATGGTTCAAGTCTCAGACTGGAGGCATGAGACTCACTCCAGGTACGTGTGCATGCATGCCCAAAATCCCGAGAGGAGACTGGAGGAGGGACTGCAGTGTGGCCATCCCCCTGGGAAGTAATTTCTCACTCTCCCACTCTTTTAGTAAAACTAAAAAAAAAATAAATAAATCTTGGCAACACACTGTTTAGCCATTGGGGAAACAGATAATCTTATATATTCCTGGTGGGAGTATAAACTGTTAATTCTCAGACTGGCATCATGGCTGATGCCAGATACCACATGGCCATCGACATGGTCTGTCTTGGACCCAGTGGCGTAAGAAATACACCAGGTGAATGTGCACTGTGCCCCAAATCCAGAAAGAAGTGAGAGACGGAGGAGGAAGGGACTGCAATGTGACCACTTCCCCCACAGTGGGTGCTTTCTCCTCTCCCTCTTTCTCGGGCTGTCTCTGGAAAGCACAAATTCCCTCAAGCACATACACAAAAAAAATGAGTAATTCTCAAGAGCAATTTGGCAATATCTGTAAAATTACTGATTCAACTATGCTATAAATACTTCATGTGTGAAAATGATATATTGGGTTGTCTAAAAAGTCATGATGAATTTTTACATAGAAAAATGAAGAAAAAATACATCATGATTTTCCCAACAACCAATATTAACATATTATAACACAAAGACTGAAATAATGTAAATATTCATAACACTACATACAAGTAATGGTGAGTTTCTACTGTAATTTATGTCCAGAGTGAATTAAATCATAATCCAATTATTTTAAGATGTTTTCCTCAATTTTTCCAGCTACGTGTTAAATTATATTTATACAGATGATCTTCATTTCCATTATTTCCATTAGCAGAAATTCCTGGACATTGAGAAAAGTAAATGCAGGGGGTTTATCTGATTAATCTCCCAAACTAAATAAGAATATTATGTATTACTGATTAAAAAGTACCACACAGGGGAACCAGCAGTTAGCATAATGGCTATGTCGCTGGACTCCCACGTAAGTCGACCGCGGTCTGAGTCCTGGACCTGGTGGCTTAAAACTCTTGCCAGGCACGTGTGCGTGCGTGCCCAAGATCCCGAGAGGAGAATGGAGGAGAAGGGATTGTGGCATGACCATCACCCCTGGGGGGTGATTTCTCGCTTTCTGTCTCTATGTCTCTCTCTGGCGAGCGCACGCACCCTATAGCGAAAACTTCTCCAAAAAACAAAAACAAAAACAAAAAAAGTGCCACACAGGTGCCAGCAGGTGGTGTGCTAGTTGAGGCACTAGATCCCATATGACAGATCACCGCAAGGTTTGAGTCCCAGAGCTGGCAGCCTGAAAAACACGCTGGGCATATGTACACGTATGCCCAAAATCCTCAAGAAGAGAATGGAGGAGAAGGGACTGCGACATGGTCGTCCTTCCTAAGGAGTGACTTCTTTCTCTCCCTCTTTCTCTCTCTGGCAAGTGCATGCACCTATAGCTTAAAAAAAGTATACGATTTACTCTTATTGGCATCTCATATATAATGCTGACTGATGTGCTTTATATATTTTTTAAATTATTTATTTTATTTATTATTATTTTTTAAGGGGCCAGCAGGTGGTGTGGTGGTTAACTGCACCGGACTCCTGTGTGGCCGACTGTGGTTCGAGTCCTAGACCTGGCAGCTTGCTTTCTCACTTTCCCTCTCTTGCTCTGTACTTCTCTGGTCGAATTTAAAAATAAACAAACAAACAAAATTAAATAAAAATAATTCTTTAAAAACAATGACTATTGGGAACCAGCAGTTAGCATAATGGCTATGTCACTGGACTCCCACATAGTCGACCGCGGTTCGCATCCTGGACCCGGTGGCTTAAAACTCACTCCGGGCGCGTGTGCGTGCATGCCCAAGATCCCAAGAGGAGAATGGAGGAGAAGGGACTGCAGCGTGAAAATCACCCCCTGGGGGGGTGATTTCTCGCTTTCTGTCTCTATGTCTCTCTCTCTCTCTCTCTCTCTCTGTCTGGCGAGCGCACGTGCCCTATAGCGAAAACCTCTCCAAAAAAGAAAGAAAACAATGACTATTACGTTTAAAGTTTGCTATAAGGCATGTGCACTCACCACAGAGATAGAGAGTGCGAGAAAGCCACCATAGCCAACACTTAAACTGTGCTCGGTCATCTGGGAGTCCAGCACCTTAACCACCACACCACCTGCTAGCCCCAGTATGCTTTATATTAATGTGAGAAAAGGTATTTTGGGTTTTGCTGTAGGGTGTGTGCACTAATTAGAGTCAGTTAAGAGATCAGGGGAAAGTCAGAAATCACTCCCCAGGGGATGGCCACACCACAGTCCCTTCTCCTTTTGGGATTTTGGGCATGCATGAAGACGTGCCTGACATGTGTTTTTTGTTTGTTTTTGGTTTTGTTTTTTTGGGGTTTTTTTTTGGCGAGGTTTTTGCTATAGGGCGCATGCGCGCGCCAGAAAGACAGAGATAGAAAGACAGAAAGCGAAAAATCACCCCCCGGGGGGATGACCACGCCACAATCCCTTCTCCTCCATTCTCCTCTCAGCATCTTGGGCACACATGCACATGTGCCTGGCATGAGTTTAAGCCACCAGGTCTGGGACTTGAACCACGATCAACTACATGGGAGTGCAGCAACATAGCCATTATGCTAACTGCTGGTCCCCCATGTCTGTTTCCAAGCTGCCACGTCTGGGACTCAAACTATAGTCAGTCATATGGGATCCAGGGCCTTAGACACCATATCACCTGCTCGCCCAGTGGTTTCAAATTTTTATATAGGTTGAGTATCCCCTATCCAAAATGCTTGAGACCAGAAGTGTTTCAGATCTTGATTTATTTTTAATTCTGAAATATGTGGATATACATAATGAGATATCTTAGGGGTAGGGGCCCAAGTCTCAATATGAAATTCATTTTTATTTCATATGCATCTTATACATAGGCTGAAGGTAATTTATATACCATTTTTGTGTTGTACAGTGTTTTGACTGCAACCTATCACATGAGGTCAAATGTGAAACTTTTCACTCCTGGTGTAACATCAGCACTCAAAAAGTTGTACATTTTAGAGCATTTTGAATTTTGAGATTAGGGATGCTCAACATGTAAAAGCAATTCTAAAACAGAAGCACCAATATAAAGCCATAATTTGGGTATCTCAGATATCTAAATGGTGGCTTCTAATTCGATTAGTTTTACATTAAAAATATTATCCTGATTACCCCCATGTGTATATACACATACACACACACACAGAGGAACAAAAATGAATACAAAGGTAAAACTTCAGTAATTTCTAAAGAAAATACCTTATATACACTAGAAACCACTGAACTTTGCAAGTTCCTTAAAATAACCAATCCCACATTATTTTAAGAAGAACTTAGATTTCTAAAGAAAATACCTTATATACACTAGAAACCACTGCTGAAATTTGCAAATTTCTTAAAATAACCAATCCCATCTTATTATCTTAAGAAAAATTCAGTGGATTTCTAAAGAAAATACCTTATGTACACTAGAATCCACCGGTGAACTTTACTAGTTTCTTAAAATAACTAATCTGCTTATATTTTAAGAAATGTTATCAAGCAAGCACATGATCTTACATAAATACTACCCATCACACAATAGAATAACTTTCTAAGAGCTTTCCTATTAAGAGATTAAACTATATTCAAAATGTTTTTCTGCACAGGATCATAAAACATCTACTGAAAGGAAAATCACATACATCAAGTTCAAAGAAAAAATCTTGTTCTTTGGATGCAATTTCATAATCTGCTCTTAAAGCCAGGTCATGGACTTTCAGACATTCTCCAAGATCCATTCTCTGGGGAGAAAGAGAAAGATATAACATTAAAACGGAAAACATATTTTCCAAAATTCGTCAACAACCATGTTCTCTTCAGAATACATATTAAGTCACATAGATGTTTCTCTATGGCCTTTCAAATTACAACATTTCACAGACAAGTATAAAACTGTGTGTCACAGAAAATGGCATCAATTCTGCCTACAAATAAAAACAGTGATCTCTTTTATATTTAAGAATAAGAAAACCCTTTTCAGAATTAAAAAAGCTTCTAGCTTTTATATCACAACATATCTCACTTAGCCCCAGAACACAGAAAAGATCATTAAAGTTAATTTAAAACCAAACTAAAAAATATGTAAATCAAATTACTGGATTGAGGCACTGTTCTTTGAAGAACATTGATGATGATGATGATGATGATGATGAATTTTTTAATTTGACCAGAAAGAGAAAATGAGAAAGCAAGCTGCTAGGTCCAGGACTTGAAATGTGGTCTACCATATGTGAGTCCAGTGCCTTAACCACCATGCCACCTGACAGCCCCCATTCTGTTTTTCAAATAAAGATAAAGACCTCGAGGGACCAGCAGGTGGCATCATGATTAAGGTGCTGGACTCCCACATGGCTGGCTGTGGTTCGTTCGAGTTCTAGACTGGTAGCTTGAAACTCACGCTGGGCACTTGTGCATATGTGTCCAAAATCCTGAGAGGAGAATGAAAAAGGGATTATAGTGTGACTACTTCCCCTCGGAGGGTGATTTCTCGCTTTCTGTCTCTCTGTCTCTGTGGCGATCACACACACCCCCAAAAGCAAAAATCTCTTTAAAAAAAAAAGAAAGAAGAGCTCAAAAATCAGACTTGTAACCTTAATGCCGATACCCTTTGTACTCCATGTAAACTGATAAAAAGTATACATACCCAATATAAGTTCATAAAGAGCAAGTATCTAACCCTACCTATGGTAAGCATAAGGCAGGAAGAGAACAAATACTTTTACTGAAGATCTTTTTATCTAGAATTTTAAATTAGACATTCTTTACCAAACCAGAGGCATTGCTTATATCTGAGACAAAAATCCCTAAAAATCTACCCACATTTACACGTTTCTGGACAACTGCTAAGATCATTTATGAAATCCTTTTGGAGGAAAAACTGGGGATAAAATGGACAATATGTGAAGATAATTACAGATATGATTAATGAGTGAGCAAAGCAAAGCATAGATTTTTCAACTGGAGATATAAAACCCCACCCTCAGAATGTCTCCAAACTTCAAAGTACACTAGAGTAAACACTCTTTTTGCTTTATTTACATGAGAACATCAAGCAAGTAGGGACCAGTAGGTGGCATAATGATTACGTGGCAGTACTCCACCTACCTAACCACAGTTCGAGTACCAGACCTGAGGGCTTAAAACTCATGCCAGGCGCAGGTGCATGCATGCCCAAAAATCCCAAGAGGAGAATGGAGAAGAGATTATGGAGTGGCCATGCCCCCCAGGGGATGATTTCTCACTTTCTGTCTCTCTGGTGAGCACATACACCCTATAGGAAAAAATCTCTCTCTTAAAAAAAAAGATCATCAAATTAAGTACAACAAACACCTCCAGCAGTAGAGTCATTCCATCAGTAAACAGTTCAATATCACACACTGTGCTAAGCCCTATGTTAGGGCCTAGAGACATAGTGGTAGCGACGGCCCCCGACTTCATGAAATGTACATTTTTTTTTAACTGCCAAAATGTGTGTGCACACAACAGAGAGGAGGAAGAATCCCAGCAAAGGTACATAGCCCTGAGGCAATCCCTTCTTCATTTCTCTATCCTGACAGGAACTAGGCACACATGCACACATGCCCAGTGTGTGCATCACTCACTGGCAGGCACACCCTCCTGTTATTAAATTAACATAGGGCCAACCATGTCCTCTGAGAGAGGGACAGAAAGACATAAGGGATGACCATGCCACAATCTCTTCTCCTCCATTTTCCTTTCAAAATTTTGGGCATCTATGCACATGCACCCAGTGCATTTTTCAAGCTGCTGGGTCCAGGACTTGAGCCACACTCTCAGCCATGCAGAATCCAGATGCATTAAGCTTTACACCATCTGCTGACCCGGAGTCCTAGGTTTATTAACAAGTAAGCGTGGTCAAGATGCATCCCAGGACAAAACTGGCCTGTTCTATGGGAGAGGAGGCTCTTCTAGCCCCTCCTAATATGAACTTCTTTGCCTGGACTCTTCCTTAAGCGTTCTGAACTATTCTTTTTTCCCATGGGATCTCCTCTTTCAAGAGGCAGACTACTTGGACACCACTATGCTAGGCCATGAGCCCTTAACTTAGTCCAGTCTGGCTCACCATAGATTTTGGAATCAAAGAGCTAGCAGCAAAGGCCAAGTGATAATAAAGCAAGACATTTTTCTCTGAACACCCACAGTGTTTTTCTCTTCAGGGGCCTGGGATAGCAGGTGTAGCAAGGCAAACTGTCAAAATTCTAGACACTATCATCTTATTCTTCTCTGTCCATAATACCATCGTGACTAAGCAGCTACTCTGGTATTTTGACACACACACAAGGAATATTTAAAATTAGAACCAAGTTAACAAACGAAACTACCTACCTGCCCCTGTGAAAGGGAGTGCAAGAGAAAGCAAGCCTTAGCTAACATTCTCCGTGAAGCTAGTCATCTAATTAAAAAGGCTTCACAGGGCTAGCTCTGTGGCCTGGTGGTTAAGGCAGCCA
Organism: Tupaia tana; assembly: GCA_026018925.1. Classification (NCBI taxonomy): domain Eukaryota; kingdom Metazoa; phylum Chordata; class Mammalia; order Scandentia; family Tupaiidae; genus Tupaia; species Tupaia tana. The sequence continues at coordinate 15,821,852 of JAKSZU010000003.1, forward strand.
GATTCTGTATGGCCTATCATGTGGTTTGATTCCTAGACCTAGGAGCTTCAAAAATACACCAGATACATGTGTGTACATATCCTAAAGCCCAACGGGATGGAGAAACAGAGGAAAGGTTGGGGCATGACCACTCCCTGTTGGGGGGTGTTCTCTCCCTCTCCTCCTGCTATGTCTGGAACACTCACATGGCCTCTCACCACCCCCCCCCCAAAAAAAAAACCCACCCCAGAAGGAACCATGGAAAGAACCACACTATAAACCAATCTTCAAAGCCTATATATGCTTCTCTGTCAAATCAATCCCAACTTCATTAATTTTAATGGTACAATCGGGGACCAGCAGGTGGCATGGTGGTTAAGGTGCTGGACACTCCCACATGGCCGACCACAGTTCGAATACCAGACCTGGTGGCTTGCTTTCTTACTTTCTCTCTCTTCTCTCTGTGCATCTCTCTCTGTCAAATTAAGATAAATGAATGGATAAATAAAATTAAATAAATAATCATTAAAAAAAAATTTAATGGTGCAATAATGCTCTGCACATTGAAGTACTATTATCTGCTGTTGCTGCTTTTATTTTTAAAAGATTTTTGCAATAGGGTACATGTGTTTGACAGAGAGACACTGAGAAATCACCTCCCAAAAGAGATGGCCATGACACAATCCCTTTTCTTCGATTCTCTTCCTGAGATTTTGAATACACATGCACACACGCCTGGCATGATTTTCAAGTCACCAGGTCTGAGAGTTGAACCACACTCAGCCATGGGAGAATCCAGCACCTTCACCATACCACCTGCTGGTCCCTGCTACTTCTTTTTAAATAAGAGGGCCTAAAACCGAACAAAATTAAATGTTTGGTAATAAATTATAACTAAAAATAACTTCGTGATGAAAGTTACAATAAGAGTTTCAATTTTTTTTTTGAGAGGTTTTTGTTATAGGGCACGTGCGCTTGCCAGTCAGAGAGAGACAGAGAGATAGAAAGCAAGAAATCACCCCCCAGGGGGGCTGGCCACGCCGCAATCCCTTCTCCTCCATTCTCCTCCTGGGATCTTGGGCACGCACGCACACATGCCCGGCATGAGTTTAAGCCACCGGGTCTAGGACTCGAACCGCGGTCGACTACGTGGGAGTCCAGCAACATAGCCATTACGCTAACTGCTGGTCCCAAGAGTTTCAATTATTTTTAACAAGCCATTTATGGGCCAACTTTGGCGTCCAGCAGTAATGCACCGTTCAAAAGAAGTTGGATCCCACATGACTACCATGGTTTGAATCCTCAGCCTATTCAGCCAGGCACATGAGTGCCAAAATCTGATGGGCTGGAAGACTTGAGGAAGGAGACTGCAGTGTGGGCCAAACCCTATGGCAGGTGCTTCTCTCACTCGGGTGCACGTGCTCTGCAGTCAATCAATTTTTTTTAAAAAGGTCATTTACTTCATAACTAAATTCTTTTTTTTTTTTTTTTTTGAGAGGTTTTTGCTGTAAGGCATGTGCACTCGCCAGAGAGACAGAAAGTGAGAACTCACCCCCCGGGGGGATGGCCACACTGCAATCCCTTTTCCTCCATTCTCCTCTCGGGATCTTGGGTACACACACACATCCGCCCGGCCTGAGTTTAAGACATGGTGTCCGGGACTCGAACCACGGCCAGCTATAAGGAAGTCCAGTGACAAAGCCATTACGCCAACTGCTGGTCCCAACCTCATAACTAAATTCTTTCCACAAGTTTGCTCTTGGTATTTTAATGAACAGACATCTAAATTCTTGAGATTAAGTGGGGGAAAAAAATGACCATTTTTAAGTGAATAAATTCAGCTCTGCATTTTGTCTTCTCTTTTGTAAACCCATCCCTCCATGGAGTCTTGGCCAAATAACCATACCTGATCCTAGTAGGTTCTCTTATAACCTCACAACATTTTATACCACTAAATTTTACTGTTTAACAAACTTGATTTTAAGTATTTTTTTCTTTAACTTTATTTACTTGTTTATTTTAATTTGACCAGAGAAAGAGAGAGAGAGAGAGAGAGAGAGAGAGAGAGAGAGAAAAAGTGAGAAAGCAAGCCACCAGATCCAGGCCTCAAAGTGCGGTCGGCCATGCCAGAGTCCAGCACCTTTAACCACCATGCCTCCTGCCAGCCTCGATTTTAAGTATTTTTAAACTGTTCTTTTGAAATCCCAAATGTGACTGTTATAGTATCAAAGAGACTCTGAAATTCATGAGGAAAATGCTCTATTTCTCTTATTTACCCCTCCTATACAAAGGTGAGGTTCTGCACAACCCACATTGCACAACCATGACTGTTAAATAATTATGTGATGAAATGACTATGGAATTCTATTTCTAAGAAATTAAAGAAACAAAATGATTACACAAAGATGAATGGTCAATAAAGTGTAACCATGTTGTTCTGATTCTGAAAATGAGAGAAAAGGGAAGCATGGTGGTTAAGGCACTGGACACTCCCACATGGTTGATCACGAACCTGGCGGCTTGCTGTCTCACTTTCTGTCTCTCTCTCTGGTCAAATTAAAATAAATAAATGACTAAATAAAAAATTAAATAATTCTTTGGGAAAAAAACAGAAAATGAGAGAAAAGGTGGTGCGTGAGGTGTAGAAGCAACACACTACCGACAACCAAGAGCCTGGAGGCAGATTACATGTTTATGATCAACATTCAAATATGATACTGGAGATGTGGAAAAAAACTGACTACTATAAAAACTGATGAAGAAACATACGAAGAAATACATACATCAGCCAAACAGAATATCCCAATGTTCTCTGTCAGGAGAGATGGTGTTGTACTAATGGCTTCTCCACTGAGAGTAACTAAAACAGAAAATTGATTCCATATGAAAAATAGGAGACTTTGGGGGGCCAGCCAAGTGGTGAAGTAGTTAAGATGACTAGATTGCACATGGCCGAGTGTGCAAGTCTCACACCTTGAAGCTTGAAAAACACACCAGGTGAACATGTGTGCGTGCCCAGAATCCTGAGAAGAGAATGGACTAAGGAATGGCTATCCCGCCCAGGGGATGCTTTCTCACTTTCCCCCTCTCTGTATCAAGCACATGCACCCTATAGCAAACTAAATATACATGTTTTATATACACATACACTTTACATACATATACATGTACATAAAATATGTGTATATAAATACACATGCGTGTATTTTACAGTATAGGGTCAGCTGGTGGCATGACAGTTAAGGTGACTGGAATGTACATGGCTGATTGCACTGTTCACGTCCCAGAGCCAGTGGCTTGAAAAATATGCTAAGCACAAGCACATGCGATCTCAGGATCACAAAATAAAATAGAAGAGAAAGGAGAAGGGAATGCAGCATGAACATTGTAACTTTACATATTTATTTTTAATATTTTAATTTGTTGTTGTTATTATTATTATTATTATTATTATTATTATTATTTAATTTGACCAGAGAGAAGAGGGGGGAAGAGAGAAAGCAAGTTGCCAGGTCTGGGACTTGAGCTTTGGTCACCATGTGGGAGTCCAGTGCCTCAACCACTACACCCACCTGCCAGCCCCAATAACTTTACATATTTCTACCGCTTTCTTTTCTTTTCTTGTCTTTTTTTTTTAAAGCATCTCTCTGTTTATTCACGCACAATAATGCACAGCCTCTAGACAGGGTCTACTGCTTCTTTTATTAAAGGAATTCACAAACAAGAGCTATCTCTATTAAGTATCACTGTGGGGCTTGCAAGTGGCTTGGAAGAAAAGGTGATAGATTCCACATGGCCAGCCATGTGGTTCAGGTCATGGACCCAGTGACTCGAAAATCATGCCAGGAGTATGGGCACACATGCCCAAAATCCCGAGAGGAGACTGGAGAAGGGGCTGGTATGGCCATACATCCTAGGGGGGGGTGATTTCTCATTTTCCGTCTCTCTCTCTTTCCCCCTAGATAGTGCACTTAAAAAATCACTGTGTACACTATGTATGGGGAGGTTGCAGAAAAAGCAAAGATGATTTACATAGGATAAAAAGGGGGAAAGTAGGAAACAAATTCATGGCAGGTATGTGTGTGTGCGGGCCCCAAATCGCAAGAGGACAATGGGACTGTCATGATTTCTTGCTTTCTGTTTCTCTGGCGAGTACATGTGCTCTTATAGCAAAAATCTTTTTTTTTTTTTTTTTTTTTTTTTTTAAAAAAAAGGACCAGCAGTGGCATAATGGCTATGTCACTTGACTCCCATTTAGTCAACCGTGGTTCGAGTCCCAAACCGGGCAGCTTAAACTCATACTAGGCGCGTGTGCGTGCGTGCCCAATATCCTGAGAGGAGAATGGAGGAGAAGGGACTGCAGCATGGCCATCCTCCCTGGGGTGTGATTTCTCCAGTGCACAAGCCCTACAGCAAAAACTTCTCAAAAAAAAGACGACTAACTCTAATGGATGAATGGATAAGACACCAAGGGCAAGAGAGGCTATTACAAGAACCCCATAACAGAACCATTAGGTCAAATCAGAAGAGGAAAGAGAAAAGAAGGCGTCAGTAAAGGAGAGTGTTGGAGAAGAATAAAAGCATTTTAAGGATGAGAAAGACCTCTGAAACCATCAATCCCATCACCACCTCCTACAGTAATGGAAATTAAGGCTGAGAGAGATCAAATGATTTCCCTAAGATCTTAAGGAGAGTAAAATAAAGCAAAGAAAATACAAACCCCTGGTCTAATATCATCAACTGTGATCCTCACCTCTTACCCCTTCCCTTTCTCTCCATGATAAAATCTCTCTCCAAGTTCAGTGCTTGCTTCAAGACCCCATTTATGCTTAAGAACAAGCAAAGGCAAAATGTACTGGATAATAATACTGGAAAACCCTTAAATAATAGGATCTGAGTATCAGTTTCAGTTAGGCCACTGTTGTTTGAAAATAAAAAGAAAGGTTTTGTTGTTGTTGTTAATTACAATCCTGGTGGTCAAAACTAGTTTTAAACATTTTTGAGTGCCAGGTGAAGAGCAATGGGATTCCCATGGTGCATGCAGTGGGAATCCCTGCTGGTCTACCACTGGCCAGCTTCTTAACTGCTGCTCCCCACTTGCATGTTGCACCCCCAAGCCCATTTTTCCCTAAGAGGATAAAAAAGCTCTTAATATATATATATATTTAATACAGCAGGAAATACTTTCATTTCCTTTCTTAAAAAGAATTATTTTATTTAACATAAATTAATTAATTAATTAATTTAATTTAATTAAATTTGACCAGAGAGGAACAGAGCAAGAGAGAGGGAAAGTGAGAAAGCAAGCCACCAGGTCCGGGACTCGAACTGTGGTTGGCCATGTGGGAGTCCAGCACCCTTAACCACCACACCACCTGGCAGTCCCTTTTCATATCCTTTTCCTTGTTTTGTTTAGGTTTTTTGCTATAGGTTGCCTGCGCTCACCAGAGAGAGAGAGAGGGAAAGTGAGAAATCACTCCCTGGGGGAAGATGGCCATCCATTCCCCTCTAGGAATTTTGAGGATGCATGCACCCAGCCTGATTTTCAAGTTGCTGGGTCCTGGATTCAAACCACCAACAGCCATGTGGGAATCCAGAGTCTTAGCCACCACACCACTTGCTGGCCCCTGCATCCGTTTGATCTAAGATATACAAACATAACTAGAAAAAAAATGGAAACAAGGGACCTTGCCCCTTGACTGTACTATTTAACTGGGAAGAGAAACAAAACACGTACGAGGAAGATAAGTAACACAAGTCTATTCAGTCATACAGACATCGGGTGCTGTGAGGGGTTAAGAGGCTATGCTACAGGCTGAGGCAATCACATATACTAAGTCAGGCAAAATTTAAATCTAAATTGTATAGAGAACAAAAAATATTCCAGGCAGAGAAAGAAGAGTAAGCAAAAATGAGAAACATGTTGCAAAAGCAAAGAATTAAGACAACAAGGAATAAATCACTTTGGTCAAAAGAGAAGACCAAACATTTACTGTTCAAGGGAGAGAGACTCAGCTAAGGATTTTAGGCTTTTCTGACTATATACAATATGGAACTAGAACCAGTTGTTCTGTAGGAATAGCGTAGAACAAGTTGATTCTCCCTAAGCAATGACTTTCTTTCTTTAGAAAAGAGGGCATGTGTGCTCACTAGAGACAGACAAATAGTGAGAAGAAAAGTGAGAAATAAACCCCTGGGGGGATGGCCACACTGCAATCCCTTCTCCTCCATTAGCTTCCTGGGATTTTAGACATGCACGCACAATGCCTGCTGTGATTTTCAAGTCATCAGGTCTAGGACTCCAACCACATGGAAGCCCAGTGTCTTCCTGTGGCAACCTGCTGGCCCAGAATGACTACCTTCTTAACATTCAGCTTTCTTCACAGGTCACTTCAGAAATAACAGATCTGGAAACAAGTATCCTGTGAATTCTCTTCACTGTCTCCATTCAGCCCTTGTTAACCTGATCCCTCTTTGCTCATCCTTTTCCATTTCTTCCTCTGCTTAGTTCCAATATTACTTAAGTTGTATCACTCTAAATATATTCACAGTAAACAGTGTGTGGGGGGGGAATTAAAATCTATTTAAACATGGAAACCTTATCAATTGTATTACCCATTACCAATCAATACATATAAGCCTGTATTTCTGATCCTGAAAATCAAAAATGCTTTGGGAGGACAGACTCTCACATAGCTGACTGCGGTTTGAGTCCCAGACCCGGCTGCTTGAAACTCATCCTGGGTGCATGTGTATGCATGCCCAAAGTTCCCAGAGAACAGAGAAGGAATTGCAACATGGCCATCCCTCCTGGGGAATGATTTCTCACTTTCTGTCTCTCTGCCGATCACACCATGCCATATGACAAAAATACCTCCTTTAAAAAAAAAAAAATGGGCCACCAGTTAGTGTAATGGCTATGTCGCTGGACTCCCATGTAGTCGACCGCGGTTCGAGTTCCGGATCGGTGGCTTAAAACTCACAGCGGGCGTGTGTGCATGCGTGCCCAAGATCCCGAGAGGAGAATGAAGGAGAAGGGACTGTGGCATGGTCATCCCCTCTGGGGGGTGATTTCTAGCTTTCTGTCTCTCTATCTCTCTCTCTCTCTGGCAAGCACACACACCCTATAGCAAAAAAAACTCTCAAAAAAAAAAAAAAAAAAAAAAAACCTTATGGGATTATAGTCTAATGTTTTTAGAGAGAGATTTCTGCTATAGAGCGTGTGTGCGTGCTAGAGAGACAGAAAGCCAGAAATCACCCCCCGGGGGGAATGACCATGCTGCAATCCCTTCTCCTCCATTCTCCTCTTGGGATTTTGGGAAAGCATGCACATGTGCGCAATGCAAGTTTTAAGCTGCCGGGTCTAGGATTCAAACCTTGGTCAACTATGTGGGAGGCCAGCAACATAACCATCATGCCATCTGCTGGTCCCTATATTCAAAATGTTTTAATTCTATATAGGTCAGAGTAAACACTACACATTTTAAAAGTCCCCCCCCCCCCTTTTTTTTAAATTACTATTTATTTATTCATTTGTTTAGTTTTAACAAAGAGACACACAGAGAAAGTGAGAGAGGGAAAGTGAGACACCAAGCCACCAGGTCCAGGACTTGAACTGTGGCAGTCATGTGGGGATGTCCAGCACCTTAACCACCACACCACGTGCTGGTCCCTAAAAGTTCCCTTTTAATAAGTAGGAATCATTAATACTGGGACATCTGAAAAGTCAGGAAGTACGGTTGCATAGAAAAACACAGAAAAATTAGTCATGACTTTCTGATGATCCAACACAATAGAAAGAATTTTACTAAGTCATTTAGTAAAACTGTGTCTCAAGGTAGAGTGCATCACATTTAAAAATTATTTCGGCGGGAGGGGGAGGAAACACTAGCAGATGGAATAATGGATAAGTTGTTGGACTCTCATGTAGTCGACCGCGGTTCGAGTCCCAGATCCAGCAGCTTAAAACTCACACCAGGTGTGTGTGCGTGCATGCCTAGAATCCTGAGAGGAGAATGGAGGAGAAGGGACTGTAGTCAGTACAATCTACAGACCGTCTAGTCTGCATGGCTCTCCTTGCACCATGTCTGGTTCTTCCACAATGCCGCTATGAAGGTGGTTCAGCAGCCCCAGCTGAAGGCTGGGCTCAACTACTTGATGGTTTCCCATGCAGCCGCAGTCTACAGAATGCCTACCATGACCCCCTGCTGACTGGAGTGTCTTCAAGTACAAATCCCTCAGACCCCAGAAAGTCTGTTCCTTTCTGTAGTAAAATGAATCTTTCAAAGGTTTCCTAAGCCACTTCTCATGAACCAGTGAATATTCAAGAGAGCTAAATTGGAAGCCTATACAAAAGCTTATTTGAAAAAAAAGAAAGAAAAAAGAAAGCTTATTCCAGTAACGCATATGCCATAATGGACACAACTTCTACTTCTGTCAGTCCTTAACATCTACCTCTCTGAATTTCCATAAATTTATATTTCTCAAGGAAAATTATTTTATACTCACTGGCATCAGAATACAATAAAATACTTAGCATAAAAAAAAGTAGTTAAAAAAAAATACAGCTTAGGGTGGAAGAAGCGGACGCAAGTGGCATGGAGCTCCAGCATCCTGCTCTGCTCCTGACTCACCGCTGTTCATTCTCGCCAAGGAACAAGTTGGTCAGGAAGCCGCGCCACAGCCATGGCTTTTAAAAATACTAGAAAAACACCCGTGGAGCCAGAGGTAGCCATTCACCGAATTAGAATGACTTTAACCAGCCGCAACATAAATCCCTGGAGAAAGTGTGTGCTGACTTAATCAGATGTGCAAAGGAAAAGAATCTCAAGGTGAAAGGCCCAGTTTGGATGCCTAGCAAGACTTCTGAGAAGCATTACAAGAAAAACACCTTGTGGTGAAGGTTCTAAAACAGAATCGTTTCCAGATGAGAATCCACAAGGAACTCATTGATCTGCACAGTCGTTCTGAAATTGTTAAACAGATTACTTCCATCAGTATCGAACCAGGAGTTGAGGTTGAAATAACCATTGCAGAAGCCTAAGTCAACTATTTTAATAAATTGATTATCATCTGTTTAAAAAAAAAAAAAAAACAGTTTAGGACCAGCAGATGGCATACATGGTTACATGGCTGGACTCCTGCAGAGTCGACCACAGTTAGTCCTAGATCTGGCAGCTTAAAACTCACGTGGGGTGGGAAAAGCAGCAGCACCAGATCCAAGATGGTGGACAGCAGGAGGCTGAAGGAGCTTGATTAAATCTGCAAATGTGGAATGAAAAACTTCCGTAACATCCAGGTTGATGAAGCTAATGTATTGACTTGGCAAGGGCTTACTGTTCCTGACAACCTTCCATATGATAAGGGGGCCTTCAGAATTGAAATCAACTTTCCAGCAGAGCACCCATTCAAACCACTGAATATCACATTTAAAACAAAGATTTATCACCCCAACATCGATGAAAAGGTGCAGGTCTGTCTGCCAGTAATTAGTGCTGAAAACTGCAAGCCAGCTACCAAAGATGACCAAGTAATCCAGTCCTCAAAGCACGGTGAACAACGCCCAGTCCAACAGCCCCCTCCAGGCTGACCTAGCTGAAGAATACTCTAAGGACCGTAAAAAATTCTGTAAGAACACTGAAGACTTTACAAAGAAATATGGGGAAAAGCGACCTGTGGACTAAAACCTGCCACAACTGATTCCAGCAAGTGTGAGCAGAGACCCCGAGCAGTGCATCAGACACCAGCAAGCAGGACTCTGGAACACTGACACATGCCACTGCCTGGTGTTCGCTTGTGGCAGTTACTAACTTTCTACAGTTTTCTTAATCAAAAGTGGTCTAGGTAACCTGTAAAGAAAGGAAAAAATTTAAGAAGTTTTTTTTTTAAAAAAGTAACAACCAGGCGTGTGTGCTGGCATGCCCAAGATCCTGAGAGGAAAATGAAGAAGGGAAGGGATTATGGTGTGACCACCCTCCTGGAGGGTAATTTCTCACTTTCTGTCTCTCTGTCTCTCTCTGCATCTCCAACAAGTACACACACCCTACAGCAAAAATCTCTCTCTCTCACACACACACACACAAAAAGCACAGTTTACAAAACTGCACATATGCCTAGGAAGGATCTAGGTATCTAGAAATGATCTCAGGTAATAAGCATTTATTTCATTTTGTTCTTTTTCCAAGATTTATTTACTTTATTTTTTTATTATTATTGTTTTTTATTTGCTATAGGGCACACAGGCTCACCAGAGACAGAGAGAAAGTGGAAAAGCGACTCACACAAGCTGAGAAAGGAGAACTAGAGAACTGGTCATTAAGTGAGGAGTGACTATATTGTCTACCAGGCTATGAATAAGAATTTGCTTCAACAATGACTTCAAGACATCCTACTTTGTCTGGGAGTAAATGGTCTTTGACACTTTCATTTTTCATTTAAGTTTATTTTATTGTGATAGAGAATATATGTACCCACAAATGCAGGGGCAGAGAGAGAGGAAAGAAAGCATCCTCAGCAGAGGCTTGCCATACCGTAATTCACTTGCCCACAGTCCTCAGTTCCCCAGGATCGTGGGCACACACACATGTGCCTGGTGTGTTTTCAGAAGGACCTGAAGATCCAAATCTGTGGTCAGCAACATGGTTTGTAGCACTGCAGCTTGCTACTGAATCCATCACCAGGCTGGGCCCACTTTCTATCTATCTGTCTCAAAAGTCATACTAAATGAAGGGTCAGCAAGTAGCGTGGTGGTTAAGGCGCTGGACACACCCACATGGCCAATCATGGTTCAAGACCTGGACCTGATTGCTGGCTTGCTTTCTCACTTTCCTTCTCTCTCTCTGATCAAATTAAAATAACTGAATGAATAAATAAAATTAAGTAAGTACTTCTGGGAGAAAAAAAATCTATCTTAAAAAAAACAAAGGTCATACTAAATGATAGCTTAAGATTTCCTGGGGGCCAGCAGGTAGTGTGCTTGTGAGAGGTTCTGGACTCCCACATGATTCGAATTACAGACCTCGCAGCTTGCTTTCTCACTATCCTCTCCCTCTCTCTCTCTGCTGAAATCAAAAATAATAAGTTAGATAAAATAACTCTTTTAAAAAAAAAAAAAAGGAAAAGATTTCCTTCCAGGGCCAAAAGGAGACATGGTGCTTAAGACAGCTATATCCCACCCACATGGCTGACTGTGACATTCACGTCCTGAATCGAGCAGCCTGAAAAACACACTGGACACATGGGTATGTGTGCCCAAGATCTCAAGAGGAGAGTGAACTGTGATGTGGCCATCCGCGCTGGGGGTGATTTCTCACTTTCCCTCTCTGTCTCTCTCCAGTGAGCGAACACACATTATAGCAAACAAAAACAAACAAACTAAACTAACAGATTTCCTTCGAAAAGAGATTACAAATAAAATAAAGGTAGGTCATGAGTAAACTATTCATTAAAATTGGTGGATGGGTACATGGAAATGCTCTACTTTCATGTTTGAAACTTTTAATTAAAGTTCATAATTAACTTTCACTTGATTTATAAGACTAGATATCGGGAACAGCAGTTGGCGTAATGGCTGTCTTTGGACTCCCATGTAGTCGACTGTAGTTCTAGTCCCAGACCCAGTGGCTTAAACTCAAGCCAGGCACGTGTGCGTGTGTGCCCAAAATCCCGAGAGGAGAATGGAAGAGAAGGGAATGCAGCATGGCAATCTCCCCTGGGGGGCGATTTCTCACTTTCTGTCTCTCTGTCTTTCTGGCAAGCGCATGCACCCTATAGCAAAAAACCTCTCCAAAAAAAAAAAAGACTAGATATCAACATTACAGTCCACCATACTTTTATGTACGTGTATTTGTATTTAACCAATAATTCAAGAAATGGATAAACATGCTGACCAACCACAACCAGAAACAAAGACTAAAACAGGACTACACTGTGATATACAAGGTGTCTAGGTCATGTCTGAAAGAAAAGTCAGGCCAGGGCCAACAGGTGGCTTGGTGATTAAGGCACTGGATACCCTCATGACTGACGACAGTTTTGAGCCCCAGACCTGGTGGTTTGAAAATCACACAGGGCACACGTGTGTGTGTGCTCAAAATCCTAAGAGGAGAACGGAAGAGAAGGGATTTTAGCATGGCCAACCCTCCATGGGGGGTATCTCTCACATTCCCTTTCTCTCGGAAGGCATGCACACTGTATGGTAAAAACCTAAAAAAAATAATAATAATAATTAAAAGAAAAAATGAGGCCAGCTCACTGGTAACACTGCTTAGTAATGCTCGATCCACACAAAACACTGTAGATTACAAACTAGGGGACAGAAAAAGAAATAAACTTCACTTAAACTTTTCAATGAAGTTCACTGAGAAGCTTGTTTACTGGGACCAGCAGTTAGCATAATGGCTATGTCGCTGGACTCCCACGTAGTCGACTGCGGTTCGCGTCCCAGACCCGGTGGCTTAAAACTCACGCCGGGCGCATGTGCGTGCGTGCCCAAGATCCCAAGAGGAGAATGGAGGAGAAGGGATTGCGGCGTGACCATCCCCCCTGGGGGGTGATTTCTCTCTTTCTATCTCTCTGTCTCTGCTTTCTGGCGCGCACACGCACCCTATAGCAAAAACATCTCCAAAAAAAAAAAGAAGTTTGTTTACTGAAAGAGACTGACTGCTTTTTTTGACAGTCTTGCCATGTCCAGAACCTCCTGCCCCAAGCAGCAGCAACTTAGCAGCTTGAGCCACTGCAGCTAAGCTTGGGAAGCACTTACTATGCCTATACTTTCTTAAGAACTAAATGCAGGGGACCAACAGGTGGCATGACAGTTAAGGACGCTGGACTCCCACATGGCCGACCGCATTTTGAGTCCTGGACCTGGCAGCTTGCTTTCTGACTTTCTCTCTCTGTCCCTCTCTGGTCAAATTAAAAATAAATGAATAAAGTTAGAAAGAATTATTTTTAAAAGAAGTCTCGTCACAATCTAAATGATGTATAGCAACTTAATATATGAATAATAATTAAAAATGACAAACCCATAAAAAAATTTTTTAAAAAAGAACCTAATGCATTTTTGATTTAGGTAGTTTCCTAGAAATGCTTGTCAAAGGAATATGTATTTTTACAATAGGCTGAAAAAATAAAATTTGGTAAATCAAAATAAGTACATAATACACTTTGAAGCTAAATCTGGTAAAACCTGGGGTACTGGGCATTTTATTAAATGGAAAGTTCTAGAAATTGGCTGTTATATAAATTTTTAAAAAACCAAGCTGCTAATCTGGAGTAACGATAAAAATACCTGTTAAATAATACTAAGGGAGTCTAAAACAAACATTTCTGGGGAAAAGATTATTTAAAGAAACTACAAATTACCTCTCACACTTCCATGTGTAGCTACTGCAGCCATATTTTGATAAGCAATTTAACAAAACTAAGATACTCTCTAGTTCCTTATGAGTTAAGAGATGAACACTTCTGTCAGTAAGTGTTAATTTTTTTTTTTTTTTCGGAGACGTTTTTGCTATAGGGTGCATGCGCTCGCCAGAAAGAGAGAGAGAGAGAGACAGAGAGAGAGAAAACAAGAAATCACCCCCCAGGGGGGATGGCCACGCCACAATCCCTTCTCCTCCATTCTCCTCTCAGGATCTTGGGCACGCATTCACATGCACTTGGCATTAGTTTAAACCACCAGGTCCAGGACTCGAACCACGGTTGACTACATGGGAGTTCAGCTAGCTGCGTTATCCCCCCCACTGTTAAAACTCAAAGATGATCTTTGAAACAGATTGATTGATTGATTGATTGATTTAGCATCCTACTTTTGGATGGATTGACTATTCATTCAATACAATGAAGGGACTCTGTTCTAGATGCTAGGGATTTAGCACTGAACAAAAGCAGGTCCCAGTCCTCATAAAGTTTACATCCAGGCCAACAGGTGACATGGAGGTTAAGGTGCTAGATTTCCCATGGCCGAATGAGCACTTTGTGTCTTGGATACTGTGGCTTAAAAACTGTACCAGGTGTGTGTGCATGCATGACCAAAATCTGAGGCTGCAGAAGGACTGTTGTGTGGCCATCCTTCCTGATGGGTGATTTCTCACTCCCCCCACTCTGGTGAACACATGCATCCTATAGCAAATAAACTAAAAACAAAAACAAGCAAGCAAAAAACTAAAAAAGGAGAAAAAAAATACATTCTAGTAGCTGGCTAAGAAGTGTCTGCAGATCTATTTCCTACCACTTACTCTGCTTCTTCCTATTTTCAAGGCTTCTTCCCACCCCCCCAGCCTTTTGCCATTGGGCATGTGTGCTTGCCAGAGAGAAACGGGAGTGGAGGAGAGACTTTCTTAAAATTAATAATTATGATGACTTTAATGATGTTAAAATCTCTAACCACAGCTCTGGATATTTTTCAAATTTAGTTCTTTCAAAATTCCCTTATTTTTGTGCTATAAAACCTCTTTTAAACAAAAATTCACAGGAGGTCCCTATACTAAACCCATGCACAATGCTGGATGGATCCCACATGGCCAGCTATGGCTTGACCCTCAGGCTGGTGACTTGCAAACATTCCAGGGCTACATGTGTGTGCATGTCCCAAATCCTGATGGGGTAAAAAATGAAGGAAGGATTGAAGCATGACTATGCCCCAATGGAGGTTGCTTTCTCTCTCTCTCTTTTTTGGGAGGGTGGGGAAATATATTTTCCCATTTAAGTAAATCTAAGATTTGCACATGGTAAAAAATACTGTAATTATTTTTTTTGACTGTGAGACATTTAACAGGGACAATTGTTTTTAAACAATTCTTTAATTAATTAGTTAATTCATTTATTTTAGTTTGACCAGAGAGAGAGGGAAAGCAAGAAAGTAAGCAGTTAGGTTTAGGACTTGAACCATGGTTGGCCACATGTGAGTCCAGCACCCCAAAACACTGTACCACCTGCTGGCACCTAACAAGAACAATTTTAAACACGAGGCCCTGCCAACGCTAAAACTATACTATGATAAGGGCAATAATAAAACTATTAGTGGCCATTTCTACATTTTGGACAGGTGTATTATGAGAGGATAAATATCCATGTCTACAGACCATAATTTCAAGCTTCTGCTACCATCTTTGCTTTCAATTTAATTTCTTCTATAAATGTATCTTTTTCCCAGATCAGTAGGAACTAAATGAAAAGATTATTTTAAAGCACTCCGAGCTCCTTATCTTTCCTCAGGAAAATATGTACCAAAAACAATGTGTTTGGGGGAAAAAAATGACAACTCAGCCTAGGTTCTATATTTTGTCTAAATCTGAAAGTAGCTGTCTGTCTGCACAGTGTCCAGATCAGGGAGAAATCAAGTGTTCCAAAAGAGGAAAAGAAGGGAACAAGAATTTTTAAAAATTCTAGATGAATAGGGAAATAAGTCAAGCCTCTAAAGCACAGGAATCTTCCAGGTTATAAGAAATATTAAGTTTTGGGACCAGCAGTTAGCGCAATGGCTATGTCGCTGGACTCCCACGTAGTCGACCGCGGTTCACGTCCCGGACCTGGTGGCTTAAACTCACGCCGGGCGCATGTGCGTGTGTGCCCAAGATCCCGAGAGGAGAAGGGATTGCAGCGTGGCCATCCCCCCTGGGGGGTGATTTCTCACTTTCTGTCTCTCTGTCTCTCTCTGTCTGGTGAGCGCACGCGCCCTATAGCAAAAACCTCTTCAAAAAAAAAAAAAAGAAATATTAAGTTTTAGGGCTGGCAAGTAGAGGGCTGGTTAAGGTGCTAGACTCCCACATGTCTGACTGCAGTATGAATCCTGAACCTGGCAGTTTGCTTTCTCACTTTCCCCTTCTCTGTTTCTCTTTGGTCACATTAAAAAGATAATAATAATAGCAAAATTAAATAAATTTTTTAAAAGAATTATTTTATATAACTTTATTTATTTGTTTTTATTTGACCAGAGAGGAACAGAAGGAGCAAGAGAGAGGGGAAGTGACAAAGCAAGACACCAGGTCCAGGACTCGAACCATGATCAGTCATGTGGGAATCCAGTTCCCTAATCACTATGCAATCTGCTAGCCCCATAAATATATGTTTCTTTAAAATGGAAATATTCGGGGCCAGCAGGTGGCATAGTCAAGGTACTGGACTCCCACATGGCCAACCACGGTTTGAGTCCCAGACTTGATGGCTTGTTTTCTCATTTTTCTTCCGTCTCTGTCTTGGTCTCTGTCTCTGTCTCTCTCTAATGAGTACACATGTCCTATCACAAATTAAAAAAAAAAAAGTAGTAATAATAATAAATAAAATTAAATAATTCTTTTTTTTAAAAAAAGGGAAATATTCATGTTTCTTTATCAAAATCATTAGCTAAAGAGGCCGGCAGATGGTATGGTGGTTAAGGTGCTATACTCCCACATGGCCAACAACAGTCTGAGTACCAGACCTGGTGACTTGCTTCTTCTCTCTCTCTTTCTTTCTCTAGTCTAACTGAAAAATAATAATAGGGGCCAGCAGCAGCAGGTGACATGGTGGTTAAGGTGCTGGACTCCCACATGGCTGACCACAGTCCAAGTGCCAGACCTGGAGGCTGCTTTCTCACTCCCCCCACCCTCTTTCTCTCTCTCTGGTGTGTATGCATACCCTGTAGCAAATTAAAAAATAATAATAATGATAAATAAAAGTTAAATAATATTTTAAAGTTAATAATAAATCAAATAATAATTTTTAAAAATCCATTAGCCAAAGACACATCTAATTATTCTGATCCTTTGTTCAACATTTTACCTCCTCTGATTAATTTATTAGTGTAAGAATTACTTATTCCGGGACCAGAAGGTGGCGTGGTGGTTAAGGTGCTGGTCACTCCCACATGGCTGACCATGGTTCAAGTCCTGGACCTGGTAGCTTGCTTTCTCACTTTCTCTCTCTCTCTCTGTCTCTCTCTGGTCAAATAAAAATAAGTGAATGAATAAATTAAATTAATCTTAAAAAAAAGGAATTAGTTATCCAAACTAATAAAAGATAAAGCATTAACAGTATTTTCATGAAACTGAACTCTAAACAATTCCACACTAATTGTCAGTTATGAGAACAATTCTTAGAAATCAGTGTGTCCAAGTATTTGATATTAAGTTCCAACCTTTCCATAATGAAAAAAGCTAGGGGCTAGCAGGCTGCATGGTGTGGTTAAGGTGCTAGATCCCACATGGCTGACTGCACGGTTTGTATCCTGGACCCAGCAGTTTGAAAAACACGCCAGGCATATATGTAAGCATGCCCCCAAATCCTGACAATACAGAAGGGACTGCAGCACCCTCCAAAGGGTGATTTCTCACTTTCCCTCCTTCATTCTCTCTTTGGTGAGTGACCACGCCCTATAGCAAACTTTGAAAAAAAAAAAAAAAAAAAAAAAGCACCACACATTTCCTTGTACCCTTTTACGAAATAATCTGAAATATTAAGTTGCTTCTCCCAAAGGTAACAGAGTTAAGAAAACAGGTAGGAAAAAAACTAAGGAACAAGTTAAAGGCCAACCACTCATCCTTT
Organism: Tupaia tana; assembly: GCA_026018925.1. Lineage (NCBI taxonomy): Eukaryota > Metazoa > Chordata > Mammalia > Scandentia > Tupaiidae > Tupaia > Tupaia tana. Next base: position 15,839,354 of record JAKSZU010000003.1, read on the forward strand.
CATTTAACGTGATAAAAGATCAAGGAGTCTCCGCAGAGTAGAAAACATGTGAGTTGAGAATATAAATCTTAACATTTAAGTTTGAAAAATGGCAAGTGTTAAAGCCAAGTGATGAACTTTAGGTCCATAAATGTTCATTACGCTATTCTGTCTCTGCTTGAATTATTAGGTGGCCAGAAAAGTCATGACATGTTTTTCTATGCAAAAATGCATCATGACTTGCTCAATGACCCAATATACGTTTGAGATTTTTTATAATAAACATTATGAATGTAGCAGGCATGTTAAGACAAGCATTCAGGATCTGACAGGCTAGAGGAATAAAAGATGGGGACTGTGGTGTGGCCAGACCCTGAGAATGCTCATCTCACTCTCTCTTTGAAAATAATATTTTTTAAAATTCCCAGTTCTTTTTCCCTTCTCTTTTTAAAAAAAGTATTTATTTTAATGATTTATTTATTATTATTTTAATCTGACCAGAGATAGAGACAGACAGACAAACAGAGAGAAAGGGGGACGTGAGAAAGCTAGCTGCCAGGTCCAGGACTTGAACCACGATCATCCTGGAGGGAGTCCAGCACCTTAACCACCATGCCACCTGATGGCCCCCCCCCTTTTTTAGCCCCTTCTAACAATAGTTTCAATTGTTTTTCCTACTGGGAAAAGACAGAGCTGTTTCTTACTGCATATGCCTTGATAATTGTTTGGGGTATGTCCTTAATTAAACTGTTCCTATCAAAGAAGAAACCATCAGGGTAAGCCAGGTGGGATTTGTGGTTGAAACAGCTAAATTTCACATAGCCAATTACATGGTTCAAGATCCAGACCTGGCAGCTTGAGAAATATTCCATGCATGTGTGTGCACAGAAGAGTGAGAAGGGATTACGGTCTTGGCCATTCCCTTCAAGGGGTGATTTTTCATTTTCCTTCTCTCCTCCTCAAGAGAGCACATATACCCTATAGCACATAAAGAAAAGAGAAGCCACTAGACGTTTTTAGCTACAAGAACTCACTGCTTCAGGAAAGGCCAATCAGGAGCCTTGCTTGCTTTCTCTCTCCCCACCCCACCTCCGTCCCTCTCTGATAAAATTAAAGTAAACAAATTATTTAATTAATAAAATAATTCTTTAAAAAAATGCTGGGAGGGGCAGGTGGACAGTGGCAAGTGGCATGGTGGTTAAGGCACTAGACTCCCACATGGCCAACTGTAGTTCGGGTCTCAGACCTGGCAGCTTGCTTTCTTACTTTCCACCCCGCCTCCTCCCCCACAAATTAAAAAATAATAAGGATCAGCAGATGGAGTAATGGCTATGTCACTGGACTCTCATGTAGTCAACCACGGTTCAAATCCCGGACCTGGTGGCTTAAACTCACGCTGGGAGCATGTATGTATGTGTCCAAGATCCTGAGAGGAGAATGGAGAAGGGATAGCAGCATGGCCACCCCCTGGGGAGTGATTTCTCACTTTTTGTCTCTCTGTCTCTGTCTTTCTGGTGAGCGCATGTGCCCTATAGCAAAAAACCTCTTCAAAATAATAATAATAATAAATAAATAAACTTAAATTATTCTTTTTTTTAAAAATTGCCCTGGGGGCCAGCAGGTGATGTGCTGATTAAGGCACTGAATTCCTACATGGTTAGCTTCATGATTCAAGTCCCAGATCCAGTGGCTTGAAAATCACAACAAACAAATAAAGGTAAAAAAGAAAATTGCTCTGAGAAATGGAAAAAAATTGTAAAACAAAACCAATCAACTACTTTTGTGAGGATACACATTATTGTAGGTTTAAATTATCAAACTGAATAAATAATATGTAAAGAGTAGAAATCCCACCTCTAACATAAAAAAAACTGCCCAAAATTTGACAACAAATTAAGACTTTGATCAAGCAGTTCATTTTTATAGTATACCAGTTATCAAACAACAGTTTAAAAAATACGTACAGTTCCAGAAAGGACATCATGGGGGCAACAGTTGAGGAGGTGACTCTTGCATACTCTGTCATCACTGAATTTGATTCGTTGACGGGTAGTATCTCCTGTAATATAGAAAAGTTAATAACATCCAAGGTTAGACAACTAGGAAAGTGTTTGTTTCCTGAGAGCCCCACTATCACTAGCTTTTGATGTGTGGCTACATATGCACACGTTTATACATCAATTCAAGAGGGATTAGTTTTTCTTATGTAACATCCTATAGAAAAACTACTTTAGACAACATGCAGTTGCAGTATGTGTACTGCACATGTAATTCAAATAGTCAAAGTGGGAAAGCAATGCATTCTGTTAAATAGAGTACTTCAGAAAAGCGTAGGATTTTAGAGCAGGAATGGACCTTAAATGTTATCACGTCCAATCCTTCATATTGCAGATGAGGAAACTGAGGCCCCAAGAGGTTAAGCAACTTGCAGCAGACTCACTAGGAGAGTATCTACTGGTATATAATGTTCCCTTCTTGAATTAAGCACTGATTTATTTTGAAATTATGTACATTAATTTAAAAATGAAAAAGTAATCTTGCAAACATTGCATACACACTGCGAATCCCCACTGAACCCCAGACGCCATTTCTTCCACTATTTTGTTCCAGCTGTAGTGTCTCCCCTTTGCTGCTGGGAGGAGTTAGAGAGGGTAGAATAACGCGTTTAAGAGCGTACAAACCTGGAAGAAGGACTTACACACCAGTCAAACAAAGGCACATTGCCTAAATGAAATGTTAACTTTAATGCCTCCAAAGGTTCCATACCTCCAAGTTTTCTGTGGTTTGTGATACATAGTGCCAAAGTAGGTATATTTAAATTCATTCCATCTTTATATAACACAATACACCTCCTAAGCAACAGAAGAATCCAACCTGCTTATCAAATATGGCTATCTATAAAAAGCCTGAAAGAATCTGAGAAAAAGTAACTAGTTCTAATATAATATAGATGTTACTTTTCTTTTCTTTTGCTTAGACTCTCTTTGGAAAAACAAAAGAAAAACTTATAAGGATGTTTCCTCTTTCTGTATAAATGTTAAGCTCTAAGAAATAGTTTTTTTTTTTATTTTACTTTAAATTGATATTATCACTGACAAATGAAAACCTACTGGTGAATTACTGAAGCAAAAAGTGTTGGTACGAAGAGAGACTGTAAATACCACAGTATTTCACATGATGCCTGCAGCACCCCAAAACTTCCAACTACAAAATTATTTAATCATTTAATTTCTGCATTTCCACAGGCGAATAACAAAAAAGTTTAAAACTTTACCCCTTCACAATGATCTTATATTGAAGAGCTTAATTTATATTCAACTAAATACTGTCATTTTTAGGTGGGGTAAGATTTTGTTCAAATTGTTTTAACTTGGTTAGAAAAGATTTAGAGAACACTGTAATTAGCAACCAGGGCACACATATTTTTAAGAACAATTTATAGCTAAAACATAGCTTCAGAGCAGTTCAACAATAGGTTTTCTAGAGGCTCTTCTCATGTAGGTTATTTCTGACACAATTTGGAATAATCCATTTAATGTTCAAGCCTGCTACTACAATAAAGGTTATTTTGATGGTCCTTTTTTTCCTTTCTAAACACAACTGCTTTTGTTCCACATTCATTAACACATCTGAAAAGTTAGTGATAACTCACGGCTCGGCGAATGCGGGGCCTTTCTGACACTCCCTTGCAGACTGAAGTAGGCAGGCATAGATACATTGAACCTTTACAAATAAAACAAGGGGCCAGATTGTTCAGTTTGTATAGAATAAACTCTGCTAGCAATTTCAATACAGCATCTAGAAGTACATGTTGAGCGTAAAGATTCTCATATATAAAAACAAAAGTGAACAAAATCAGGGTATTTAATTTTTTTCTAGTAATGACTCAAGTTCAACCCCAGAGAAGAATATGACTGGTAAAAAGCCAAGGCTAGGACTCTGGAAAGTGGTCCTTGAGCCAAAAGGGGTTTTAAAAAAATGTTTCTTTAGAAAGTATATTTCATATACTTCAAGACTTTGGTGGGGCCTCAGGCGCATGTGAGGATGGTACTGAGAGGAAAACCGTACTATGAGACCCTCACACCAGAACAGCCATGCTGTATTAGAGGCTTGTTACTTCTTGGCAACTAAGGGAAAAAGGTTTATTTTAAATCTGTACCCTAATTATGTTAAAGAATTTAAGGTTGATAAAATGTTTTAAGTGGTGGGCAGAGTCCCTCGCACATCTAGGAGCCTCCCTGCTGCAAACGTCTAAGCTTTTGGTAATACAAACAGCACTATCATTTTAGCACTTTGTTAAACTAAGGGCTCACTGGCCGCATAAGCCAGGTTTTGGAATTAAAACAAGATTCTTGGACGTTTACCCAATCAAAAATTTCATCAAGTAGGATAGCAGATTTTGCTTAAGAAATCACAATAAATCTAAAATTAAAGTATATGTGCCCTGAAGACACAGATAGCAGGTAAAATATGAACAATTCTAAATATGAATATAGCAATCAGTAACCCTAGTGCACTTTAAAAAAAGAATCTGTTCCTATAAATGCCAAAAGGCCAAATAACTCCTACTGAAAATAAATGGGTGCTTCATAAATATTTGATAACTGAAGAAAACACAACAAATACAGCTATCAAATACTAGCCATTATATAAATCTTTAAAACATAATAAATAATGAAATAATAAAACCTCTAATAATTTGAGATACAGAAATATGAAGAAAAATAGGTTTATTGTGCCAGCTGGTGGCGTGGTAGCTAAGGCAGCTGGATCCACATGGCTGAGTGGTTCAAGCCCCGAACCTGGCGGCTTGGGTACATGTGCATGCGTGCCCAAAATCCTGAAAGGAGAAAGGATTGCTAGTGGCCATTCCCTGAGGGTGGGAGTAGGGGGTGATTTCTCACTTTTCCGCTCTCTTTCCTGCAAGTGCACATGCCCTAGAGCAAAACTAAAAAAATAAAAAAATTTTTTAAAGGTAAGAGGCTAGCAGATGGCATGGTGGTGGAGACGCTGGACCCCCACAAGGCCGACTGCAATCTGAGTCCAGGACCTGGTGGCTTGAATATCATGCCAGGCATGTGTGTGCCCCAAATCCCAGAATAGAGGAGAAGATGACATGGCCATCCCCCCAGGGAGTGATTGCTCACTTTCCCTCTCACTGTCTGTCTCTCTCTCTCTGGCAAGCGCAGATGCCCTTTGGCAAAAATCTTAAAAAACTGAAATAGGGAGAGCTAATAACTAGGTATGTGTTTACACTGATAATTTTTAAAAGTTCTACTTAAAGAACTTTAAGGTTAACATTTTAAATAATCTGACTACATAACCATACAGTAGTTAGTAAATTTATCTGGGCTAATGCCATGGAAGTATAATTTGGCTAAACTAACAAAGAATTTTAAAATAAAAACACTGGCAATTTTGTTTTTTGTCAAGTTATCTGGCCCAAACCATGTTTTTCAAAAGAAAAAGGTAAAACAGCACCCATTTTAAAAAAAAGGGGGGGGGGGGACAACAAATAGATAAACCAAATCTGTATATAACACAAGGAATTATTTTATGAATTTAATGTACTCTACAACTTTGGGTTTTCTGGGTATATGGTCATACAAAAATAACATAAATTAGAAAAAAAATGTGCCCTGTCACACTCATATCAGATCCAAATCACGGAATCAAACTTAGTAGTGGCATGCCTTCTGTGTACACAATGGAGTCACAGAGGCAGGTCAGACAAGCTCTACACTCCAGGAGCCCATGTTCTTTGCTAGAGAAACAGGACATGTAAATAAAGAAATAATACAAGATAGCATGATCCAAGTGCCAGATGATGATGTTTCAAACAGGAGGCATTTCAGGAATTCTAAGACCAGAATGACCACCAAGGACTGGAGAGGTTGGGAAAGGCTTCATGCACTAAGTAGAAGCCAAAATTTAAAGGAACAAACTCAGACTGAAGGAAGGGAGAGAAAAAGTTTTCCAAATTCCAGTCAAATCTTTTAAAAAGCTTAGAGAGGCAGGAAGGTTTGGAGAACAGTAAATAAACCATATTCTGCTTTGGCAAATGGCTTCATACAGGAGAAAAGCAAGCTGGGGTTGGAATATTTTATTTCTTTATGTAAGATTTGATTTTTTAAACTTTTCATTTTTTCAATCTAGATTTTGAGTGTAAACATAACAAAAAAGGTTTAAATAATGGAGCAGAGATTAGACTAAGTTATCTAAATCAACCACAACAAAATGTCTAACCTATAAAAACATGGAGGACTCTACCCTACGACCTCAACAATAACTAAGGCTCTGTACGTAACCACAAAGTCAAGTTTTTATAATTAGAGACCGACTTAGAGCTTTGGCAGACAAAATGTTCTTCACTTGAAGAGAAGCATTGAAAATTCCTATCAAGCAGCTGTCTTCAAAGTAGCAACTCTCTTGCCTCCCTCTTTTGCTTAATCCCTTCCTAAATTTCATGAATCATAATCTTTATTCGAGAACACCTGAGTCACAGGTATACAATAAAAACTGGAATGCGTATGACTCCTCTTCAGGGCTATCACTACTGTAACAGAGCCTGAGTGGTACTGAGGCAGGCAATTTCACTGGGAGTATGGATGGGTCACTCTAAAAAGAAGGCTCCTATCTGAACTAGAATCAAATAGTTCCATTTTTAAAATCCCCTTCTATCTGGTGGGAGTGAAAATATCCCCACTGTACTTCCCAACACTACCGTTTTATGGCCTTGCCTTTTCTGAAACTTACTTATATTTAAATTTTAGTGTCAACATTCAAAATCTTGGTCTAGGCAGTAACTGACATCATTTTGCGTGGTGCATGCTGTTTTTTTCCCAATATCCACCCCCCGCCCCACTTAATGCCCTCCACCCTCTCCCTCCCATACAAACAAGAAAACCAAATCAAATTTCATAGATTTAGGTGCTATTTTAAAAACATCAAAATTTTACTTTACCCATTCTCTCCGATGCTCCCTGTATTTTTTTAAGCTGTGAGTGGATGACCATGCTATGTGATCAACAACTGTGAAGGCTAAGCAAAAGTGAACTGAGTTTAGTATTGTAATTTCAAAAGAACCTTAAAAGTCTGTAATTATTTCACATATTTAATGGTATGCAGAATCCTACTTTACTGCATAGTATCAGGCATTAATGGCAAGCAATTTACAAAAACAATAAGTATTTCTTTTGCACAGAATTAGCTTAGAGCTTAGCTGAGGGAAAACGAAGAGGGAGGAGAAAATGCAACAGCACACAAAGCAATGGAAGCATCCATCTGTAAATGGAAGCAGGGGAAGGAAGTCCTTTCACATTCTCCAGCGTGATCACTACAGCCCTCCCCACTGGTACACTCGTTAGGAGCCACATGTCACAACTGGTCTGGGACGGGGCAGGATGCTTTCCTCGGAAATAAGATCCATAACCCTTCAGTGAAATGAAAGCTAAAGCTAGGAAGAAAGGTACAGAACTGAAGGTTTAACTAAACCTTTCCTTTCCCTGACCCTTTGAATACCCAAGTGGAGAACAGTCCTCCCTCTTTCCCACCATTCCTTGCAACAGAAGCTGCAGAGTCCAAATTCTCATTGCCTATTCTTAGTCTAGTCCAGAACAGGAAGAGACCTTAGAAGTACACAAGAAAACCCTTGTGCCTTCCTGAGGGACCAACTGCTGCTGCACAGTGACCATTACACCTGGGACCTACCTGGTCACTCTTACACCCACCTCAAACTTTACCAACTCTACTAAGCTCTCCAGGTACCCGAGTTTTGCCTTTAGAAGTCGGATTAAAATCTACCGACACAAACCCTTCCGTAATTAACCTTTTAAAAATCTGTATTACTCCTATACTCCATGTTCCCTTGTTAATAAACACACTCAGTTAGAAATACAGGGTTCATTTTACAAAAGGACTCACCACCATATCTTAACATAGCATGGTTACAGATGCTTTGAAAACACTTTATACAACTTGATATATACTGAACTTTCCAGTCATATATTTATGAACTGAATATTAAGCCAAAGATGCAGTGGGAAAAACCACTTATGACAATCTGCCTTCCAAATTTAACATCAAGTCATTTCTTTCTAACAAAATCATAGTCTCACTGAGTAACAGTAGCAGCTTTCCTTTCTTTCAGAAAATGCAAACAAAAAGATACTATACAGTTCAGAAAGACTATCGTTTCTAATCCATTGACTCATATAGTCCTATAGGTTTATAAAAAACAAATAGGTACTAATATCACCTCCACCAGAATCCCCATAACAAGCAATAATAATTGTAAATGCAATGCCTATAGTAAAAGAAATTCCCAAAACAAGTTCACTCTTGCTGGGTATGATAAAAGATTAATGTTTTTAAAAATTTAAAATCTAGTCCACTTGTCTATAAAAATCAATGTAACAAAATTATGAAGAGTGAGACCAGAAAAAAATCTTAATAACAGGAGAAAAAGCTTTAAGGGTCTTTAAGAGCTAACAAAATGGTGATGATGGAAATGCGAAAACAGATACTAAAGTAGCTACATTCCAAGGGCTCTATTCCATTCCCCACCCCAGTCTTATCTACTTCCATTATACAACCAAAGGGACGTGGCTGCTGGCAGAGATCAGCGCTGTCATTTCTGGGGACACCTGATTTAGGAAATCTAGCAGCATATTTCTCTTCATAGATTTAAGAGAGACTTTTTAAAGCCTGAACATGCCCAGCCACAGTAGTGCATGCTAGTAGATGCTGCTACTCAGCAGACTGAGGCCACATGGGAGGCCCAGGTTCAATTCCTGACCAACCCTAAAAAACCCAGTGCAGTGGTACAGGCCTGACGTCCCAGTGACTTGAGCAGCTGAGGCAAGAGGATTGTGACACAGAGAGACTGTGTGAGAACCAAGAAAGGAAAGAAAAGCCAGAAAAAAAGTTATTTAAAAATTAAGCTGGGGGTGGGGGGGGGGGCAGCAGATGGCGTAGCAATTATATCACTGGACTCCGACATGGCCAACGGTGGACCTGGTGGCTTCAAAATCATGCCGGGTGTATGTGTGTATGTGCCCCAAGAACCCAGGAGGCAAATGGAGAAGGGATGGTGACATGCCATCCCCCCAGAAGATGATTTCTCATTTTCCCTCTACCTGCCTCTGTCTATTGCAAGCACACACATCCTATGGCAAAAATCTCTTAAAAAAAAAAATTAAGTTCTAGGGCCAGCAGGTGGCATGGTGGTTAAGGCACTGTATTCTCACAGGACTGGCCACAGCTGGAGTCTTGGACCTGTGAAAATCACACCGGGCGTGTGTGTTTCCAAAATCCCTAGAGGAGACTGGAGGAAAAGGGATTATGGAGTGGCCATTCCCTCTGGGGTATGATTTCTCACTTCCTCTTTCTCTCTCCCTTTCCAGCAAGCACATGCGCCCTATGGAAAAACAAAATAAAACAAACAAAAAAGTGAAAAAAAAAAAAAATTAAGTTCTAAGGGCCAGCTCATGGCATACTGATTAAGGTGGATAGATGCAAGGTGGCCAACCACAAGATTCAAGTCCCAGACCCAGTGTTGAGAAACGCTTTTGGAGCACATGTGTGCATGCCCAAGAGCCTCAAAAAAGAGGGACACAAGGAGAAGCGATTATAGTGTGACCCTGTGTATAGGGGGGGAGCTTTCTTGCTTTTTTCTCTGTCTGTGTCTCTCACTCTCTGGCAGCACATGTTCCTTCTGTAAAATTTTTTTTAGAGAATTATTTAATTTTATTTATTATTTATTTTAATTTGACCAGAGAGAGACAAGAGCGCGAGCAAAAGTAAGAAAGCAAGCCACCAGGTCCAGACCTCGAACTGTGGTCGGCCATGTGGAAGTGTCCAACGCTTTAATCACCATGTCACCTGTGGACCCCCATTTTTTTTTTTTAAATCAAGCTCTAAGAGTGGGTTATGGAGCCAGGAGGAGATATGGTGGTAAAGGAGCTAGACTCCCCACATGGCGACCGTGGTTTGAATCTCAGACTGAGCGGCTAGAAACTCAGGCCAGGCATGCACGCATGAGTATGTGCCAAAAATCTCAGGAGAATGGAAAGGGATTGTGATGTGGTCAATCCCCCTCGGAGGTAATTTCTCACTTTCTCTCTCTGTCTCTCCAATGAGCGCATGTACCCTAAAGCAGAAACCTAAAAAAAAAAAAGTAGGTTATATAGAATTTAAGATAGATGTCACAAGAAAATGCAGCCTGTTGAATTTCATGTTTTGATACTTACTTGCAAAGCTGTGATTGTGACACAGTAACACTTGTACTCTGGATATCTGGTGCCTTCTAGCATCCATAACTTTCCATACACAAAATCGCGAGTAACAAGAGTTACTTTTGGCCATGAAGAAATAACTGAAAATTTTAAGGAAAAGTAGCTGGCTGATACATCTTTTATAAAAGATGAGTTCTCATCAGCTGGTGATAGCTATAAAAAGCAACTAGAACTTCCCCAAAACAACGAAAGAAAGAAATAAAAAGGGAAAAGAAATTACAACATCAAGGAACAAGGATGACAGACAGTTAATGATAAAAATAGTTAAAATGAAAAACAGAGGCTACAATGAAAGAGACGTAAACTTTAAAGTACTGAAACAACACAGCAGAAATACGATGTCACGCTGAACATACAACAAATTCACCAGGGCTGCCTCTGGGGAAAGGACTGAGACTGTGAAGGAGAACATAAGGGTCTCTTCTAATGCTTTACTTGCCTTTTAATATGTCCAGAAATACATAGAAGAACACTTGTTCATTCTTATAGGTGGGATTTCCTCTGGACTTTTAAAAACACTCTTTTCAAAAACCAGATAGTTATAATCAGTAACAGACTGTACCACTTAAAAATAACTGTGTATGTATAAATCTTCATTCACTATTAGATGATTGGTCCCTCTAGAACTATTTCTTTTTTTTTTAATTATATTATTTAACTTTATTTATTCATTCATTCATTTCAACTTGACCGGTGGGGGGTGGAGGAGGGAGAAAGAGAGAACGAGAGAGCGAGAGTGAGCAAGTAAGCAGTCGCCAGGTCCGGGACTTGAACCTCAGTCAGCCATGTGGGAGTCCAGCACCCCTAACCACCAAACCACCTGTCAGCCCCTAGAACTATTTCACTAGAGTCAAGGGGAAAAATGTTCACAATATTTAAAAGGGAAAAATAACTAAAGCTACTAAGTATACTAAGGAAGTAAGATTGTATCAGCAAGTACCATACCTTAAATCACATCTGTATGAAGTTTTCCCTCTAGCACCAAGAGGCAAATTACATTGTAGCACAGGAATTTTTTAAACTTTTAAAAAGTTTTGCTACAGGGCACCTGTGCTCCAAGGAGAGAGGTGGGGGGAGGGAGGAAGAGAAAGAGAGACAAAACTAGTGAGAAAGCACCTCTTAGGGGGATGACCACATCACAATCTCTTCTCCACTTCCCTTCAGTATTTTGGGTGCATGCATGCACGCACACTGCCTAGAATGTTTTTCAAATCACCAGGTCCGGGACTTGAACCAGGCAGTTGGCCATGGGAGATCCAACTGTCTTCACCACACCATCTGGCTGGCCTGAGAATTTCTCAAAATACTAATACATGGTTTCTAGACTCCAGGGTAAACTGACTGCTTTCCTGGTATACATGCCCAGCTCTATTCTGACCATAATACAGAATCACAGCCAATCCTCCAAAGAGTTCTTTCTGATAAGCAGCTGTTCTCCCCAAAACAGGAATCTTTATACATTCCAATTATGAAACCAGCTGGTGAAATCCTACAGAACTGTTGACCCCCTGAGGACCAAAACACTGAAGGAGAGGTAAAAAACGAAGCTAACAGGATCAGCAGATACCGTAATGGTTACGTCACTGGTCTCACACCCGGCTGACCATGGTTTGAGTCCCAGACCCAGTGGCTTGAAACTCACGCAGGACGCATGTGCAATGCGTGCCCAAAATCCTGGAGGGGGAATGGAGAAGAAGGGATTGAGGCATGGCCACCACCACCCAGTCCCACAAGGAGGTGATTTCTCCTGTCTCTATCTCTGTCTCTCTGGTGAGCACACGACCCCTATAGCAAAAATCTCTCTTAAAAAAGACCTGTAGAGATCTCCATGTCTGACAAGTTTGTATTTCTTTTTTTTTTTTAATTATTATTTTATAGGACCAGCAGTTGGCGTAATGGCTATATCACTGGATTCCCATGTAGTTGACTTCGGTTCGAGTCTCAGACCCGGTGGCTTAAACTCACGCCAGGCGCGTGTGCGTGCGTGCCCAGGATCCCCAGAGGAGAATGGAGGAAAAAGGATTGTGGCATGGCCATCCCCTCTGGGGGGGATGATTTCTCACTTTGTGTGTCTCTGTCTGTCTCTGGTGAGTGCACACACCCTGTAGCAAAAAAACTCACAAAAAAATTATTTTATTTAACTTTATTTATTTTAATTTGACCAGAGAGGGACAGAGTGAGTGAATGAAAGAGAAAAAGAGAGAAAGAGAGGGGGAAAGTGAGAAAGCAAGCCACCAGGTCCAGGACTTTAACTGTGGTTGGCCATATGGGAGTCAAACACTCTAAACCACCACGCCACCTGCTGGCCCTGACAAGTTTGTATTTCTGGCCAGTCATTTCCACTTAGAGACTTGGGTATATTTATACAGTCCAAGCAGCTTTCCTTTCACATGAATACCTAGAATAGTAGTTTCAGAAGTATGGATTTGTACAAAAGTGATTTTAGATGTGATATGGTTTCACCAACATGACATAAACACTGAGTAGTCTCAGTATGAAAATTATTAAGTCAAGAATAAAGTTCCCATCTGATGATGGTATACATTTAATACACCTAACAAATTCTAATTTTAATTGCCAGAGGACACATGCGCTCACCAGAGACAAAGAGGAGAGGGAGAAAGCACCTGTCCCAACCCATGGAGCGTGGTCACACTGCAATCTGTTCTCTTCTATTTCTCCATCCTGTCAGGATCGTGAGCAAGGCAAGCGTATTCTTCAAGCCACTGAAGCCAGGATTTGAACTGCAGTTGGCCATGTGGTATCTAGCCCCCTTAACCACTAAGCTATGGGGACAGCATGAGAATCTGCATTTCTAACAAGTTCCAGGTGATGCTGAGGTTGCTGATCTGAGACACTGTGAGAATGGTTGATCTAGAATAGTAATTAAGAACAGCTTTCTCTTAAAAAGCCCAACAGTGAATATTTTAGGCTTGGCAGCTTTATGACTCTGCTACAACTATTCAACTCTCCTTTTGTGAGGCAAAGGCGTCATGTACAATACACATATGAATGGACATTATTCTGTTCCAATATAACTTTCCAAAATATACTCCCTCAAGTAATTAAAAAGATTACAGTATTGTGTAAACTAACAGTAGGACAGAATACAAATTAAACAGATAACTATAGAGACTATCCAATAAATATCCCAACCACCTGTACTAAAAAGCTAAGTGTTGGAAAGTTTAAAAGAAAAATCTGGGGCCAGCAGGTGGTGTGGTGGTTAAAGGCACTAAGCTCCACATGGCTGACCATGGTTTGAGTCCCAGACCTGGTGACTTGCTTTCTCACTTTCTCACTTTCTCTCTCTGTCTCTGTCTCTGTCTCTCTCTGTCTCAGATCAAACTGGAAAAAAAAAAAAAAAACAATAATAAAGTTAAATAAAATAATTCTTTAAAAAAAGAAAAAGAAAAATCTGAGGTCTCAAGAAGACACAAACAAAACAATTTACCATATTCAGTAGACATGACAACGGATTCAGTAAGAGCAGCTGGTTAAATTCTTTTCATGTTGAAACAAATAGGTCAAACATCAGTTACACATGGTTCACAAGAACATATGGGTCAATACCAAGTGTTCAAAAATTAAAAGTTGTAAAGATTCCCTTTTCTGACTCATGTTATAATAGTAAAAGATGACCTTTATTCAGTTAGCTGAACTACATGCTACTTCCTGATGATCTTCACTTCTCAAAGCTGTAAGTTTTTCAGCTAAAACAAAACCATGAAGTTGTAAATTTCAGAGCTTTTACAGACTATGCTCCTCCATATCCTCGGTAATCTTACAAAATTAACTTACCTATGTAGGCCTTGCCTTCCCACATCTACTCTAGTGCTGCTAATGCATGAACATTTAAAACAAAAAGGAACAGAATAACTTTACTGAAGATGCTCAAGCCACAAGAGTCCCATCAGAAACTTACCCGCTTTCACTCCACTCCCTCATTCATTCCTTCTCCAGCAAGACGTTCCAACTTCATCTTCTTAGTCGACAAATTTTTAGTAGAATGATTAAGTTGTGTAGAACTGTTTATGTTTCCTCAAGAACTATACTAACAGCGCTGGGCTTTAAGGATTCAGCGCATTTCAAGCACCTTTCTGAAATTTCACTCTTAAGAAGCATTCCCTCATTTCTCTAGTCTGGCCCACACTTACTGACCTTCAGTTTTAAGCCATCTGCCTATTTTCTCAATCCCACAGCTCACCTGAATCCTCAGTGACGTCAAGTTTCAACGCTTGTATGAACCACTAAACACTACCTAACCCATGAAACCTGATCTGGATCCATGACACCGACCTGCCTTGGAAATCACACTGCTCACCTTGAATGTGCAGCCTTCATTTATCCTTAAATGACATCTCACCTGAACTAAATCAAAGCACTTACTTGCTGCTGTCAAGAGTTTATTAAGAAGTATACAAAATAATTTTCTTTGATTTCAATTTGTTTTGTTTTTACCTGAAATAAAAGCGTATCTCTGGGGGCCGGCAATGGTGTAATGGTTAAGGGCACTGGACTCCCACATGGCCGACTGCAGTTCAAGTCCGAGACCTGGCAGCTTGCTTTCTCACTTTTCCCCCTCTCCCCCTTCCTCTTCCTCACTCTCTCTCTCTCTCTGTCCCTCTCTGGCCAAATTAAAATAAATAAAGTTAAATAAAACAATTCTTTAAAAAAAAAAAAAGCGTATCTCAGAAGTATGGGCTGACTTGGGACTAGCAAATGGTATAATGGCTACATCGCTGGACTCCCATGCAGTCGACCACAGTTCAAGTCCTGGACCCAGTAGCTTCCATTTCAAGTCGGGTATATGTGCATGCATGCCCAAGATCCTCAGAGGAGAAAGGAGGAGAAGGAATTGTGGGGGGTGATTTTTCACTTTTTGTCTCTCTGGCAAGCACACATGCCCTATAGCAAAAATCTGTCTAAAAAATCAAGGGGAATAAAAAGGATGGGCTGACTTAAACAACTACAGAGACTCCAAGGGTAATACATGGATATATGGGGTGATAATACTTTTGTTTTTTGGGCTGCTCTTTAGATAGAAATACTATTTAGAGTTCAAAATGAGAAAAAAAAAATTAACTGATTCACTATGCAAGTGCTAACAGAGCTCTCAGTATTTTGGATATGCCTAGAACTCTGATAAAGTCAATTACTGAAATAAATAAATCATTACTCAGAGAACCTATTCTTTAAGCTTATATTTGCTAAAATTTCAAATACTGTTAAAGAATTTACAAACTCTAGACAAAGACACAACCTATTATTTAAAAACTGTGTGCTAAAAAATTTGTGCAACATTAAAGGCTATTCCTCCTTCACTTTAAATGAATGATCCAAGTAGAAAAGAATGGCTTACAACTGACCAAGAAATGAGTATGGTTCACTATGTTAATGAGAGAAAATTAAGAGAAATGTTTTCAATGTTGATGACAAGTCAAGAACACGGATTACAGTAAAGATGACTTTATAGAGAATCTACTGAAGAAACCACCACTTCAATCCTTGATTCAATAATTTTGCGGAAGGGCAAGAATATTCTATGTTCGATGTTTCACTGTTCTATAGATTTTACAGTTACGTATGACTAAACTTACAACAGAAAAAGTAAATGACTTTCTGAACTGTATGTTCCTAGATACCTTCTACAATGACTATCCTTTCCATTTTACCTCCCATCGACTATAACTACTACACAATATAACTAATCATTAGGCATGTTATGATTAAGATAGTCTATTAACTAAGAAACACACCATACAATTTAGAAAGATTACCATAAAAAAAAAATAGCTAAAATTATCTGAATGCTTTAACTTGCCCAAAGCATTCCCTAACCATCATGGACAACTGATACCATAAAGTTCTACTCTATATTCTACAATCTTAGTCTATTGGTTGTTTTTTTTTTAAGGAAAGCTGTATGTTTTAATCTCTGGTCTCTCCAATTTAAAGGCATATGCAATTAAGTGAGAGAAAACTCTACAGAACTACCTTCTGTAACTTACCTAATTTCTAAACTTAGGGGTCAATTTTACTTAATTCCTATCCCTAGCACATTCCCAGGCTTTTCTGAGATCAGGATCATAGACTTGCTATAATCAAACTGTGTATGTTGGCAAAAAGGCTTTAACTAAGAAAAAGCTTGTGACTAATCTAACCCAGCAAAAATGACTCTAGTCTGTTTGAGGACACTGGGTTCCTCCAACTGTCATATAGACAATTCTCAAACTTACTAAAAATGTTCCTCTGTAGCTCCCTCCTGCTTTCAAATGGAATTATGCTCAGGAAAAATAAACTCTCTCTCTCCCCTTTATTAATGCTAACAAATAAAACAGAAAGTTATTAATAAAATGTAATAAATCTTAGAAGTGAGGTAAGATACTAATAATATCTACTTAGGTTCCTTCTTTCTAAAAAAACTTAAAATGTATTTGTTTAACAGTTTTTGAGTATAACATAGGAAATTATTTGGTTTCCCATATAACAAATTATAGATTTAACTTGAGGCAAAAAAGGTGAAGTGACTTACCCAAGGTTACAATTAGAGGTACAGCTGGGGGCTAGAAACCAGGTCTCCTGATTCTCAGCCCAGTGCTCTTTTTCTTAGCCCATGATGCCTTATTAGAAAAATCCAAATACAGTGAGACCCCCAGTTATATGGGTATGAGTTACACTGATTCACATATACAAACTTTATATAGTGTGACCAATGTTTCAACTCACGCGGTACCCTGCTTCCATTTATGCAGTATGCCAGGCATCGGCACGATTTTCAGTGGCACACAGGCGGTTGCCACCACCAGGGCCCTAGGCAAAATTGCAAAGAAGGCAAAGTTTGTCTTTGGCCCTCCCACCTCCCTTATGCATTCCTCTCCCACCTCCTGGTCATCCCCCGGCCCAGCCTCCCAGCACCATCATGCTGCCCTCTGATTGTCCAAAGCCCCCCACTGCCACCACTCACCCAGAACTGTCCCTTCTTAAAGTCCCCAACAATCCAAAATTACCTCTCCATTTCCCTGCCACCAAACTCCTATTCCTGGTAATTACAGTAAAGTTTAGATCATCTATATGATTAACTGCTTTAAGTAGTTCAAGACAAGATAACTAACAGACAAGTCTCCAAGGAGTTTTAAAAGGACCTAATTTTAAAAACTGTTGGAAGGGGAGGAGGAAAAAATCTTGCAGAGTATTGGGGCCAATGTTTTCACAGAGCCCCAGGACTCCTGTGCCACTTCCGATTCCTTCACAGGACACTAGGGGTTGAGGTGGTCACTGCCACCTTAGCCCCACTACTCAGAGCGGTTGCTTTATAGTCAGTCTCTGGTATTTAAAAAAAAACAAACAAACAAAAAAACAGGACAGAGCTGCTTAAATACCCTCCTACCTACCTTTTCCTTCTCTCTCCCACCTCCTGGATCCCCATTTCCACCTCTTAGTGCCAAAGACACCCAACAGCATTCCCTGTAAGCTGTTCATGTGTCCAATACAAGGCTTTCCATTATATGGTTTCAAATTACATGGTGTTATTCAGGAACGTATCCATATTCCCCTATCCCTGGATAACTTGAGGTTGACTGTATGCTAAAAAAGAACAATCCTAATTATTTAAAGGTCCTGAATCATAAAATGAAATATGTAAACTCATTAAATATCTGGTAAGAAGGAAAAGAATGTTTTCATTCTTATCTTGTATATGTAAAAGAACTAATCTGGGGGCCGGCAGGTGGCGTGGTGGTTAAGGGTGCTGACTCTCACATGGTCAACCTAGGTTCAAGTCTGGGACCTGGCGGCTTGCTTTCTCACTTTCTCTCTCTCTCTGTCCCTCTCTAGTCAAATCAAAATAAATAAATACATAAATAAATAAGTTCAATACAATAATTCTTAAAAAAAATAATCTGGATATCTAAAAAAAAAAAGCATTCAATGCTCTTCCTTGTAAATTGTGTGTTTCTTCTGACTCAATACAGTAGTGAAATCCAGTCATCTCAGCTAAATAATATGGCAGACTCATAATATGAGTTCTTTTATAAATCCCCTAAATCTGGAGGCAAAAAGAAAAAGAAAAGAAATCCAGTAACAGACACATTAAAAAAAAATTTATTTGTACACAAAGCAGACTGGATTTCAAGAAACCCATGTTTATGCTGACTACACACACAGGAAAAAAGAAAAAAAATATATGTAAATTTATCAGATGATGGTTACCTTAATTTAACTATTCTCAGTTAAATTGGGTAATCCAATCTATGCAGAAGATATCAAAAATGGTACACATTAATTATTAAAGGGCTCATGTAAAATAAGTCTTAAGTTATTTCTGTAATTTTAATACAAAGATTATTCTGTTAGGTAACATCCTGGATGAAGTACCTTCCCAATGGCCTCTCCCTCATGCTGGAAAAGTAGCAAAGTCAAGCTCCAGTTATAAAGTAACCATTCTTATCTAAACGTGAAAAATGGTAACGAGTTTCTCCAGTGGCATTTTAACTTCCATGGTTTAACTAGACAAATAAAACTCATTTCCTTCCCAATTTTTCCTTCTCTATACAACTGTATGGTTTGCCATCTACTCCTATTTGTCTATATGTTCTCCGAAGAAAAATTTGCAACCTAGATTTTTAAGCTTACTATGAACACTGAAAAGTCTAAATATGCTTTGCTAAAATATTTGAATAAAGTTCAAAGTTTTTTGTTTTGTTTTTTCCTACTCAACGTATTTGCTGGAAAGCGCTAATACAAATCATAAGAGCAACCGATAAAACTAAATTTAAGAGTGCCTTTTCTCTAATCGATTTAAATAACTCGTCAAGAAAAAAGTATATTGAAGTGCATGAAACTATTCGCCTAAACAAGCAACATATAAAAACGAGCAAGAATTTTGCTTTTCGTTTTTAATAAAGTACTCAACTAATCTTTCTTTCATATTAGCATGGATTTAAGTTGAATTTAATAGAGCACATTACTAATTTTCACCACCAAAACAGCAACAGCATTTCATTATTTAGAAATTCTCTTTATGACAAAAGGTTAAGTCAGCACTTGATGACTTTCTTAAAGAGTCTAATCTAAGTGCCTAAAGGATCTTTGTTTCCTTTAATTACTGGGCACCAAATTTTCAAAACGTTCCTACTTGGGGCACATGCAAGGTCTGTCAATATTTACTGAACGAAGCCTTCATTAAATTGTCTAACAAAATGGAGGTCTCTCGGAAAAACAGGCCATAACATTTTTCTTCTCACAAAATGGGGCCAAATACACCCACTGCAAGAAACCATGGTTTGGGTCAGATTTTCCATAAAAATGATTGTGTCTGTGGGGCCGGATGGTACATCTCTGAGGTTGGAGTAGCAGCAAAGGCTTCCTCCAGACCCAGATGGAGTGGGTTCTCTCTGGATACCCTGAGGACGGCGGCGAGGGATGATCCCAAAGCTCTGAGTAAAAGAATTAGATCAGGGGGCGGAGGCTTCAGCGGTCCGCAAGTACCTAATCAGCGACAAAACCGGCCGCCCAACTACGCAAGAGAGACGTGGGCTCTCCCGTCCCAGCCAAGGCAGCATTAAAAAAGCACAAACTCTCCTTTCTGCCTCCAGACCCCGCCTCACCCTATTGGCAGTAGTTCCCGCCAATCCGCAGAGTCACCGCCCCCAAGCCCGCCTGCCAAGCCCTGATTGGATGGGACGGGAGCCGGGGACCTCGTGTTACCAATCTGGGAGCCCCTTACTCAAGACACACGCGCGCGCCCAGGTGCGCCCTCGGACCCCCTTCCCCTCGTCGTCCCGTTCCCCTCCCCCACCCCCAGGGCTCTGGCAGAGACTTACCGTCTCGGGAGGTGCCCATCAACTGGTCCAGCATCGCGCGCATCTGAGCCTGCGCCGACATGGCGGCGGCGTAGCGGGCGGACGGGCGGGGGTGGGGCGCAGACCGGGCCCTTCCGGGCGGGGGGATGAGGGGAAGGGGTGGGGGAAGGTACGATGCTGTCTCGGTGGCCGCTGCCGCCTCGAGGCGTGCGGAAAAGGAGCCGGAGGGGTTGTGGGAGAGTCCGGGCTGCGCTCCTCACGACGACGTGTACGTGGAAGACGGCAGCCCCCGAAAGCGACCCTCTCGCCTTCACTCGCCGTCCGGTTCCTGGGATAGAAGCGACACGGGCTAGGCAAGCGCTCGCCTCCAACACAGCCACCCGCCAGCAGCCGTCAACCCCCCCCTCGGAGCTCTGACGCCGCTCGCCGCCGCCGTCGCCGCGCAGGGAGCGCGCACGCTGCTCGCGTAGTGTCGTTTCCCGCGGGGCCTCCACCAACTGGCGTCCAACTGTACTCGCTCCGCCCGCCCCGCCCGGGAGGTGTTCCACCGTAACGGCTCTCGGGCGCGTGCACGCTGCCGTCTCCCGCCCCTTCCCCCCACATCTCGCGAGACCTGGTTTCTTCGCCGACGCTCGAGCAGGATCTGCCCGGAGGCGCCAAACCTCACGCTGCCGGCCGTAGGTCGGTGACGGCGAGAGGCTCGCTGTGTTGACGAGCCAAGCCCAAATTAGCAAAAGGTGCCAGAGGCGTAGTCCAGGTCGAAAGTAAGTAGAGCCCAGGCCCGTCGGTTCGACCGAGGCTGGCACTCTTGGTAGCGACTATGGGCGTGCCCCGAGTGCCTGCAGACCGCTGGGCTCGGCAAGGCCCACTGCCCAGAAGCGTGCGGACCGCCCTGCCCTCGGTCCCTCTTCCTGGGAGGGCCTCGGGATTGCTGTCTTCTGTGCGGAGCGGGCCGAGACCGGGACCTGGGAAACGTCAAGTTTAGGAAACCCCTGAAATCAGTACACTAGTGAATAAGCACACCAGCCCGTTCGGGTTAACCATTACTGTCATTCTGAACGTAAAGCTATGAAAACAAAGTAGTGTTCAGGGAAATGTGAAGGTGGGCTTGTAGGCAAGTGGGAAGCCTGTGGGTCCCTTCGCTTTGCGTCGCCCTGGTTCTGAGTCGGCCTGTCACTGGGACATTCAGCGATTTATTTCCAAATCCCCTGTCTAACGGAGATAACCATACGTCTCGTATAACGCTGTTCTGAGGGCTAGAGCTGGCAGAAAACACCTAGCTCAGAGCCTTTATCTAGTTTTTCTACAAACTCTTTTGGTAAGATGTCTTTTTTGGGGGGGAGAGGTTTTTGCTGTAGGGCGTGTGCGCTCAACAGAGATACAGAAAGCGAGAAATCTCCCCCCAGGGGGGGGGATGGCCACGCCGCAATCCCTTCTCCAGTCTCTTCTCAGGATCTTGGGCGCGTGTGCACACACGCACACGCGCCTGGCGTGAGTTTTAAGCCACGGGGTCGGAGACGCAAACCGTGGTCGGCTATATGGGAGTCCATAATGACCTAGCCATTATGCTAACTGCTGGTCCCGTAAGATGTCTTTTTTAAGATAAGACGTAGTACTTTCTAGATAATTGGAAAGGAAATAGTAGTTGGAATTTTTCATTAAAATAGTATATGCATCTCCTTAAAACTTGAATATTTCTAACACTGAGTTCAGCTAATTGATTTTTTGTTGTTGCTATAGGGCGTGTGCGCTAGCTGGGGAGGGGAGAGAGAAGTGAGAAGTCTCCCTTCCTCCCCCACAAATGGCCACTCTGCAATCCCATCTTGGTATTTTGGGCATATGTGCAGATGCACCTGATGTGATTTTCAAGCTGATGGGTCTGGTACTCAAATCATGTAGTCCTGTGAGATTCAGCTTCCTTAACCAGCATGCCACTGGGGCTGGCCCCCTGACAGGCTATTAATAGGAGATACAGAATTATTATATATAGACAAAAATGGACTGAGCGCATTATTTAAACTGCTACACACAAATTGTTTATACTTCTGAAGACAAGTGGCAGTGAGGCTTAGAAAAGTATTCATGATGGGGCCGGCAGGTGATGTGGTGGTTAAGGATGCTGGACTTTGACATGGCTGATTATGGTTTGAGTCCCAGACCTGGCGGCTTGCTTTCTCACTTTACTCTCTCTCTCTCTGTGTCTTTCTCTGATTAAATTAAAATAATAATGATTGGGACCAGCAGTTAGCGTGAATGGCTATGTCACTGAACGCCCATGTAGTCGACCGCAGTTGAGTTCCGGTGGCTTAAACTCAAGCTGGGCACATACGCATGTGTGCCCAAGGTCCCAAGAGGATAATGGAGGAGAAGGGATTGCGGCGTGGCCATCTCCCCTGGGGGATGATTTCTCACTTTCTGTGTCTCTGTATCTGTCTTTCTGGCGAGAGTGCACACACACTATAGAAAAAAACCTCTCCAAAAAGAAAGAAAATTAATAATGATAATAAAGTTAAAATAATTCTTCAAAAAACTATTCATTGTAAGAAGAATGAGAATAAAGTAAAGATGAAAACAAGATGTCCTTTTTGTCAAGCTCTCATGTACTTCTAGTTTTTATATAAAACATTTCCATTTATTAAAGCCGCCTTGTTGGCATTCCCATTTTACAGAAGAGGGAACAAGCTCAGGTTGACTAACCTGCCTGAGATTACATATCTGGTAAATTATAAAAGAGATTAAAACCTAAATCTCTAACTTCAAACCCATATTTTTACAAACAGGCAATTCTGCCTCCAGATTCCTGGAGAAGAAGGGATTGTAGTATGGCCATCCCTCCCAGGGGGTGGTTTCTCCCCTTCCCTAACTGTCTGTCACCAGAAGCACACATATCCTATGGCAAAAACCTCTTTAAAAAAAAAAAATGTTAGTATGGGGCTGGCAGGTGGATGGTGGTTAAAGGCGCTGGACTCCCACATGGCTGACTGGGGTTCAAGTCCCAGACCTAGCAGCTTGCTTTCTCACTTTCCCTCTCTGTCTCTCTCTGGTCAAATTAGAATGAATAAATAATAAAATAATTCTTAAAAAAAAAAAAAAAAGAAAGTATAGGCCCAGCCTAGATGACACAGTCCATAGCATACTGGACTGCAGTGCTGGAAGCCACAAGGCTGACCGTGGGTTTAGATCTCTAGGTCAACAGAAAATGCTATGAGCTCACAAGAGCCTCATGAGTTAGAGGGTCAAAACGGGGGATCTTGGCATGATGAGACCATCAAGGATGCATCTTTTTCTTTTGTGCACATGCTATCATTAAAACAAAATTATGGCTCAGCTGCAAGTGGGAAAATGCCACTGCACCGTGACTGAGGTGGCATGGTACGCCTGGGTTGGTTTTCCAGCCCAACCTGAAACAGGCCCAGCCAGTAGGCACACATCAGTAGTCCTAGCTAAATTGAAAGCTGGGGAAGGAAGGTCACAACACAGTGAGACACTGTCAAAAATACTCCTCTCTCTGGATTGTGGTGTGGCCATGGGGGGGAGGGGGAGAGTAGGTATGATTTCTTACTTTGTGTCTGTCTCTCCAGCAGGTGTACATGCCCTGTAGCAAAAAATATCTCTAAACCCCACCCTTTGAGTAAAAAATAAAAAGGCCTGATAGTTAAGAGAGCCAGATCTCATATGGCGGATTACGTGGTATGAACCCAGACTCATCTTGGAAAACCACTAGGGGCATGTGCACATGTACCCAAAATCCCAACAGGATTGAGAAATGGAGAAGGGAATGCAAGCTTGACTCCTTTAACCATTAGGCTACTGGTCTGACCCTTTTCTATTATTATTTTAATATCAATCTCTTAGAAAAAAGAATTAAGTGTTTGGAAATGCTTCATTAATAGTTTTGTTCAGATTATACTCCTAGTGTGTGGAGCTGAGCCATGCATTGAAAAATAGTGATTTTTCTTTGGAGAGGTTTTTCCAATAGGGCATGTACACTCCCCAAAAAGACAGAGAGAGACAGAAAGACAGAAAGCGAGAAATCACCCCCCAGGGGGATGGCCACACCACAATCCCTTCTCCATTCTCCTCTTGGGATCTTGGGCACGCACGCACACACACCTGGCATGAGTTTAAGCCACAGGGTCCGGGACTCGAACTGTGGTCAATTACATGGGAGTCCAGCGACATAGCCATCATGCCAACTGCTAGTCTCCAAAAACACTGATTTTATACATAGTATGTGTAAATCACTGTGGAAGGTGCTTTGGAGACGGAAAAGATTAATGAGACCAAGACATGGTCTTTATTACTTTTTTTTGTTTTTCTTTTTTTAGTTTTTGCTTTAGGGTGTGTGTGCACACTTGGGGGGTAGGAGGAATCATTCCCTAGGGGTGATGGCATTGCAACAATCCATCCTCTAAGCTGCTGGTTCCAGGACTGAAACTGCACATTCAATCATGTGGGATCCAATGCCCTAACCTCCACACCACCCCCAGCCTGACATGGACTTTACTCTTAAGTTTATAGTTGGGGCCAGCAAGTAGCTTGGTGGTTGAAGCACTGGACTCTCGCTTGGCTGACCATGGTTTCAGTCCTGGACCTGGCAGCTTGCTTTCTCACTTTCCCTCTCTGGTGAGTGCATGTGCCCTATAGCAAATTTCAAAATAATAACAAATTAAGTAATTATTTTTTAAAATTTTAAAAACTTATAGTCAAGGAAAAAAGTTATGGTACTGAATAGCCAGGTGGCGCAGGGTGGTTAAGTCAGCTGGATTCCATATGGTTAACTATGTGGTTTAAGTCCTAAACCCAGTGCTCTGAAGGACACCGTGGTTGGTTTTGTGTGTGCATGCACAAAATCAGGAGAGAAGAGTGGAAGATTATAGAATGGCCATCCCTCCTGGGAGTGGTTTCTCACTTTCCTTCTTTGTCTCTCTCTGGAAAACGAACATGCCCTATACCAAAGTATAAAAATAATTTTTTTAAGATACATTCTTGCTTTTCTTTTTGAGAGAGAGATTTTTGCTATAGGGCACATGCCCTAGCTGGAGAGAGAGAAAGCAAAAAATCATCCCCCCCCTCCCTGGGTGGAGGATGGCCGTGCCACAATCCCTTCTCTTCTTCTCTCAAGATTTTGGGCACACATCCACACGCACCCCACATGAGTCTTAAGCTGCCAGGTCCAGGACTCAAACCATAGTTAACCATGTGGGAGTCCAGCGATGTAACCATTACAGCATCTGCTTGTCCCTAAGGAAAAAAAAATGTAAGAGGTTATAGTGCATGTGTACCAGAAAAAAACTGACATATGCCACAAAGGTGGCACGGGTAAGTAAGTGTTGGCAGGGGGCTAGCAGGCATGCACACATGCCCAGCATGAGTCTGAAGCTGCTGGGTCCCAGACTGAACTGTAGTCAGCCTTGTGGGAGTCCAGCCCCTTAACCACCACACCACCTGCTGGCCCCTGGAAAGATCATTTTTATTTGAGGAATTAAGGACATCAAAAGCAAGGGACCATTTAGAAGAATACTAAATAGTTCAGCCAAAAAATGATCATTACTTGACCTAGGACAGAGACAGTGGAGACAGAGAGGAGCAGGTTGTTAGAATTACTGCAGAAGGGACCAGCAGATGGAGTAATGGTTAGTTTACTGGACTCCCACATAGAGCTCGGGCCCAAGGGCTTAAAGCTTAAAATTCATGCTGGGAGCATGTGCTTGGCCATACCCCCAGGGGGGTGATTTCTCACTTTCTGTTTGTCTCTCTGACAAGCGCATGCGCCATATAGAAGAATCTCTCTCAAAAAAAAGAGGACATATACCTTCAATTCTCTTCAGGAGCCCTATTTGAGTGTGCCAGGACTCTAACACATCATATTTGTATATTTAAATAAGTATATTATGTATAATTGTACCTTATGTACATATATATTTATAACCATATTATTACCATATTATTATGTATATTTGTTTATAGATGCATAGGAAGTACCTGGAAAGGTCCTCATCAAACTGTTCCTGAAAATAGGGATGGGAGGGAACCAGCAGTTAGCGTAATGGCTATGTCGCTGGACTCCACGTAGTCGACCGCGGTTCGCGTCCCAGACCGGGTGGCTTAAAACCCACACCGGGTGCGTGTGCGTGTGCGTGCGCGCCCAAGATCCCGAGAGGAAAATGGAGGAGAAGGGATTGCGGCGTGGCCATCCCCTCTGGGGGGTGATTTCTCGCTTTCTATCTCCCTGTCTCTCTCTGTCTGGCAAGCACACGTGCCCTATAGTGAAAAACCTCTCAAAAAAAAAAAAAAAAAAAAAAAAAAAAATAGGGATGGGAAAGGGAAAGGACAGGGAGAAGAGTCCTTTTATTTTGTTCATACCCTTTGATTCCTTAAAACAAGTTATTTTTGTTTGTTTTAAATTTTGTCAGAGGACATGTGCACTTACAGGAGGTAGAAAGCAAACACTTCCTATGAAGTATGGTCACACCATAATCCCTTCTTCTACATTTCTCCCTTCTTTCAGGATTTTAGGCATACATGCCTGGTATGTTTTTTTTTTTAAAGCCACCAGGTCTACAACTTGAACCATACAGTTAGCCATATGGGATATAGCTGCCTTAACCACCAAGCCACTGGCTGGCCCTGTATTACTTTAAAAACAAATAAACAAACAAAAATAAGCAAAACAAAAAAAGGTTTAAAAGTAGATAAAGGGGGCCAGTAGGTGGCGTGGTGGTTAAGGACACCCAGACTCCCATGTGGGTGACTGTGGTTCAAGTCTTGGACCTGGCAGCTTATTTTTGTACTTTCTTTCCCTCTGTCTCTCTCTCTCTCTGTCTGTCTCTCTGGTCAAATTGAAACAAATAATAATAAATAAAGTTAAAATCATTTTAAAAAAAAAAGTAGATGAAGAATATCGTCTACTCTTGCCTAGTGCAAGAGTTCAGTAGGGCCAGCTGTTGGCATGGTGGTCAAGATTGCTGGATCCCACATGACCAACTGCATGATTCAAGTCCTAGACCTGGCAGCTTGAAAAACACACTAGTTGGAGGTGCATACATACACAAAATGCCAAGAGGAGGGAGAAATGGAGAAGGGATTGTAGTGTGACCATATCCCATGGGGAGTGCTTTCTCACAACCACCCCTTCCCCCCCACCCCACCCCCACTGCCGGTGAGCTCATGCACCCTCTGGCAAATTTTTTAAAATAAAAAGTTCAGTAAATTCACTGAGAGTAAAGATGAAACCTCCAGTTTATTCCTCTAAGAACCTCTTATTCAATAAAAATTTTACAGAGAAAAATCCTAAACTTCAAAAAAAAATTTTTAATGATAAATACATATTGATAGAAATAATTAAATCCTCATATGAAGGCAGCATCCAAGAATCTCTCCATATTCATGGCTCCCAGCCCTTCCCTCCAGGCTGACGGGGCAACTTGAGACCCACCAAGCCAGCAGACTCTTCCACTGAGCGCTCACCCTTGCCATGAAATTCCTGATGCAGGGCCACGTGTTCCCGGATGCTGCGCAAAAGGCAAAGATAGGTGGCAGCTTGGAAATGTAGCTCATGTTGGGCTCTGCACAGCTTCTCACTGGTGACCTAGAGAAAGCAAGGTCAGATACACTATTTAACACCCCAGCTGCAGGTACAGGCCCACACAGAAAGATTTGACGAGCAAGCATTCTTGGGAGTGAAAATAAACTACACAGAGGAAATATATAAACATGTGTATACGTATACTTCAACATTTATAGAAGCCTTTAATTATTTATCAGGAAAGTTAATCAAAGAGGACTTCAAGAAAATTTTCATTAAATGTCCTTAGATTCAATGCTGGAAGAAGTCATCCTGTTTCAGCTCTTTCATTTTACAAATGAGGATATTAAATTCCAGTGATGCTCAGTGGTTTGTTAATGGCAGATAGGAACTATAATCAGGTCACTGTTCACTGATGTCACAGAACTTTCTCCCTTCAAATGAAGGGCTGCTTTACTTTATGTTTCTTTGACTTTGACTAATGTGGCATAGACCTTTCATTTCAATGCAAAAATATACTTTTTTTGGTTAGAATGTGTGCTTGCCAGAAAGATGGGGAGAGGAGAAAGCATTCCTCCACCCCCCCCTCCGAAGAATGATCACACTGCAGTCCCTTCTCCATCTTTCCCACCTTTTGGAATTTTGGAGCATGCATGTGCCCATGCCTGACGTGTTTTCTCAAGCTACCAGGTCTGAGATGAACTGTGTGCGTGTCTTTGACTGAGTAAAGAAGCCGTGTCCACATGTGGATTAGTCTGTGGGCAGCACTTAGTTTCTCTATTTGAATATATATGGTTATAATCTGTGTGGCTTGATCTGCAGATCAATGTGTGAAAGCAGCATCACTCACAATGGAATACATCCACTTTAATCAAATTTAACTTAAAATTTTAAGTAATTAGAATTTATGAGATCAACATGTCAAGCATTAACAGAAAGTTACGTGCATTCCTATTATATAAGCCCAAATTTGCAGGATTTGAAAAAGGACTTGTGTGTAAATGCAGGCTAGAATACTGATTCAGCTCAGCCTGAACCACGAGGAGCCAGGAGAAAAGGGTCAGCATTATACAGTGAGCAAGGAACAAGAGACCAAAAGAGCAAATGAAAACTGCATTTTCCCAAAGAACAGGATGGCTCCTTCCTAAACAAATCCCTTCCCTCTAGGAAAAAGGATAGAGAAAATGGGCACAGATGCTTAATGAGTTAGCTCTGAGCCAGAAGGAAATAAACCATTCTCCATACTGTCATATGCATCCCACAGAAGTGTTTCTGTAACTTTTACCACAAATTTCAAATGTATTGCAAGGGATTTCAGAGCCATTCCACGCTTTCAAGAGTGATAAATGTCACCTCCTTTAAAAGTCCTAGAGTGGCATCCCATTACACTTAGAACAGTTCAGATTTCTGCCACCTAACTCACCTTCCTCCACATCACCAGCCACACCAAAGCTGCAACCTCAATGGTCAGTTCCCACCCCTGGGCTTTCGCTTAGGCAGCTTGCTTTTTTTTTTTTTTTTTTTTTTTTTTTTTTTTGAGAGGTTTTTGCTATTGGGCACGTGCAGTCGCCAGACAGAGAGAGACATAGAGACAGAAAGCGAGAAATCACCCCCCAGGGGGGATGGTCACGCCGCAATCCCTTCTCCATTCTCCTCTCGGGATCTTGGGCAAGCACGCACACATGCTCGGCTTGAGTTCTAAGCTACCGGGTCCGGGACACGAACCGCGGTCAACTACGTGGGAGTCAAGCAACATAGCCATTACGCTAACTGCTGGTTCCCTTAGGCAGCTTTTTTGAAAGCTCTGGGTCCTCACCTTTCCTAAACCCCATTTACTTGCTAACTCAGACTTATCTTTCAGGTCCCTGCTTAATTTCTCCCCCCAACCCTACCTTGTCCACACACTTAGCACTTACTCTGTGTGCTTCACTATAGGGCTCCTTACATGGGCTCTAAGCTTTCAAAAAGACAAGACACCCCCTGCCTCTTAATCTCTGTATTTAGTCCAAGTCCTAGCACTGTCCTTACCACAGTGACCTTTTAAAAACTAAGAGTTTAGTTTTAAGATTTTTGCATTCCAACTTCTGAGTCAGAAATTCAACAGTTAGGATGATGGTTCTGGGACCAGCAGATGGGGTAATGGTTAGGTCACTGGACTCCCACATGGGCGACCACAGTTTGAGTCCCAGATTGGTGCCCAAAATCCAGAGATGAGAATGGAGGAGGAGGGATTCTGGCAATAGTCATATCCCCCCACTTGTGATTTCTCACTTTTTGTCTCTCTGATGAGCACACGTGCTCTATAGCAAAAATCTCTCTTAAAAAAAAAAAAAAAAAAAAAAAAAAAAAAAAAAAAAAAAAAGGTGGTTCCTGCACTGCCCAAGGTGGCATGGTGATTAAGGCAGCTGGATTCCCAAATGGCCGACTGCCCCTTTCCAGTCCAGGAACTGGTGACTTGAAAACCATGTTGGGTGCTTGTGCCTGTGTGCCCAAAATCTTGAGAGAAGGGGTTTTGTCATGGCCATGGGAGAGGTAGACTTCTCACTTTCTTTCTCCCGTCTCAGCGAAGACACACGTCCCATAGCAAATTAAAAACAAAACAAAAACTCTTAAAAATTAAACTATCTTCCACTTGGTCTTGCCTAAGGAGGATGTGGAGCGCGTATTTCACGAACGTATTTCCTAAAAATGGCCTTTTATATGTTTATATTTAAAATGTATCTAGTCATTGGGCTAATGCCAGAACGGACAGTACCACCTCATCAGAGGCGTCTAGGCACCACTTTCTGAAGTGGTTCTAAGGATATGAGTTCAGTAAACGTTCCCACTAGCCTCGCTTCGCGACAGCCTTTCTGCTCGAACCTTGCTCAGGGTAACTTCTACGCAAAGGGTGGGAGTGGCCCACAAACGCTGTCCACCTTTGTGCCTTTGTCCCCTCCATTTCCTCCACTTTCCTTTCCCGCCGAACCAGCAACAGACAAGCCAATGAAATCCTAGTGGCCGACTCCACGCCCTCTGGAGGACACGGTCGTCCTCCCCGGGGCGCCTCTGCTCTCCAGCCGGTCCTTGGTTAGGGCACAGCTTAGGGCTGGGTTCGGGCGGTCGGAACCGGGGCTCGTTGTACCGCAGGGCGGCCTTACGAAACGCAGTGTGAAGACCTGCGCTCCCTGTCCCCGCCTGTCCTCCCTTCCCGGGGCGGGGGCACCCGGGACCTGGTTTCCGTACCCGATGTGCACGGAAAGCCTTCACAAGGTACCGATAGGCCGCGGTGTCGCGATAAGGTCGGCCGGTGGCCGCGTTCAGGTAGCGCAGCTCCCGCAAGAGGCCTCGCAAAGTGCGCGCCGGGGACCCTAAGGCCGCCATTTTCCCATCGGCACGGGACGCCGCGGCTGCCCTGTCCCCTCGACCCCAGGCACTTAACCCGGTGGGCGGACCCGGCCGCAGGCTCCCGGTCCACCTCGCGCGGCGGAACGCCTTACTTCCCCTTCTGCGGAGCCACACCAATCAAACGCCGAGCCGCGCACTAAGGAGTTAAGGGGAAAGCAAACGAAAGCCGAGCGTAACTGCCTTTATTTTTTTTTCAAGAAACCCCAAGGCAGGCCCGGCTAGAGGAAAAAATGCGTTCTTTCTTGACAACGTCGTTTCAGAGGCCGTTATCTGACCGACCGCTAGGTCTCAGAAGACGTGGACCTGACGATTGTGCGTGCGGACTTGATATGCGAACCCTCTGAGAAGGCACTTTTTAACGGTATCTGGAAGGGATGTCAAAATTCTGTTTTGACAGACATCCCGGAAGAGGTTATGGGACTACGACATAGAGGACCGAAATGGGAGTATGTCGAGTCTCGAGAATTACACTCCAACAGTAAATAAAATCATACATATACTTTTCCCATTGGGGGAAAAAAAAAAAAAGTAAGTAAAGTTAATAAATTCAGTCATTAGTTGTTTAAGAAAGGAATGAGTCTCATAAAGAAAAAAGAGACCACCCCAGATGGGACTCGAACCCACAATCCCTGGCTTAGGAGGCCAATGCCTTATCCATTAGGCCACTGGGGCTTCTGCAAACGGCGCTCTTAAACGACGTGTTCAATTTTCTCCGCTTTGGTACGTCATTATCATTCAGATTCGTTTTTGCTTTATCCAGGGAAACCACACCTACTACCGACGCCAGGGGGCGCGGCATGCTGGGAGTTGTAGTGCAGAGAACAAAGGCCCGCGTTACAGCGCCGGAGCCTTTACCCTCGAAGCAGCCCCGACGCGCCGAATGCATAGCGGGCGTGCGCACGCTCTTGCGTACGTGTTTGCGAGATAACTCCGGCGCCTGCGCAAGGCGGCCACGCGATGTCGCGAAGCGGGACGTGCTGGGCAAACTGGCTGGGTCTTCGCGCTTCGACCTCAGAGCGTCTGCACTGTCGGGTTTTTACCGGAAACAGTCGGACCCCTTCCGGCGATTCGGTTCTCGCGACCTAGTTTGGCGCAGCCGGCCGTTAGGTGGCGTTAACAGTGGTCACTTCCTGTTTCCGGTTGAAACTGCGGTTATTTCCGCGGAGCCAGTGCCCTAATAGGGCTTTTTGCCCTGTCTCATTTGGAGTGTCAGCAAATAACGCAGGCCAGTGGGGAATTAGTAGTTAACTCATTAGGAGTTATTTCGAAAGTTCATTTTCTGCCTTGTTCCTCATTGTATAACACACAGCTGACTTATCTGTGTCCCAGTGTTACTCTTTGCTTAAAATCTGGCAGCGGGTCTTCACTGCCCCTAAGTTGAAGTTCAGACTAATTAAACTCATTCTTGTTTATATCTTCACAACTTCATCTCTCACTATTCGTTTCCTGTCACCTTCCCCTCCACATACCTGAGCTCTCGTATCTTCTCTGCCACACCTTACATGTTTGCCCCTCTGCCTGAAACTTAACCATCTGTGGTAATATTCCTATTTACACTGTGGACTTAGCTTCCTCCAAAAGCCTAGAAAAGACCCTCTTGAGGCCCTGGTGGGCGATAGATATGATGAGATTAAAATGATGCACTTCGCTTTTCTAGCTTAGGCCGGCCAGAATGGCTCCCGCAAAGAAGGGTGGCGAGAAGGGCCTTTCTGAGATCAACGAGGTGGTGACCCAGGAATACACCATCGACATTCACAAGCGTATCCATAGCGTGGGCTTCAAGGAACATGCCCCTTGGGCACTCAAAGAAATCTGGAAATTTGCCATGAAAGAGATGGGGACTCCAGATGTGGGCATTGATACCAGGCTCAACGAAGCTGCCTGGGCCAAAGGAATAAGGAACGTTGCGTATCGAATCCATGTGCAGTTGTCCAGAAAACAAAAAGAAAATGAAGATTCACCAAACAAGCTCTACACTCTGGTGACTTATGTACCTGTTACCACTTTCAAAAACCTACAGTTGATGTGGATGAGAACTGCTGATTTTCAAATAAAGTTATAAAACAAACCAAAAAAATGATGCACTTCATCTCTGTTTCCTGTTGCTCCATTAATTTACTCTGTTATGTGATGCATAACTCATCATGCCATATCGTGCTATCAGTCTCCATCAGACTGGGAGATTGTTCAGCTCCTAAATTCCTGTGCCTAAGGGAAAAGTCTGTCCCTTCACATCAAGCTGACTCTGGAAAGAAAGGCATGGTAGCTTAGGCTCCTAAAGAGCTCTTGGCCCCAATGGCTAGGAGACTAAACTGTTGACTAGGAATGACAGACAGAGACAGACAGAGAGAAATCACCCCTCAGCAGGTATAGCCACGCCACAGTCCCTTCTCCTCCATTCTCCTCCCGGGATCTTGGGCACGCACGCACACGCGCCTGGTGTGAGTTTAAGCCGCCGGGTCCGGGACTCAAACCATGGTCGACTACATGGGAGTCCAGCGACATAGCCATTACACTAACTGCTGGCCCTCCAAGTAAAGCAAGTTTGATGAGATCCTGGTAAACTGGAGAACACCTAGCCCACCCCAGGGCAGCCCAACTGCTACTTACCTCCATTGATTGCTGTCATTTAGGCAAGCAGATCTTTTTTCCCCCAAGAAAAGCTGAAAATCCTTTTTTTTTTTTTTTTTTTGAGAGGTTTTTGCTATAGGGCATGTGCGCTCGCCAGACAGACAGACAGAAAGCAAGAAGTCACCCCCCCAGGGGGGGTGGCCACGCCGCAATCCCTTCTCCTCTCGGGATCTTGGGCACGCACACACACGCGCCTGGCGTGAGTTTTAAGCTACTGGGTCCGGGATGTGAACCGCCGTCGA
Source organism: Tupaia tana (assembly GCA_026018925.1). Classification (NCBI taxonomy): domain Eukaryota; kingdom Metazoa; phylum Chordata; class Mammalia; order Scandentia; family Tupaiidae; genus Tupaia; species Tupaia tana. Next base: position 15,873,219 of record JAKSZU010000003.1, read on the forward strand.
CTACATGGGAGTCCAGCAACATAGCCATTATGCTAACTGCTGGTTCCCTGAAAATCCATTTTTTTTTTTTTTCTTTTTTTGGAAAAATGCTATATAGCTTTCTAAATATTGGCCGCTAAGTAATACTTTCAAAGTACTGCATGCCAAACAACAGCTACAGCCTTCTAGGTAAGAAAGAAGGAAGAAGAAAGAGTTTAAAATAAGAACATGATTTTTAAAAATGCACTGTGTACCTACTTTTGGGGGAAAGAAGTTGCTTGATCGCTCTGTCTTACCTTCAGGAAAAGAAGCTCCTGAGAATAGGTACAGAGTAAATTTGTTTGATCTAACATGTGAGATTCTTTTTAAAACCTAACCGTATTAATATAACTCTTCTCTTCAGCACCATCAGGCAATTACCACACTGGCTAGATATAGGAACTTGAAAGCACAGCATTTTAAACAGCTTTTTGAACTTTCTACCTTGTGGGTGTTCCCTGGTCTTTATGCATTTTTAAGCATGGAGGGTTTTTAGGTAGTACTTCCTGGCCAGGCACACCAACTAACTTCTTCCAGGTGAGCCTGGAGTGATAAAATTAAAGCACCCAGGAAGTGTGGTGCCTAGCCAGATGATATAAATAGCTCAGTGGGACCTGATCATGGTGATGTAAATAGCTCACTGGGACCTTAGAACCTGTGTGGATCTGTTTTGGTCTTTGGGGCTGGCCTTGAAACAGTAGATCTTTAGAACAGAGATCAGCAGGGGCTAGCAGTCTTGTTCAGAGACAGGACAGGGCATTGCTGAGTCAGATACCCTGGTAACTCTCAGTTACCACTGTATTTTTAGAGACGCCCTAGAGCCTCCAAGGAGGACAGTGTCGTGCTGAGACACTTGGGAACCTGCTCGTTTACTGTTAGTTCCTATTTCCTATGCTCTGTTTGTAATGGGAAGACTCCATATCAATATTGATATGACCTCAAGAGGATATGATTTAGCTAGGTAAAAGTTGACTATCAGATTGCATCTACTTATGAATTTAATGAAAATCATTTGGTAAAGTCACAATTCTGGATTGATTCAAATGAAATAGATGTGACTTTGGGATTCATTTAAGTTCTTTTATGTGTGAGGAATACTATAGTCAGTGAATTAAACTCATTCTTCCAGGCACGTAACTGCCATGTCAACACCTTTCTTCTTGTCTTTGTTTTTTTGTTTGTTTGTTTTGCCATGGCATCCTGGCAACCTTGGTGTCTCCATGTAGATCGTGTCTCCACACGGGTCAAGCACTCCCAGTATCTACTTCCCCAGATTCTAGGAGAATAGCCTGTGATTTTGCTCCTGATGCAAAGAGAGACAATCCAGGTAGGAGCTACCATTAGGTAGTTTCTCATTTCTGTTTTTGGGGAGACTGCCAAAACAGTCTCATTGATTGCCCTGGTTTCAGTTGCGTACGGAGCTTTCCATCTCACCCTGACTGCACAACTACAGGCTTCTGTGTAAGTCCGTAAGACTGCCTTACTCTAATTTAGAGTGGACTCCTTCATGGCAGAATATCCACCACTTGAGCTCTCTAGCGTTTGACCTTTCCAATTCAGCGTCATCTTCCTGGACATGGGACATGGACACCATGTTGATCTTCCTTTCGCTGTTGGTGTAAAAGATAAACTTTCTGAATCCACTGGACTCGCCTTCTTATTGACTGAATCTAGGGGAGCTGGCAAGCCAACCAAACAACGGCAGCAATGTTGGGCACTGAGCTGTCACTTAGATACATCCAGACCACTTGAAAATGAGCTTGATTAACATTGCATTAATAGTCGTCACTGATGTGTAAATAATAGTTAGAAATAGGGGCCAGCAGGTGATGTGGTCATTGAGGCACTGGCCTTCCACATGGTCAACAGCAGTTCGAGTCCCAGACCTCATGGGTTGTTTTTTCACTCCCCACGACCCGTCTCTGATGAGTCCCTGTGCCCTATAGCAATTTTTTTTTAGTTTTTAATTTTATTTATTCATTCATTTATTTTAATTTGACCAGAGAAAGACACACACACACACACACACACACACACACACACACACACACACACAAAGAGAGAGAAAGGGGAAAGTGAGAAAGCAAGCTGCCAGGTCTGGGACTTGAACTGTGGTCAGCCATGTAAGAGTGTCCAGCGTCTTAACCACCACACCACCTGTGGATCCCCTAGCAATTTTTAAAAAATAATTATTTATTTCATTTTTACTTATTCATTCATTCATTTTAATTTGACCAGAGAGAGAGACAGAGAGAGAGAGGAAGCAAGAAAGCAAGCCACCAGATTGAGGACTTTAACCATGGTCAGCCATGGGGGAGTGTCCAGTGCCTTAACCACCATGCCACCTGCTGGTCCCCCTCTAGCAAATTTTTAAAAATAATAATAAATAAAATAAAATACATGATTCCTAAAAAAATAGAAATAGACTGGTTAAAATGTCCAGGGGCTAGATGGTGGTACAGCGGTAATGCAACAGTCTGTACGCTGGACCCACATGACAAAGTCTCAGGTTTGCTTCCCAGGCCTCCCTGTGCATGCTGGTTGCACGCATGCTTGCTCATGAAGCAGGCTGACTGGGGTTGCAAGCTGACCATGGAGTGGGGACCCTGTTGGGAGTGACTCTCACTCTTTCTGAAGAAATAAACTTTTAAAAATAGGGCCAGCAGGTGGCGTGCTGGTTAAGGGCACTGGGGTCCCACATGGCTGACCACGGTTTGAGTCCCGGACCTGGCAGCTTCCTTTCTAGCTATCCCTCTCTCTCTCGTCAAAATAAATAAAAGTTAAATAAAAATAATAATTTCATATATATATATATATAGAGAGAGAGAGAGAGAGAGAGAGAATATCAGGGGGTCAGCAGATGGTGTAATGGTTACATCACTGGACTCACACATAGTCGAGAGAGGTTCAAGTCCTGGACCAGGTGGCATAAAACTCACACCGGGCACATGTGCGTGCATGCCCAAAATCCCGAGAGGAGAATGGAGGAAAAGGGATTGCAGTGTGGCCATTCCCCCTGGGGGGCGATTTCTCGCTTTCTGTCTCTTTGTCTCTCTCTCTGTCTTTTTGGTGAGCACAAGTGCCCTATAGCAAAAACCTCTCAAAAAAAAAAAAAAAAAACCCAAAAATAACAACAACAACAACAAAAGTGAAATCGAAGCAGAGTCCAACGATGTGAAGGCTCTGACATTTTCGGCGTGTATGTGTGTGTATACACATGTTGGAGTGAGCCAATAACCCCCCACTTTTTCATGCATGAGAAAAAAAGCACCCACCCCCAATGGGGTCTAGATATGCTGCAATCCTTTTGCCTCTAATTTTCCATTCAGTCAGGATCCTGCCATGCATGCATGCACCCTGCATGTTTTTCAAACCCCTAGGGCCAGGATTCAAACCCTCTTTGGTCATGTGGGATCCAACTTCCTTTGCACAGTGTTTAACTGCTACACTACAGGGCCAGCTCAATGCATATAGATAGCTAGATGATAGATAGATAGATGATAGACAGATGACAGATAGATGGATAGATAGACATAGATAATTTTAAGATAATTTTATTTATCTATTTTTCTTTTTTTTCTTTTTTTGGAGAGGTTTTTCCTATAAGGTGCGTGCGCTCGCCAGAAAGACAGAAAGAGACAGAGAGAAAGGGAGAAATCACCCCCCAGGGGGGATGGCCATACCGCAATCCCTTCTCCTCCATTCTCTTCTCGGGATCTTGGGCACGCATGCCCACGCGCCCGGCGTGAGTTTAAGCCGCTGGGTCCGGGACTCAAACTGCAGTTGACTATGTGGGAGTCCAGTGACATAGCCATTATGCTAACTGCTGGTCCCCTATTTTTACTATTTTTCAATTTGCTATTGGGCACATATGCTCACCAGAGAGAGATAAAGTGAGAAAGCAAAACACCAGGTTGGGGACTCAAACTGCAGTTGGCCAGGTGGAAGTCCAGTGCCTTAACCACCACTACAGTATCTGCTGGTCCTATAAAATTAACTTTTTTTTTTTTTTTTTTGCCAGAGGGCACATGCACTTGCTCTTACCGAGTGAGAAAGCACCCCCATAATATACGGTCACACTGTAATCACTTGTGCATCTCTCCCTCCTTTTGGGCTTTTGGGAACTCACACACATGTGTCCAGAGTATTTTCAAGCTGCTGGGTCTGGAACTTGAACTGAGCAGTTGGCCACCAGCTGGCACCACTGCCCATATATATATATATATATATATATATATATATATATATATATTTTTTTTTTTTTTTTTTTTTTTTTTTTTTTTTTTTTTTTTTTTTTTTTTTTTGCTATAGGGCATGTGCACTTGCCAGACAGACAGAGACAGAGAGACAGAAAGAGAGAAATCACCCCCCAGGGGGGATGGCCATGCTGCAATCCCTTCTCCTCCATTCTCTTCTCGGGATCTTGGACACGCACGCACACGCAACCAGTGTGAGTTTATGCCACTGGGTCCGGGACTTGAACCGTGGTTGACTACATGGGAGTCCAGCGACATAGCCATTGTGCTAACAGATCCTCCTCTACTCCCCAACTCTTGTGAGGTCACCTTTATCCTGTCCTTCAAGCTTTGGGAGGAGTTCTGGGACAAGTTTTCTATGCCCAGTGGGCATCTCCGAGGGCCCAGCCTCACTCTCTGCAACCACAGCAGACACCGGCTGCTTAGTCACACAAGTGGGATCTGGGGGACCTGGTGTGTACGAGCATACACATGCACAGGCCACGCTTCCACTAATGGTGCTGCTCATGCGGGTCCTAAAAATAGTGATTCCTAATCTTTTTAAAAATTTTGCCACAGGGTGTCAGAGAGACAGCAAGGGAGAGAGGGAAAGTGAGAAAGCAGTCTTCATGGGAACAGTCGCATCACAATCCCTTCTCCATCTCTCCCCACCATTGGGCCTTTGCTTCGGGCACATGTGCGCATACACCTGGCACACCTCTCGAACTGCCAGGTCGGGACTCAAACTGCATGGTCAGCCACGTGGGATCCAGCTGCTTCAACCGCCATGCCACAGGCTGGCCCTAAACTTTTAAATTGTGTACCCGTATCAGTAAAACTCTTGTGCCTCTGCTGTAAGCCTTTCTATTTTTAAATTCTGTGTATGTTCTATTGAACCAACATAGTACCAATGTTATAAAACAGGCACAAAATAGAAATAAAGGACATTTTTAAAATGAAATAAACAATATTTTGAAAATATTTATTAACTGTAAAAAAAGTCCTAATTTCTCTCAGTAAGATTACAATTGTTTATTTTACTGCAACCATGTAATTCAATATATTTCATTATTTTGAAAAATCTTTAACATTTCTTCAGGCAACAAAATCACATAGTGATAAACATTTCTAAACATCCATTTTCAAATTTTTCTTGGTATAATTTTTTTTTTAACCACAGATAAAGTTTTACTGACAGCTAAAAAAAATTACTTTTAACTCAAAGAGACCCATTAGGTATGTTCGCTTTTTTCAAAGTATCATCCAGGCCGCTGTATATTAGTCAGGGAAGAAGGGAAACCATGGCAGGTTTTTTCAAGCAGAAAGGCATTGAACACAGGGCATTTAGATACTCACGCCAGGGGCAGGGTTGTCGGAGTTAGGGAGCATAGCCTTGAGTTCTTCTTTCACCAGCATCTTATCTGTCATTCCCTGGAGGCCCTGCCTGCCCACCTACCCCAGGCCTTTGCTTTCCAAAGGTTCTCCACTTCATTGAGGTCACCCCACCCCTCCAGATGTTGCCTTGGGTGTGTTTCTTCTTCTTCCTCCTCCTCTTCTTCTTCTTTTTAAAAGAATTATTTAATTTTATTATTATTGTTATTATTTTTAATTTGACCAGAGAGAGCCAGAGAAAGAGAGAAGGGAAGTAAGAAACCAAGCTGCTCATCCTGGGACTTGAACCGTTGTATGCTACGTGGGAGTCCAGTGCCTTAACCACCACACTGCCTGTGGCCCCAAGGGGTGTGTTCCTTCTTAAAAGGACCAAGTCTGCCGCCTTTTCCTCAGGACAACTGCAGCCACAGGAGATCTGGGAAGTGGGTCACTCCACAAGCTGGGCCCTCCTCTTCTGTCCTCCCAGGAGCTGCCACCCATGGTTTGTCTTTAAACATTTGAGGAGTGAGTCAGATACCAGTCCCAGTCCCTCATATTCCAGAAGACCAGTTGTGTTCTCCAGACGATCCTCTCGAAGTGCCCCCTCATTTGATGCAGTGAGGAGGAAGCCCGGCACCGTCCTGCCCGGGGAACAGAGAGAAATATCCAGAACACACAGTGACATCCAAAGAGATCCTCTCATCTGCGGGGCGGCCTGGAGGTGGGAGCCCGGCTGCTCTTCCCGGGAGAAGCCCAGCGTCGGCTTGGCACTGCTGCAGAGGTGACCTAGATTCTGCTCCCTGTAGAATGTGCAAGTACTCGGCACCTACTGTTTTGTTCTCAGCCTTTGGAGTCTCTGGTGAAACCGACACAGAAAGAGTCCGATCTTAGTAAATGACGCTAGCATCATAACCCCGCCTCCTCAGGATCTCTGATGCAGCATAGCCGACAGACCCTCTGACCACGTGAACCGGGCCGTGTGTAGGGCCAGTTATAACAGCATGGAACTAGTAAATATTTATATTCTGACGTTAATATTACTATTTTATACAATATCTACACAGGACCCTTTGTTTTTAACATTATGGACAATTAGATGTGCAGAGAAATTTTTGTCAATATAGACCACTTTAAAGTGTTGTGGGGGGCTGGCAGGTGGCATGGTGGTTAAGAGCACTGGATTCCCACATGACCAACCGCAGTTTGAGTCCTGGACCTGGCGGCTTGCTTTCTCATGCCCTCTCTGGTCAAATTAAAATAAGTAAACAAATAAATAAAGTTAAATAAAATAATTCTTTAAAAAAAAAAAATGTAGTGTTGGGCGCGGGCCCAGCAGCTGGTGTGATAGTTATATTGCTGAACTCTCACGTGGCCAACTGTGGTTCGAGTCCCAGAACTAGAGGCTTGAAACTCTCATGCTGGGTTTGTGTGTGCGTGCATGCACAAAATCCCAAGAGGAGAACGGAGGAGAAGGGATTGTGGTGTGGCCATCCCACCCTGGGGGGTGATTTCTCACTTTCTGTCTCTCTGTCTCTTCAATGAGCTCAAGTGCTCTATAGCAAAAATCTCTTTAAAAAAATAAAGGAGCTGGCTGGTGGCGTGGTGGTTAAGGCAGCTGTACTACCACATAGCTGACTGTGGTTTGAGTCCCAAAACTGGTAGCTTGCTTTCTTACTTTCCCTCTCTCTCTCTCTCTGTCTCACTGGTCAACTTCAATAAAATAATGACAATGAATAAAATTAAATTTAAAATAAATAAATAAGGGACTAGCAGGTGGCATGGTGGTTAGGGTGCTGGACACTTCCATAAGGCCGACTGTGGTTTGAATCCCAGACCTGGTGGCTTGCTTTCTCACTTTTTCTCTCTCTCTGTGTGTCTCTCTCTGGTCAGATGAACATGAATGAATGAATAAAAAATAAATAATTCTTTAAATAAAAAAATAAAGTGTTGCATGCAATTTTTTTTTTTTTTTTTTTTTAGATTTTTGCCATAGGGCACAGGTGCTTGCCAGAGAGAGGGAGAGAGAAAAATGGCCCCAGGCTGTGCTGCGATCCCTTCCCTTCCACTCTCCTCTCAGGATTTTAAGCACACGTGTGCATGCATGCACTTTGCATGTTTTTCAAGCCACCTAGTCCAGGACTCAAACCATGGAATTGTTATGTGTGATGCAGCACCTTAACCACCACACCAACTGCTGGTTTGCTGGGTGCAGTTTTAACAAACACATAAAAATACTTTTTGGGGGGTGAGGAGAAATTTTTGCTATAGGACGTGTGCTCTCGCCAGAGAGACAGAGAGAGACAGAGAAACAGACAGTGAGAAATCACCCCCGCCCCCCGAGGGGATGACATGCCATAATCCCTTCTCCTCCATTCTCCTCTCAGGATTTTGGGCACACATGCACACACGCCCAGCATGAGCTTTGAAGCCACCAGGACTGGGACTCGAACCGTGGTCGACTAGGTGGGAATCTAGTGATGTAACTGCTACGCCATCTGATGGTCCCATAAAAATACTTTTCAGAAGTGTGACTGAGCTGACAGGGAGGTAAAGGAAGCTGGAGTACCCAAAGGCCAGAAAGGAGGAGGGATGGCCAGAGTACTCCAGCAGCACCCGGCCCAGGGTACACGCTGATCCTGGGTCGCCTACTGTCTGAACTCTGGCACATTCCAGAGCCCCAAAGAATGATTCTGCTCTGGGAAAGGATGCTGGTTCTTCCTTCCCACCTGTCATGGCACGGGGGCGGGGGGTGGTGTCTGGACCTTGCCCTTGGCCCTTACTGTGTACGTCGCCTTCTGAGAAGCTGATAAATTCAGGGGAAATCAAACTTGCAGGCTACAATAACCAGATATTTTAAGAGCATAATCACAATAAAAGAAACAACGAACTGAACAAACTGTACTAGACAAACCAGAACGGAGCAAGACAGATTGCAAGTCTAAAATAAACACAATAAAGATCCCGAGAAAAAAATTAAAAAAAGAACCTCAGAGACATAAGGGATAACAGTAAAGAACATGCAGTTATACAGAACCGAGCAGAAATTCTGGGCATGAAATAGCTAATAGTTTAACACAACAACAGACTGGATAAAAACAGGACTGGGGGCAGAGCTGGAGATATTTTCCCAGACAATACGGATATAAGGTAATAAAGAGATGGAAAATAGAAAGGGGCACTCCAGAGATATGGATAATAAAAGGATGAATGTCACATAATGAGTCCTGGAAAGAGATAAAATGGATAGAGGGCTTATATTAAGTTTCTCTTCTTTCCATCAGTGAGAGAGAGACAGAGAGACAGGCGTCCCCAGAGTCTCCACACTGATTTGCTCCTAGCCCTTGCCAGCCCCGGCTCATGGGCACACATGTACCTGGTGTGCATAGGCAGGTATCCACTTGTGTACCCAGAACTCTCCCATGTGTGAGAGTGTTGTTGTTACCACAATGCCACAGTCTAGTCCCAAGAAAGATAATATTTAAAGAAAGGCCAGCAGCTGGCATGGTGGTTAAAGGCAATGGACTCCCACGTGACCAACAGTTCTTCGAGCACCAGACCTGGTGGCTTGCTTTCTCACTCTCCTTCTCTTGCTCTTTCACTCTGTCCCTCTCTAGTTACATTAAAATAAATGAAGCTAAATAAAATAATTCTTAAAAGAAATTTTAAGTGAGAATTTTTAAATATTAAAAAGGGTGGGCCAGCCAGTGGCATGGTGTTCAAGATGGCTGAATTCGCCGAATGCTTCGCTGAATGCTTAACCATGTGGTTCTAGACCTGGAGACTTGATAAAAATGCTGAGCATATGTGCCCAAATCCAGAAAGTAGGGGGAAATGGAGGAGAAGGGGTTGTGTGTGGACACCCCCCATGGGGAGTAATTTTTCGCTTCCCCTCTCTCTCTGGTGAGCACATGTGCCTTCTGGCAAATTAAACCAAGGGAGAGGTTTAATTCAAATTACTCCTGGAGCACCAATCCAAACAGACAAGGAAAAACCTCAACTTTGACACAGTCTACTAAAACTGAAGAACACTGAAGACAGACAAAATTTCAAAAAGCTTCTAGAAAAAAAGAATCCACAAAAGAATAAGAAATAGATTGAGGGGTCATCTGATAGCATAGCAGTTATGTTGCTAGACTACCACATGGCCGACCATGGTTCGAATCCTGGACCCAGTGACTTGAAACTCACACCAGGCACGTTTGAGTATGTGCCCACAATCCCAGGAGGAGAATGAAGGAAAAGGGATTGCGGTGTGGTCATCCCCTTGTAGGGGGTGATTTCTCACATTTCCTCTCACTGTCCTTGTCTCTCTCTCTCTCTTTCCGGTGAGTGCATGTACTCTAAGGCAAAACCCTCTAAAAAAACAAAAAAAAAAGAGGAAAAAGAAAAAAAGAAATAGATTGATATGGAGCTTCCTAACGGAGACACGAGGTGAAAAAAAGCAATGCAGTTATTGGGTTGTTGGAACAGTCATGACGCATTTTTGCAACAGATGGCGCTAGTTCATTTTTGGAAGTACTAGAGTCATTTGTATCTGTTATTGCTGTGTCATTTGACAGCTGACAGCTCTAGCTTCATTCTAAAAAAAAAGAACAATTCAGAGACCAGCAGTTAGTGTAATGGTTATGTCACTGGACTCCCATGTAGTTGACTGCAGTTCGAGTCCTGGACCCGGTGACTTAAACTCACGCCAGGCGCATGTGCATGCGTACCCAAGATCCTGAGAGGAGAATGGAGGAGAAGGGATTGCGCCATGGCCATCCTCCCTGGGGGGTGATTTCTTGCTTTGTGTCTCTCTGTCTCTCTCTGTCTTTCTGGCGAGTGCACATGTCCTATGGCAAAAAAAAAAAAAAAAAAAAAAAAAAAAAAAAAAAAACAGTCTACATTAAAAAAAAAAATTGAACAATTTGGTTGAGATTTGGAGATTTTACAAGTTGAAGATGGAAGCCCAAACTGCATTTTCGCCATATTTTACTGTTTTACTTCTGTAAAGGGAAGAAGGCAGTCAAGCTTGTGAAAAGTTGCATGAAGTGTACGTGACAGTGTTCTAGAAGAACATCAGCGCTAATGAAGGCTCCCAACATCTCACGCTGGCGATTTTGATCTCAATGACGCTCCTCGGTCAGGGAGGCCCGCTGAGGTTGATGATGATAAAAGTAAAGGCATTCATTGAGTCAAACCCACATTACACGACACGGGAGATTGCAAAAACGTTGAACACCCATCCTTCAAGCGCTCGTGACCACCTGAAGAAGCTGGGATATGTAAGCAAGCTCGGTATTTGGGTTCCTCACGAGCTCAGAGAAGTTCATTTGACAGCGTGTATAAACACCTGCGACATGCTCATTAAGCACGAGAAAAACAATCCTTTCGTGAAGTGACAGATAACTGGTGATGAGAAGTGGACTGTTTACACAATGTGCTGCACAAACTGTCTTGGTCTGGAAGTGATGATTCGCCTCAAACGACACCGAAAGCAGACATCATCAGAGGAAGGTTTTGCTCTCAGTGTGGTGGGATTTTAAAGGTGTCCTGTTTTTTGAGCTCCTACCAAGGAACCAAACTATCAATTGAAACGTGCACTGCTGACATCATCCAGAAACGTCCAGAGGTCACTGAGCGTAAAGGAGTTGCGTTCTATCATGACAACGTGACACCACACACAAGTCTGATTACCTGTAAAAATTCTTAGAGCTTGGGGGCCGGCAGGTGGCGTGGTGGTTAAGGGCACTGGACTCCCACATGGCCGACAGCAGTTCAAGGCCTGGACCTGGCTTGCTTTCGCTCTCTCTCTGTCCCCCTCTGGTCAAATTAAATAAATAAATAAAGTGAAATAATCGTCTGACCTTGGCCGTCAGACTTCCACGTGTTTCACTCTCTCCACAACTCCTTGTGTGGTGTAACGTTCAATTCAGATGAGGCTGTAAATCAGTTCGTTGGTCTTTTTTTGCTGGTAAAGACAGGTCCTTCATGAACGAGGAATTATGAAGCTCACTGAAAGATGGCAAAAGATTATCAAATGAAACAGGCACTATGTGATTGGATGATCATTGTTCTTTATGTAAATAAAAGATTTTTGGAAAACATAGAAAAATACACTATGACTTTACCAACAACCCAATATTTCTAAGTGATGAAGAAAAAATAATCTAGAAATTTAGATCTAGCTAAATGACTATTTAAATGTGTGAAAGCAAGTATATTTTTAGGCATACAAGGCTTTAGAAAGTTTACGGCACAAAGTTTTTTTTTTGAAAACTCTCCTGGAATAGGTACTTTTATACTAAATATACTATTGGCTTGTCAGAAAAGTTACGATACATTTTTTCTATTTTTCTATGCAAAAATGCGTCATGACTTTTCCAACAACCCACTAGTACAAGAACATTATAGTTATTATACTAAGTGCTTGATAAACATATAAAGAGATGAAAGGATGCAATACCACTTTATACCTCCTAGAATAGGATGGCTAAAATTTAAAAATTGTAAAGTTTTAGTGAAGATTCAGAGAAATTAGAATTCTTATACATTTTAGTGACTGTGGAAAAGAGTTTGTTTTATCCTCAAAAAATTGAACACAGTTACCATAAGACCCAGCAATTTTAGCCCTTTGACTACCAAAGAGAATAAAAAGCACACATCCTCATAAAAGCTTGTATGCAGGGCTGGCAGGTGGTATGGTGGTTAAAGGTGCTGGATTCCCACATGGCCAACCATGGTTTGAGTCCGAGACCTAGCTGCTTGCTTTCTTGGTTTCTCTTTCTCTCTCTGATCAAATAACAACAACAACAACAAATGGAATTAAATAAATAAATCTTTTTTTTTTTTAAAGCATGTATACAGGACCAGTAGTTGGCATAATGACTATGTCACTGGACTCTCATGTAGTTGACCACGGTTCAAGTCCTGGACCCAGTGGCTTAAACTCACACTGGGCGCATGTGCGTGCATGCCCAAGATCCCGAGAGGAGAATGGAGAAGGGATTGCGGCGTGGCCGTCTCCCCTGGGGGGGTGATTTCTCGCTTTCTGTCTCTCTGTCTTTCTGATGAGCACATGTGGTCTATAGCAAAAACCTCTCCAAAAAAAAAAGCTTGTATGTAAATGTTAATAGCAGCATTATTTATAATAGCCAAAAAGTGGAAACAGGCCAAGTGTCTATCAGCTAATGAATATGTAGATAAGCTATGCTATATTCATACACTGGAATATTACAAGTTATAGATATCTGCAATAATAAATTTAATATCAGAAAGAGAAAATACATTATGAAGGAAAATAAGGGACCTTATACTGGTCAAAAGAACATTATATCAAAAATATATAGACATGGGGCTGGCAGGTGGCATGGTGATTGAAAGTGCTGGACTTCCACATAGCCGACAGTGGTTCGAGTTCTGGACCTGGCGGCTTGCTTTCTCATTTTCTCTCTCGCTCGCTCTGTCCCTCTCTGGTCAAAATTAAAATAAATAAATAAAAGTTAAATAAAATGATTCTTTAAAAATATATATGAACATTAATGAACATATATGCACCTAATAACATCTGTGGTTCTTTGAAAAATAAATAAGGAAAGGCAAGACCCAATAAGAATAAAAGGGCTGGGGGATAAAACACAGTGTGGAGACTCTGGGGCACCTGTCTTTCATTGACTAAAGAAAGAGAAACTTAACATATATTCCTACATCTATTTTCTCTCTTTCCAGGATGTATTATGCAGACATTAATCCTTTTTTAAATTTTCTGTGTCTACTTTTTTTTTTTTACTTCTAAAAATTTATTTATTTATTTTTTAGAGATATTTTTGCTATAAGCTTGTTGGAGAGACAAATAGAAAGTGAGAAATCACACCCTGGGAGGAAGGCCACGCTGCAAACCCTTCTCCTCCATTTTCCTCTCAGGATTTGGGCACATGCACACGCCTTGTGTGAGTTTCAAGATGCTGGGTTCAGGATTTGAACCATGGTTGACCATGTAGGAGACCAGCATTTAACTACTATGCCACCTGCTGGCCCCTATTTTCCATCAATTCCAAGTATTCCTTCATATGCATATAAACGAAAGAGAGCATGAAAACAGAGAAAGAAACACAGATAAGACAAATTATAAAAATAAGACATATTATGAACACATTTTTAAGAAAGTCTCTGAAAGTATTGATCATATACGGGTATTATGGGAAAATCACTTGATCTAATTCAATTTATGCATGTAACGATCATACTCAGAAAACTGGGAATAAAACTTTAACTTCATGAAAACTACTAAAAATCTAGAAAAATCACACTTAGTGGAGAAAAGTTAAGTAAGAAACAGAGGTTTTAATGTTCTTGTTAAAATAAAGAACCAAGATGACACTTTTTTTTTTTTTTTTTTTTTTTTTTTTTTTTGCTACAGAGTATGTGTGTTTGCCATAGACAGAGGAGAGAGAGAGAGGGAGAGAGAGGGAAAGAGGGGAAAAGTGAGAAAACACCCTTGAGGGTATGTCCACACTGCAATTGCTTCTCCTCCATTCTCTCAGGATTTTGGGCACACATGCACAGGTGCCAGGTGTGTTCAAGCCGTTGGGTCTGCTACTCAAACCATGCAGTCTGCCATGTGGGATCCAGCGGCCTGAACCACCTGGCCCCTCAGCTGGATTTTCAAAATGGAAATTGAAACTTTTATTCTAAAAGCCATATGGGAGAATAACAATCCACAATTAGCTGAGTGAACATAGAAGGGCAATGAAGGAGACTCTTAGTACTAGATATTAAGGCATAACAAAATGTACGGTAATGCAAAACACTATGAAACTGCTGTGAAAATTAAAAATCCCAAAACAATGGAAGAGAACAGACCTCAGGAGTAGACCTTCCATAAGAGAATGTGACATACAATAAAAATGGCACCACGATTTGATGGGGGAGTTACTGATTTACTAGATGGTGCTGGGAAAATTGCCTTACTATTGATGGAAAGCAAAATACCACTAGATCCTCACGTTACGTGACATACAGAGGTGAACAACAGATGGTTTATAAATGAAAAAGTGAAAGGAAAACTATAAAGCTAACAGAAGAAAACATAGGAGGATATCTTTGTGGCCTAGGGGTAGGAAAAATATTTCATAAACAAACTGTCCAGAACATAAACATGAGACAAAAAGCAGATCAATCCATTAAAAGAAGTAAGGCTGTCTCCCTAACGTAGGGTGCCACAGACAGGTTAAGAGACAGGTGACAGGCTACAGTGCCTGACACGCCTACTATAAAACTGATAGACTAGTATCGACAACAAGACAGAAAATGCATTAGAGTGCTGCGCAAAGGAGGTGAACAAGCAATCACAGGAGGGGAGGTGACCCGCAGGCTTGTCTGCGGTGATGAGGCACTGAGGACCACCTAGACACCCACCAGGGGAACGGTCCGTGACATGTGGACGCACACGCGGGAATACCACGCAGCAGCAAGAAGCAATGCGGGCGACGTACACAAAGCAACGTGGGTCAAGCCAAGTGAGAAAGGTAGGAAACAGCAGAAGGTATGCCGCAGTACTTGCGTCAGTTAAGATTGCAGATACATAGGACACTGCTTACTTTAGAAGGACAGGTGCGTAACAAGGGCTCATACCAAAAGTAAGAGTGGGTGCGCCGGGACGAAGCAGGGACTAAGGAAGAAGGGAGGAGCCGAGGGTGTAACAGTGAGGGAGTGGGTTACTGTACCGACCTGGGCAGCGTGCTGTAGTTGAGGCACAATTAACGCACTGCTTTGCGTCTGAGCTGCAACAGAGAAAAAAGAAAGGACATACAACTTATGCTCACAGAGCGCGCGGCCACGTGGCTGTGAAGGGAGAGCCTGGGGCTGGCAGGGGGTCACTTGTAGAACCTGACACTTAGAGTGGCAGAACAGACAGGGAGCTGGGTCTGGATAACGCTTCGTCCGTGGATTTTGTTTATCTATATGTTTGTTTTGTCAGATGACCTATGTGCTCGCTGGGGGGTGGCTGAGGGAAAGACGGTGGTGGGGGGGGGGATGGCCACGCCACAATCCCTTCTTCCCCATTCTCCACTTTTGATCCTGGGCGCGCACATGCACTTGGTGAGGCTGAACAGGCTGCCACTAGGAATACCTCAGTTACATGAACCAACATTGCCTTTACCCTTTTTTTTTTTTTTTTTTTTTTGAGAAGTTTTCACTATAGGGCGTGTGCGCTCGCCAGACAGACAGAGAGAGACAGAGAGACAGAAAGTGAGAAATCACCCCCCAGGGGGGATGGTCACACCGCAATCCCCTCTCCTCCATTCTCCTCTCGGGATCTTGGGCACACACGCACACGCGCCCGGCGTGAGTTTAAGCCACTGGGTCCGGGACTCGAACTGCGGTCGACTACGTGGGAGTCCAGCGACATAGCCATTATGCTAACTGCTGGTCCTCCTGCCTTTACTTTTTAAGCCAGGGGTTTCTGACATCTGTGATGAAAGAATTTTAACTGGCATTTATCCATGCCTATACTTTACGCAATAACTACGTCAGATCTTTAAAAATACTGTGGGTTCACTTTCGTATTTTGAAAACTTAAGAAAGCAAGAGGAGGCATGAATCTAAGAAGCAAAGAGCGGAGAAACAGAGGAATAGTCGCCACTATTGATTAGAGCTCATGAGGTGCTGGGCGCTGTGCTAGGTGCTGACCCTACCTTATTCCTAACTGACCACGGCACTGCCACAGAGTACGATCACTGCATAGACGAGGACAGAGATCTGGCCGAAGGGGCGCAATGGCGCCTCTGCAGGGTCTTGCGAACCTAGTCTGTCTACTGTGCAGCTGTCCACACTACGCCACCCTACTAGAGAAAAGAGTGGAGAAATGGGAAGGGACAGACAGGCACACAGGCAAGGTAAACGTACACAGAGAAAACGAGCCACACGAGGGCACGTGCTGAGGCACAATCACTTTTGCAGGGCACTCCTGACGTTTCAGTACACTTTCTGAGAGGAGGCTGGCTGCCATTGTCCTTTGGAAAGCACATGCTCTCACCGAGATTTTGGATCAACACTGACTTTCAAATCTACGGTATTAGACCATGTAGGTACTGTACACGCCAAAGTGAACTTTCGTCTCTGTAACACACCGACTGCAAACGTAAAGGATACGTGGTTCTAATCGTGACAGTAGTTCGTGTCCATCGGTAAGTAATGGCACAAGCATGGAATACTACGTAGCTGTTAAAAAGAGCAAGATGGCCTTCTTTGTGCTAATATGAATGAATCTCCAAGATGACTGTAAAAGTGCTGGGTACAGGGCCGATAGATGGCATGGTGGTTAAGGGTGCTGAACTCCCACATGGCCGACTGCGGTTTGAGTCCTGGACCTGGCAGGTTGCTTTCTCATTTTCCCTCTCTCTCTGGTCAAAATAAAATAAGTAAATAATTAAACTTAAAAATTATTTTAAAAAAATCTTATTTTTTAAAACTAATTTATTTTAAACTCATACGCCCGGCATGAGTTTAAGCCACTGGGTGCAGGACGCAAACCGTGGTAGACTACATGGGAGTCCAGCAACATAGTCATTATGCCAACTGCCGGTCCCTCAATAAAATAACTCTTAAAAAAAAGTGCTGGGTATAGTACAGTGGCTATGTATCCTAAGTGTATCTCAGGAAGGCAGATGCAGGCTTCGCTTTTAACTGGAGAAATGGGGCGCAGTGGTGGCTCTGGGGAGGGGAAACAGGGTCACGGGCAGAAAGGAGGCTCCTTGGCACTTGGCTGTGTGCCCACGTGCTTTGTGCCTTTCCTTCCTCCTCAAGTTCAAAGATACACTCTTCACAGAAACCTTCATTTTGAATCAAGCAATTCTGTCTTCCCTCCAAGCCAAATCCAATTTGGGGACCTAGAGGGTCTGAGAGGGCAAGAGGAAAATTTTCTCTTTTCCTTCTCCCATTCCTTTCTCTTTCTCTTCAACCAAGTTCACCTTTTTTTCCTTAAAGAAAAACAACTGAGAAAACAACTTACTCTTGTTATTCATGTTCACTGAGAAGAGCCTTGAAAGGAAAAATAAAACACTCATATACCACTCTGTATGTTGGGGTGTATGTTCTATGTATTTTTTAGACACACATATGTGTATGTGTGCGTATATCTATCTACACATATGATTGCTCTTTCATCTCATAGAAAAGCATCATGTATTTCTAAAATTTTTTATTTAATTTGATTTACTGAACCAATCCCCTCTATCTCAGCATTAGATTGTTTCCAGCATTTACTACGGGGAAGAATGCGGTGACGAACTCTCCTGTACACAGACCTTTGTCCAAGTCCTTTGTCATTAGAATCAACTCGCAAAAGCAAAAAGCTGCATCACCCGTTTGCTAACTCTGGCTTTCATCTGTGGTTGCTGCTCCAAGCAGCTTTTAACCAGTCACACTCTGCGGCACACTCTCCTGGGTCTCTGGTCAGAGGCAATGTCTCGTTAATGAGAAGTGGAAAATAGGCTTCCTGCTTTACACACCTTCCTTCCTTCCTTTTTTTTTTAGAGGTTTTTGCCATAGAGCTCATGTGCTCACCATAGAGTCAGTGAGAGGGAAAGTGAGAAATCACCCCCTGGAGGGATGGCCATGCTGCAATCCCTTCTCCTCCATTCTCCTCCTGGGATCTTAGGCACACATGCACATGCGCCTGCCGTGATATTAAAGCCACCAGATCCGGGACTCAAATGTGGTCAACCAGGTAGGAGTGATTGTTATGCCATCTGCTGGCCCCTTTACATATTTCTCTTTCTTTTTTGAAAAACTATTTTATTTAGGGGTCAGCAGGTGGTGTGGTGGTTAAGGGCGCTGGACTCCCACATAGCTGACCATGGTTTGAGACTCAGACCTGGCAGTTTGCTTTCTCACTTTCAAGCTCTCTCTCTTTTTTTCTCTCTCTCACTGTGTTCCTCTCTGGTCAAATTAGAATAAATAAAGTGAAATAAAACAATTTTCTAAAATAATTATTTTTTATTTAATTTTATTTATTCATTCATTTATCTAAATTTGACACCACACACACACACACAGAGAGAGAGAGAGAAAGAGAGAAAGTGATGAAAGCAAGCCATCAGGTCCAGGACTTGAACCATGGTCAGCCATGTGGAAGTGCCTAGCACCTTAACCACCATGCCACCTGCTGGTCCCCAAAATAATTGTTTTTTAAAAATTACTTTATTATTTAACTTCATTTTTTTATTTATAATTTGAGAGGGAGAGAGTGAGAGCGAGAGCAAGAGAAAGTGAGAAAGCAAGCTGGCAGGTCCAGGACTTGAACTACGGCTAGCCATGTGGGAATCCAGCATCCTTAACTACCATGCCATTTGCTGGCCCCAAAGTTAAATAATTTTTTAAAAAGAATTATTTTATTCAACTTTATTTACTAATTAATTCATTCACTTATTTATTTCAATTTGACCAGAGTGGGACAGAGAAAGAGAGAGAGAAAGGAAGAAAGGAAGAAAGCAAGCTGCCAGGTCCAGGACTCGAACCACGATTGGCCATGTGGGAGTCCAGTGCCCTTAATCACCATACCACCTGCTGCCCCACCACCCCCCCGTTACGTATATTTCTATACTCACTTGAATAACTCCTTTTGGACAGCTGGACTTCATTCAATTCAATCCTAGAGAATTTTTTAAAAAAATCTTGCCAGAAGGCTCATGCACTTACTTGCGGGGGGGGGGGGGGGGGGGGGGGAAGGGAAGGAAAGAAATTTCCCTCATAGGAGATAGTCATACCACAACCCCTTCTAGTCCATTTCTCCCTCCTCTTGGGATTTTGGCTGTATGCACAGGTGCCCAGGGTGTTCTCCAAGCCCTGCATTCTGTGGTTGGCTGTATGTGATCCAGCCCCTTAACCACCATGACACGGCTGGCTCGAGAACTGGTTTTGCTACTGTGTTTACTTGCTTCTTGGCTCCCTAACAGCTTATTCTGAAGTTCTTATCTTTTGGGGTCATTTAAAAATTTTTTTAAATTGCTTTTTCTTTTTCCTCCTTAAAAACTTTCCTTAGTTTATTTTCACAAACACAATACATAATAAAACAAAACGTAGTCTAAGTGATAGTACAGCTAAGTAAAGTTTCCTGTGTGTCAAGACATCTACTGAGTATTTTATTGGATCACCAGAAAAGTCATGATGCATTTTTGCATGAAAAACATAGAAACATACGCCACGACTTTTCCAATGACCCAGTTTTATAATTTAAGGTTAACTGTGGTTATATGAAAGAAGTGTTCCATGGTCAAATAGTCTTGGGGAAATAATGGGCTTTTAAGAAATCGTGTTTTGGGAACCAGCAGTTAGCGTAATGGCTATGTCGCTGGACTCCCACATAGTCGACCGCGGTTCGCGTCTCGGACCCGGTGGCTTACAACTCACGCTGGGCACGTGTGCGTGCATGCCCATGATCCCGAGAGGAGAATGGAGGAGAAGGGATTGCGGCGTGACCATCCCCCCTGGGGGGTGATTTCTCGCTTTCTGTCTCTATGTCTCTCTCTGTCTGTCTGGCGAGCGCACACGCCCTATAGCGAAAATCTCTCAAAACAAAACAAAACAAAACAAAAAAAGAAATCGTGTTTAGGTGGGACCAGCAGTTAGTGTAATGGCTATGTCGCTGGACTCCCATGTGGTTGACCACGGTTCGAGTCCCGGATCCGGTGGCTTAAACTCATGCCAGGGTGCGTGTGCGTGCATGCCCAAGATCCCAAGAGGAGAATGGAGGAGAAGGGATGGTGGCGTGGCCATCCCCCCTGGGGGGTGATTTCTCGCTTTCTGTCTCTCTCTGTCTGTCTGGTGAGTGCACGCACCCTATAGCAAAAAACTCTCCCAAAAAAAAGAAAAAAAAAAATCGTGTTTAGGGGGCTGGCAGGTGGCAAGGTGGTTGAAGGCATTGGATTCCCACGCAGCCGACTGTGGTTTGAGTCTTGGACCTGGGGGATTGCTTTCTCCCTTTCTCACTTTTCTCTCTCTCTCTAGTCAAATTAAAATAAATAAAGTTAAATAAACCAATTCTTTAAAAAAGATAAACCAATCTTTTAAAAAATAATAATAATATTCCTCCTAGAAGTCCTCTACAAGCAAGGCTTTAAAAGATGATCACTGGGCTGGCAGGTGGCGTGTTGGTTTCGGCGCTAGACTCCCACATGGTTGACCACGGTTCAAGTCCCAGACCTGCTTTCTCACTTTCTCTGGTCAAACTAAAAACTTAGTAATAACAACAATGAATAAAATAAATTTTTTTAAAAAAGAAAGCTGAGGGACCAGCAGTTAGCGTAATGGCTATGTCGCTGGACTCCCACGTAGTCGACCGCGGTTCGAGTTCCGGACCCGGTGGCTTAAACTCACGCCGAGCATGTGTGCGTGCGTGCCCAAGATCCCGAGAGGAGAATGGAGGAGAAGGGATTGCGGCGTGGCCATCCCCCCTGGGGGGTGATTTCCTGCTTTCTGTCTCTCTGTCTCTCTCTGTCTGTCTGGCGAGCGCACGTGCCCTATAGCGAAAACCTCTCCAAAAAAAAGAAAAGAAAAAAAAAAAAAAAAAGAAAGCTGATCACTTTTCCAGCTAAGTCCCTGGTCCCGGCAGCATCAACAAACACTGTACATACACGCTCTATTACAACAAAGGGACCAAGGGACTGCCCCGGTCTGCCCTCCTCCAGTGCTCAAACGTCCATCACGTCTGACGGATCTACTCCTGCTTCTGCCTGACTGCCTGATCCCGCCCATCCTCGAAGGCCCACCTCCAGGGCCATGCACTGCCGCCACGTCTTCTCCTGTCGCTTCACGGCCCTTTCTCCTCTCCTCCAAACCCGAATGTCAGGGGCAACAGACCGGGTCTTTGCAACAAACTTTGAACCGTCCTCCTCTAGCCTGTCCCGTTACTGCAGCGTGCGCACACTGCGGGTGGGGACTCTGTCTTTGCTCCCACAGCCCATAGCGCCCACACAATGCAACAGACCAGAGTCAACCACCACACAAAAGATGCAATGTCAAAATCCAAGTGAACCCAATAACACAACAGACACGGGAGTAATATGTACATTCCTCTTTATTTAATACAACAAACACAGAACACATACAAAAAGAAAAAACACTCATGTAAAAGGCCCTGTCACAAAGAACAGACAGGAAACATCTACACTGAATCAAATAAGGCTCTTGCTTCAAAACAGGGGTTTGCTAGCTATACCTGGAATATGAGCAAGGCTGTTGCAAAAAAAATTGAAAAGAAACAAAAATCCCTGCACTGAAGGAGTATATCCATGGGGTCGATTTACTGATTCGTAGAGCCATACACTTCGGAATGTTTGTGCCCTCTCACAAATCCAAAACACACAGGATTTCATGAAATGTGTGATTTTTTTTTTTTTTTTTTTGGCTAAAAAATTTTTTTTCTTGCTCTTCTTTTTTCTTAGGAAAGAGTGAAAAGAGTTCTCTAAAAACTGGAGACCAGTGAACCACCCCAAGTTTGGAACACTTCACCATTAAAGTTCAAAGCTGTGTAGAACTGAGAATGAAAGGCAAGATGGCAGTGGGAGGAAGAGTTGGGCTTCTCGGTCATTTCCTGGTGGCGGCATTTACTCAGCCACTGGGAAAGACGACATGAAGATTACCTCGGCTCAGTGCAGGGCTCAGTAGCAGCAGTTTGTTCATATTCCTGCTCCAATTCGAGCCGGAAATTAAACAAGCACCAGTTCATCTCGAAAGAGCCTTATACAAACACACACGCATACATACCCACATCCATTCACATAGCATCACCACCCCCTTTTATTTAAATTTATTATTATTATTATTTTTTTTTACTAAAATAATACAAAAAAGGGAGACAGGTATATATTTACAAAAATCCATGGCTGGTACAGTACATAATTTTTAAGACACACTAAATGCTACAATCTTTCAGGTCCTGAGATTATTACAAATATCAACTCAAAGCTTGTGTTCAGGTCCAGTTTTTAAAGGAGGAAATAAAAAAAAAATCCCAAAATATTAAGTCACACACTTATCTGAAATACAGTATATCCCTTCAAGTTCGCAGAAATGCACCTCCCTATAAGCAAATACAGTCTGATAACCTGTGCCTCTCCCCGAGAGGACCATCAACTCTTTCGGCTCATTCCTTCAAGACTGGTTCTGAAACATGCTGGCATCCGGATCGCGTGTGGAGGCGGCTAAAGGAAGAGGAGGATGTGTAACTGAGGGAAGTTCCTCTGCAGGGGGACACTCACTGTATAAATAAGTCCTGTTTTTCCTCCTGCTATCAAACAAAAGTCCTTCCCTTATCAGAATTCTTACCATAAGGGTTAGAAATATGTGCTTACCCAGACTACAAGTCAGAATTATTATTTCCAATCAACTATAGCAAATAGGTCTGCAGTTCCATCATAATTTTTACAACTACAAATAAATTTTCTTGTTTTTAATAAGAGAGAAAACATCCATTTCTTAGTTAACTTGGTAGACTTTGATTAACATATTATTTGAGGGACAAATTTTTCACCAGCCAGAGATTAATTTGCCTCTTAAGCGTGACAGTGTTTAGCAAGTGAAACACGAGGGAAAGCCCCAGACTTATGCTCTGTAAAGAATAATTTGGTATTTTTATCACTTTCTAAAAGAAAATATTTTTCAGTGACTTCCAGCTAAAGAAGAGTGCAAAGCCTGAATCTCTTCTCTAGAGGCTGGCCACGAATCCGAGCAAACTGTGGAGGCCGGGCACCTCTTACTGGAGGAGTGGCCCTTTGATAATTTGAAGGCCTCAGAAGGTATCTACAACTAATCACAGGGAGGCACAGCCAAGACTTTCTAAAGCTGACCAAAGCTGGCCAACTTGCCAACTAACTATATAAAACAGTAAGACCTTTGTCAACTGGGAATAGCTTCTTGTTCTTTTAACACCTCTAGCCAAAACTGGGGTAATCCTTGGTAATTTTTCAGGTATGGGGAAGAAGACCCAATTTTCTGACATAGGACATACTCTGCAAAGAGCAGAGTTAAGCAAAAAACAGAGGAAAGTTTATGGCTGCAAGGGTAGAAAATACGAGACAGCTAGGATCTGACAAAGTAAGGGCAGGCTGTCACACAGAAAACACGTCAGCAGGCTGGTCCTGGCTGCAACTGCCTCATAAACACGCTTTGAGGACAGGTGGAGCCGTTACCATCAACAGCTCAAGGATTTCCAAGTTATCTTGGCTAAGAGTTATCTTGTCTGAATTTTAATCAGTATGTATCAAAAATATTTTTAAACCAGATTTAAGATAAAGTAGGATTACATTATTACTGGCAAAATGGGAACAAATAATGTACATTTTCTGAGGAATGCGAAATTGCTACCGAAGATTCTTGAGGCCTGACTCAGACCTTTGCAAAGTGGGTTCACTTCAGGGGAAGTATGAGCTAGACAAACTACTGTGAAGTTAAGCGCCCCTAGCGGAGGGGTGCATCTCTTTTGAAAATTATCAGGAGGAATATTATATATATAATGTAGCTCCTGCCACATTATGTAGTAGCAAAATCTATTTTTTAACACAAACAAAAATAGAAAAAGAAACCCCAGTCACCAGAGAGGACCACTGATCACTCCAAGTCCTGGACACAAGATCTTCAAGTATGATATGGACTTTTTTGAAAAGCATTCTTGACCTGTTTGGGTAACAGTTCAGAAGAGTGTCTGAAGTACTAACTCACTATGAAATGAAAACAGGCAGGAAAGATAGAGGAGAAGCACTACACTATTCAGAAATCAGAAAAAGATCCCAGCTATGTTCCAGCAAATGGTACTCGGGAGTGTATGAGGAAAACGTTAAGTTAAGAGCAGGTTATTAGAAGGCAGTATGTGTAAAACACTAAGTATCCCTGCCTGGGTCCTCTGGTAGGATGGCCACGGTCTCCTATAATACGCCTGTGAGCTTCACTTAAAAAAAGTATTTAATTAATTAATTAATTTATTATTATTATTATTCTTTTTAAATTGGACCAGAGACAGAGCTTAGCGGGGACGTGGAATAGATAACCAAAGCAAGTGAGAAGAGGTGGGGGAAGACAGTTTTACATGTCCTCCTCCAGACTCCTCAAAATATGCAGTTTAGGGAACCAGCAGTTAGCGTAATGGCTATGTCACTGGACTCCCACGTAGCTGACCATGGTTCGCATCCTGGACCCAGTGGCTTAAAACTCACGCCGGGCGTGTGTGCGTGTGTGCCCAAGATCCCGAGAGGAGAATGGAGGAGAAGGGATTGTGGCGTGACCATCCCCCCTGGGGGGTGATTTCTCGCTTTCTGTCTCTATGTCTCTCTCTGTCTGTCTGGCGAGCGCACGTGCCCTATAGCAAAAAACCTCTTCAAAAAAAAAAAAATACAGTTTATATTCTAGTGTAGCAACTGGTTGATGAAATGGTGAATTTAAGAGGTCAGCCTAAAGGAAAGAAGAACGAAGATTAAGGGGGAAGAAGAGAGAAGAAAGTCAACAGCAATATTCAAAGCTACATTTAATTGTCGTCAGACCACCTGCTCGGCTCTACACACCTGAACACTGTGTCAGCGGATCTCAAACTTCCTTGGAATTGAACCCTGGATGATTTTATCGTAATAACCCAAAGACATTCCACAATATTAACTACAGTTCTGCACCAGCGAAAGGCTCTGTAGTTAGTTTTTTAATATAAAGTTCGCATTTTAGGACAGATAAACACACAAAATATCTCTATTTTATGCTTCTGTTCATTTTCCCTAGAGGAACAAACACACATTCAACAACACCCTTATGCCTTATTTCTTTGGGTAGAAGTCTTAATTAACATTTGTTATTTAAAGAATGGAAAAGCGGAAAATGTAGGAAATAAAGAGCCTATTTATCTGCATAGTTGATTTTTAGAGGCTACTAACTAAGGCCTTATCTGGAAAAAGTAACAACAACAACAAAAAGTGACTTTTTCAAAAACCATCATCTCACCAAAGAATGAACTGGGCCTCAGCCGGGTCGGAGCCAACCCCGGTGCCCTGTCTGCCTGGGCCGTGGCGCGCTCTCTAACTCACTGGAGCTGAGAAGCTGTTCCTCATCCCCTGCACTCTTTCTGGACTCTGAATTTGTGTTACGGTTTGAATCTATACACACACTCCAACAATCGTGGCTAAGCATTTAGTCCTCAATAAAAATGCAGCACTCAGCTTTTTTCCCTGTTGTTTTTTCATGATAAAAGGGAAATTCTCTTATTACACGTAGAAGATGGGACCCAATGACCTTCACTTCCTCCTGGGATTGGGAAAACATTCCCTTCTACCCCAGCTCTCCCCATCCCACCCCAGCACCCCAGCTAGGAAGTAAATCCAGCCTTCTCTCCCATTTCCCACAACCGGAGCAGCTCTCTCGTGGGTTGAAGCGTGATCACAAAGGCAGACTGGCTACCACTGTGCCCGCTGGCGTGTGTGCCTGCCCCTCTGTGCAGAGCTGGATAAACCTACAGCGACAGAAGCAGCACGAGGACTCTGGTTTACAAGAACAAGGAGACTCCTACTCATTCTTAGAAAGTTAAAAGCTTAGTTATCCATCACCAAACATCAATAGAAGGAAAGAGATGGGAAAGATGGAAGAGTGAGGCAGATACAATTTCCAGGATATATTAACTCCAATAGCCAATCATCCAAGCATTATCTAACTTTAGCTCCACAACCTTGGCAAAAATCACACAAGTAAAAACATCACAAAAAGCTAAAAAAAAAAATCTACTTATAATTAAGAAACTTAGTGTCATTTACCCCCCTCGTTAACCTGAAACTAACCATTTTATCCCACCACAAATATAATGTTTAAATAACAAATAAGTATCTAAATTAGAATTCCAGTGATTGTTTTAAAACTTAAAAATCATAGGGTGCTTTTTATACCCATTATAAGGAAAACATCTTTTAGCCTCTGCAGGAAAATGATAATACTATTTTTCATTATAATTATATAGGATATTTTAGAAAACTCAAAATATTTTCGAAATAGTAAAGTCTCTGATATCCCTGGGAGGTAGGTGAATATTATTATACCCAACTGTCTAATGGGTAATCTGAGGCACGAAGGTTAAATGATATTCCCCCTAGACATAGTAATTCAAGAGTGACTCTCGGGCCTGAGCTCCAGCCACCTGATGAGTTTTCTGCTGTCAGGTGCCACTCTCAGGAGCCTCTGCTTTCTCCTTTTTTAGCTACTGGTCTCCTCTTCCCAATTAAAATTTATTTAAAAGGGGGGCACTTACTAAATTTGTTTGTAGTGGATTTTGAGGACTGGGTTCAACTTAAGTCATCCTTAACATGTCACATCTACTTCTTTTCAGTAAGAACCAGATGAATCTTAAGATATTGAAAATTATGTTACTTTGCTCAAGGGAGAAACCTAAATAACCATATAATTTGATTAAGCCAAACATAATTACTTGGCAGATAAAGTGAAAACTGAAGATCTCTCAAGAATGCTATAGATCACATAAGTGTTTTCCTCAGCTTCTGAAGTCTATTTCTAGGTGTATTAACCTTACAACAGATATGCAGCTATGTGTTACTTCAAAAATCATTTCAGAAAGAAAATATGCCACATTCTGAATGGGGGCAAAGTTGCTAGCTTCCTTCAAGACGTATTCAGATCCCACACCGTGGTTCTAGCCCAGCTCCCCAGTGTGGTCAGTCCTGCCTCCCACAGCACTCCTCATCGATCTGACCTGAAAGATACTTCCATTATTCCAATGCTTTCTCCATATACTACGCCAAATTTGAAGGGCACAAGGTTACATCCAGGAATAGCCAAGAGTCCACTACACTTACTTTACTGGTAATAACCAACATGTGCATATGCATATAAATATTTGTGTGTGTACATATATATATATATATATATATATATGCACGTACACACATACATGCATGTATATAAATGTACATACACACACATATACATATATATTTATGTAAAGGGAAAAGATAGCATCTTATTGAAAAATCTACTTCCCAATCCGCCCATTGTAATCAACTAAAAGCAATGGAATAAACAAGGCCGAAGTTTTGCAAACATCAAAGGGGGAGTGTTCAGAAGGGATGCAATGGTACAGCAGCTACTTGTTTTGCATATATATATATATATATTATATATATATATATATATAATATATATATATATATATGCATGTATGTATCTTACACATATATCCATATAAGAAAGGAGCATTATAGCATGACTTGATGTTGGCAAGCTCGAGATTCTTCCTCCTGAACCCCCTGACATATAAGTCTGTACACTTTAGGATATCTGAGAACAGTTTTGAAAGAGGGGAAAAAAGAAAGAAAAAAAGGCACTTAACAAAGACGAAGGCCTGAACTGCGCGTGTTTTAGAGGAGTAATATAAGCATTTTACCAGAGTTAAGAAATGATTTACAAAGAGTTCATCTTTTCCCCTTAAAATTTGATAAACTAAAATTGCATAACAAGTTTGTTATCAGTGCGTATCTACTACTGCACTTTTCTTCTGCTTCATTATTACAAAGACAAAAGCCTTCCAAAAGCAAAAAACAAAAACAGAAACAAAACAATCATACATGCACAAGAGAAAGTAAAAGTGCCCCTTTGAGAACACCAGGTCAGCAGAAACGACAGTGCTGAAGCACAGGGGAAGTTCCCAAGTTTGGCCTGATCATAATTTTTCTCATTCTTCTATTTCAATTTAAAAACAAAACAAAACCAACGGACAAAAAAGGCAAACACAAACTCAAAACCTAAATGATCAAAACAATATAGGGACCAGTGTGCTTTTATGGTACACTCCTAAAATAAAATATCCTAATTCTACACATGGGTCAAATTATATGACAAAACCTCCTAGAAATAAAGAATTGTAAATTAAAGTCAACCAATACAGGCAAAGTTCATTTTACAAATGTAGCAGCAAATATGAAAGATAACTAGAGTTTTAAGAGATGATCCCAAAGGACACAGAGTTCTCATAACCAATGGCAGTTTTGAATAACAGTAGAATTTTCATTTCAGAAAATGTCTTGAACCAAGTAGAGACGGAAAGGGGTGTGGGGGAGGGCAACCAGAAGAAAAACTAGAGGTGCCTGTCCTTTCCAGCCCTGTATAGTAAACAACTTAGATCTGCTTTGGGAAAAAAAATATTCTGGGTTAAAAATCATTTCCAGTAAGTTATTTTCAAACAGGTGTCAAACCCACAGTATTCAAATATGTACGTGCCCGGATTGTCCCCCTCACCTTGGTGATCCAAAATTAACCCTTAATGTCAATGACATTTTAAAAAAATGTGTAATTTGGGCTAACAACATCCATCAAAGGGGTGGGCATGAAAGAATGTACTAACACAATCCTCTAACTTCCTCAAATAGCAGGACTTTGTAACTTCAGATTAATCTCACTTCCTTTCTCCAAACCAGTCCCTTCAGGCTGTTTTAAAAATCATGATTTCTACTACTCTCTCATCTCAGAAGCACATGAGAAAGAATTTTAACTGACGCATCATGGAAATTATTGCTTGCATTGATTTCGAAGGCTCCGAATGAGCTTGACACTTTGCTCCCAAACAGTCTCCAACCACGGTTCAGCGCTATCTCGGAGGACAACTCTGCCGACCATTATTGCTTGTGAATACTGAGGATTAACTTGTATGTACAGTAACAGCTTATATAGCATGAAGGCAAATTTAAAATATAAGACAGTTGAAAACAGCTTTATCTTCCTGAATCAAGAATCCCAAGGAGTGGGACGTAGTTAAGTGTGCTGATTAGCTTTTTTTTTTTTTGCATTTGGATGTTGCTAACGCTCTTCAGAAATACACATCACTCTATAGATATCTTTACCAATTACTCACCATCTTAAAAAATAACATAATTTGATTTTTAAGTGCAAAAATACAGTATGAGTCACAAGTCTCTGTGCTGAAAAATAACCAATTTATATACTTGCTTTTTAGTGATAAAAACTGTAAAGACAGGTGACCATAAAGAATAGACACCATTTTCAATGTTATGATCTAGAAAAGAAATAGGTTTGTATTTACATGTAGAAACTTTCTGATCGCACTTTGATATATGAGGCAACATAAAGATGTTTGACTCATTTATACAACATAAAAGGGGAGGTGGGGTCTTTACTGAAATGGATATAAGTTGGTCAGTGAAAATGGGAGAAAGGTTTGAGGTGGGACCTGACAGTAGTCCTCAGGAAGTCAAGACTGAAGAGAATAGAATGCAAATCTCCCGGGACCAGCAGATGGTGTAATGGCTATGTCACTGGACTCCCATGTAGTCGACTGCAGTTCGAGTCCCAGATCCAGTGGCTTAAACTCACGCCAGGCGCGTGCGCGTGTGTGTGTGCCCAATATCCCAAGAGGAGAATGGAGGAAAAGGGATTGCAGTGTGGTCTTCCCCCCTCCCCTCCCCTGGGGGGGGGGCAGTTCACTTTCTGTCTCTCTCTGTCTTCCTGGCGAGTGCACACACCCTATAGCAAAAACCTCTCAAAAAAAAAAAAAAAAAAAAATCTCCATAGTGTATTATCAGAGCTAAGGGCCTTTAGATATTTTTACTTAGTATAAAATGATACTGGGGGAAAGAATCAGTAAGTCTGTTCTTTTCTAATGACAACGGACTCATCAGTGATCTTCATATGGCATGATTCAGAATTAATGTATTTAAGAAATTAAATCTATTATTTTTTGACTTAAACTAAGAATGAATATGTATGTGTGACACAGACACATACAGATGTATGGCATGATTCAGAATTAATGTATTTAAGATATTAAATCTATTATTTTTTGACTTAAACTAAGAATGAATATGTATGTGCGACACAGACACATACAGATGAATGTATGTAAAATTATTAGCAGGAAGAGAGATTACTATGCATTCTGACTTCTCTCCTGGTATGGGAAATAAAGCAAAGTCTATCTTCTCAAAGTTAAAACTCTTATCACTTACCCAGACAGTATTAGCAAAGACTTCTGTCCCCCTTCCCCCCAAAATCTGATAAAAGCAAGAGGTCCACTACACTGGAATAAATCAAGAACTGGGTAAGCTTCCCTGATTAAAAAAAACAAACAAACCTTAACCGAACACACTGAATTCAAGTCAAGTCTCTCTCTAACATCCCAGTATCCTTCCAAAATATCTACTGAGTTCACAAAATATCCCTATTTGCTTTACTGGTAAACTAAATTCTTCAGAGTCAAGAATTACGTCAATGTTTCCTTTAAAATAATCCTTTCCCCTATTATAAAACATTCTTGGAACTAAAATTTTCAGTTACTTCCTTACTTTTTTTGCTATTAAATCAAGCCAATATGACTTTGAAGTCAAAATATAGGCACACAGATCTGAACAGATCTGTGGTTCTTTATTCACAGTCCTTTAGGCTTGAGACTTGTTTATAAAAGAAAAAAAGGACCTGGTTAATACTCTTTATCTGAATGAATTTAATGATAATGTGTAATGAAAACATCTTGCTACTTCCACTCTAATGCTGTTTTTCTTTTTAAAAAATATTTATTTAATTCCATTTGTTATTATTATTACTAATATTTTTTAGTTTGACCAGAGACAGAGAGAGAGAGAGAAAGGGAAAGAGAAAGCAAGCTGCCATGTCTGGGACTTGAACTGCAGTTGGCCATGTGGGAACCCAACACCTTTAACCACCACGCCACCTGCCGGCCCCTTTAATGCTGTTTTTTAGGTCAGTCTATCACTATAAATGAACCAAGCTTATACCATTTAGTGGTTAAACTTGGGTAAAGGATGAAAATATTCAGAACTTAAAACACAAAAGACATTAGAATAATGATGAAAAAAAATTCAAAGAAAATGTATTCAAAGAAAACTAAAACATTGTCCCTTAACATCCTTTCTTGAATATGCTATTTGCATAAGCAGCTATAATAGCTAAGGAATCTTGTTTTCTGAGGTTTACTCACGTATCAGTTCTCTGAGTAAATACTAGTAAAGCTTTTAAGATCCCAAATGCTCCGGATAATTCCATTACACTGGATATAGAAGGTGAAAATACAATGTGATTGCTATGAAAGATAATCACTTGGACACATAATGAGCCTAGTTCAACTCCTCCCTTTAAAATACCATCTTACAAATCCAAAAGTTAGATACATATATGCCATCTGAATGACCAATAAACATAGACAGGTCCTGTTGATATGAAGAGCTAACCCGAAGCTCCGTTAGCAAAAGGAACAAAAGGAGATGCGAGAGGAGGGGACGTGGGGAGAGTCACACTCCGTACTGGCAGGCCTGCGAGGGCCGAGAGCAACAGAGCAGCAGCCCTGCGTCAAAGATCCCTGTTTCTCCAGAGAAAACTGTGAACACCGTCACATTTTAACATCAAGAATGGAAACAGCTGACCAGTCAATACCAGATGTACAAACCATCTGAGGAAGAGAGTTAAGGACCTGCTTCTGAAATGGAAGATGAAACGGACCCTTTCACAAAAAGGGGATATTTAGGTTTCATCTGTTAAGAGCAACAGGCTCGATTTCCTGACTTATAAAAATCTAGATGATTTCATAATATATACCACTGTGCTAAAATAACGTTCTTGAAGTGTCTTTAGTCCACTGATTTACATGGGAGTTTACACACACTGGAGAAGATTCAAGTTTGCTCAGGATTTTTGAGGGTACAATATCTCTTCAGCTACCATCTGTATCAGATGTGGGGTCATTCAACTGTTTTGTGTGCCAAACTTGCTACATAGTCTACTCACACAGACATGATCTTACTCCTGACAAACTGGCCCACTTCTAGGTATACTGCCTTTTATTATGCAATTATGTCTACAAGTGTTCAGATCCAACCCCCAGGATGGATGGAGTTTACCCAAATCCTCTCAACCTCCTTCCTCCTCCCCGGGGAAAAATCAAATTTGTACTTCTGTGGGTTTGACAACTGAGTCTCTTTCAAGTCAGTTAACATGGTAACTTTGTCTTTCTTTACAAGAGACCAAAGGTCACTAACTTTGCACAAAAGTTTTTCTTCCTCCTACACCTGACTTTGCTCAAGTAATGTTTTCTTGTCTTTTTCCTCCTCACCACAGTGCTTGGGACGAGAGAATGTAAACATCGACAGAAACAGCAGCCCTATGACCACACAAGTACTTTCCCATCAGGTAGATTCCATCAGCCAACTAAACAGTTCGTCTCCTTTGCTTGCTGGGAAGTCACTGAGATTTCCGTGGTAACTTAGTGTCCCCTTTACTTTGGCCTCCATCTGGAAAAAAAGATGTTACATTGGTATATGTTGTCATATTATAAAAAGCAAAGTAAAACAAAGGAGAAAGAACAATGAATTTTTATGTGAATGACAGCTGTACAAGACAACCTTTCATATTTCACAGGCTGTACAGCGTTGCAGAGGAAGATCATGTATTAGCGAGATAAAAACCAACAGCAGCGGTCCTCCTATCTCAAACGGCTGCAGCTTGGTTGGTTTCCAGTGTTCTACAAATACTATTGGGTCGTTGGGACAGTCATGACTTCTAGGCATTTTTGCATAAAAACAGAAAAATACCTCACAATTTTCTGAACAGCCTAATATTTTAACAAGGATTTATCATTCACGTCTCAGTTAATTGTGTCAAATAGTGTGAGCATTACAACAACCAGAAAATACAGTTCCCGTCTTTGAGAGACCTACCGCGTCTTCAGTTATCTTAGACTACAAGGTCAGTCCACGTCATTTTCTTATAAGTGAAATTAAATTGCCATGATATAGCATAAGATAATTAATCCCCGATGGTTTATGTAAATGAATGCAGCACACTGTAGTGAAAATACCCAGCTGAGTCCTTGTTTTGGTCCTAACCTAGCTGTAACTGACAGGAGAGTCTGCTACTGAGAGCTGGAACAATGGTTTCTATTCTCACACACTGCCTTTTAACTTACAGGGAAATGCTGATGAACCCATTTAAACCTCAGCTAATTACCTACAAAAACTAGGGGTGGGGGCAGGCAGGTGGCGTGGTGATTAAAGATGTTGGACTCCCACATGGCCAGCTGCAGTCTGAGTCCTGGACCTGGCGGCTTGCTTTCTCACTTTCTCGCTCTCTCTCTCTGTCGTGCTTTGTCCCTCCCTGGTCAAATAAAAAATAAACAAACAAATTAATTAATTAAATTAAATTAAAAGAAAAAAAACTGGGAGAGGTGAGAACAAAGGGGTACCTGAGCCAGAGCAGGACCTGATGAAGTGGAGAGCCAGCAGAATCTAGAGAGTCTCTAACAGGTCATTGCCTTTGCAAGGAAAATGAAGCCCAGGACAAACAAGGCCATGGGATTTTCAAAAAGACAGGGAGGGTAAACCAGCAGTTAGCGTAATGGCTATGTCACTGGAGTAGTCAAAGCTGGGCGCGTGTGCGTGCGTGCCCAAGATCCCGAGAGGAGAATGAAGAAGGGATTGCGGCGTGACCATAGAGTCTCTCTCTGTCTGTCTGGCGAGCGCACGCGCCCTATAAAAAAAAAAACTTCTCCAAAAAAAAAAAAAAAAAAGACAGGGAGGGTAACCTTGACTTTGAGCAAAGAGACATGAAAGAAATACAGAGATAAAAAGGAACTAATTATTACACTATAGAAAGAGACCACAAGAGCCACATTTCCAGATCTACTCATGTGACACATGTATCACTCTGGTGAAATATAAAGAAAACATGGAAACTGCCGCTACCGGGGCCCAGCCATGACGGTGCAGCACTGTGCTGCTCCACGCTGCAGCACCACATGGACACGGAGGTCTGGTTCCCAGCAGGCTTGAACAGGCCAGAGGTGCGGGTGCATGCACACCTCGGATCCTGGCTAGGGAGGCTGGGGGAAGAGAGCACTGGGAGACCCTGTGAAGGGTATTTGTCTTTCTTTCTTTCCTTTTTTTGGAGAGGTTTTTGCTATAGGGCGCGTGCACTCACCAGACAGACAGAGAGAGACATAGAGACAGAAAGCAAGAAATCACCCCCAGGGGGGATGGCCACGCCACAATCCCTTCTCCTCCATTCTCCTCTCGGGATCTTGGGCACGCACGCACACGCGCCCGGCGTGAGTTTTAAGACACCAGGTCAGGGACTCGAACAGCAATCGACTACATGGGAGTCCAGTGACATAGCCATTATGCTAACTACTGGTCCCAAGGGTATTTGTCTTTCTTTCTCATGAAGAAATAAACTAAAAAGAAAGAAAAAGAAAGAGGAAGAAAGAAAGAAAGAAAGAAAGAAAAAGAAAGGAGAAAGAAAGAAAGAAAGAGAGAGAGAGAGAGAGAGAGAGAGAGAAAAAGAGAGAGAGAGAGAGAGAGAGAAAGAGGGAGGGAGGGAGGGAGGGGGGGGAGGGGAGGGGAGGGGGGGGAGGGGGGGGGAGGGAGGGAGGAAATCTGCCTTTATTGAAAAAAGAAGTTTCAATGAAACAAGATAATTGCAAAAGTTGTGTAAGCAGACAATCAATAACTGGTGTTGGGGCCAGCCATGGTGTAATGGTTATGTCACTGGACTCCCAATAGTTGACTGCGGTTTGAGTCCCGGACCCAGTGACTTAAAACTCATGTCAAGCATAGGTGCATGTGTGCCCAAGATCCTGAGAAGAGAATGGAGGAGAAGGGATTGTAGCATGGCCATCCCCCCTGGGGGGTAATTTCTCACTTGACCATCCAACAAGAAGCTTGCTCAGGGACCTGAAGGCTTGCTTTCTCACTTTCCCTTTCTCTCTCTCTTTGTCTCTGTTCCTGTCAAGTTAAAAAATAATTAATAAATAAAATTAAATAAATAATTTTTTAAAGGCAGTTTGCTCAGATTGGTTGTTCTAGAAGTCAAAAATTCAAGCCTGATTCTCAAATTTAATGTCTTATACTTCAAAATGTTTTTTTAAATGAAAAAATGTAAACTCCTAAATTTTAATTATTTGGAAAATGTTGACAGTTGTATTTCCTTTCTTGCTCTGGAACAGGACTGCTGCCTACACAATAAGATAGTTTATGAAAGAGCTGGAATATTAGGGTTCTATTTTTTGGGACATTCAAAATTTATTTTATTTTCCAACTGACAGACAGCATTAGCAGGTACAAATAAGGGTTTCTCCATAGATCATATATTCACAAAACATCATCAGCTCAACAGTGAGAAAGCCCCTGGTGGGCTTCCTGTAAGAATATGCACTTCACAGTGTCCACAGTTACTACTATTGCGTCCATTTACAATACCAGGAGGCAAGGCACAACTAGGTAAAATACATTTTTTGGATTCTAAAGTCAATGAAACATTGCTCTAATGGTTTAACAAAGAAAGAGAAAGGAAGACCTTAACCTCTGGGCAGAGAAAAGGGGAAGACTCTTACTGAAATGTCGATCAAGACTGTTACCCAAAGCTTTGTCTTTAGTTATTGCACTGGGGTCTTTCTGAGTCAGAAGAATTCTGGTTGTTAAACTCCTTGCAAGTGGTCGTTCATTCCACTCTGCCCTTTGAGAACATGGTCTTTCCACCCCACAGTTGTTAATACCCAGGGAGGGAATTGCTTTAGTCACAGGGCAATCCCCTGTAACCATTTAAAACCTAATCAAAGCGGGACCGGCAGGTGGCGTGGTGGTTAAAGGTGCTGGATTCCCACATGGCCGACCACGGTTTGAGTACTGGACCTGGTGGCTTGCTTTCTCTCTTTCCCTTTTTCTCTCTGTGTCTCTATCTGGTCAAATTAAAAAATAATAAGGTTGCTGACATTTGTACCTATTTTGTGTTACCCACTTTGTGCAACTGTGTTTTATTTTTTAAATTATTTTAAAGTTTTTATTTACTATTATTCAATTTGACAGAGAGAGGGAGAGTAAGAAAGCAAGCTGCCAGATCTGGAACTTAAACCATGGTTGGCCATGCGGGAGTCAAGCACCATCACCACTATGGTACCTGCCAGCCCCACGTTGTGGTTTCATGTTCAGTCTCACAAAGGTCAGTCTGGGGCAGCTTGTCACTCAGGTCTTTCAGAGGATTAATGACAGCCTGTTGCCTCAAGATCACTATACAGCTCTTAGCTTTACAGGGTGGTCCCTGTAAACTGGTTCAAAGATGATTATTATTGGGTGGATTTATTTGTATATTTTATATTCATGAGAGAGAGAGAGAGAGAGAGAGAGAGAGAGAGAGAAGCTCCCTCAACAGAGTCTCATGACCCAATCCTTCCTAGCTTGTCAGGATAATGGCATGTGCATGCCTGGCATGTGCGGGCAACTCAGGAACCAAATCTCCATCTTCCAGAAAGCTTCCAGCATCACAGAGCACCGCACTGCCACTGTGTCACCACAGCTGGACTTGAAGATTACTTCTAATGCAATGGTCAAAGAAAACGGTAAGGCCCAATCAACTTTCAAACTTGAGAGGGCTGTTAAGCAGCTCTTTTCCTCAAAAGAGCCTGAAAGTGGCCTTCAGGATGCTATAAGCAGTCTATGAGGTCAAGGGCTAGTGAGACTTAGAATCTGGAGGCCAATGCGTTAAGTATAGTGCCCACAGTCTAATGTCGACTCAGAGTGGTCTGGCTGGGCAACAAGTACATGATGTAAAGTTTGGGTATTAATTTTATCATTACTGAGTTGAAAGAAATGTAATGGTTAAGAACACAGATTATGGAGTCAGACTTCCTGGATTTGTATCCGAGATCCAACACTTAACAATGGATCATCTTGGGAAGCAGCAGTTAGCGTAATGGCTACGTTGCTGGACTCCCACGTAGTCGACCGCGGTTCGTGTCCGGTGGCTTAAAACTCACGCCGGGCGTGTGTGCGTGTATGCGTGCGTGCCCAAGATCCTGAGAGGAGAATGGAGGAGAAGGGATTGTGGCGTGACCATCCCCCCTGGGGGGTGATTTCTCGCTTTCTGTCTCTATGTCTCTCTCTGTCTGTCTGGCGAGCGCATGTGCCCTATAGCAAAAACCTCTCCAAAAAAAAAAAAAAGGATCATCTTGGGCAAGCTGCTTAGTTCTCTGATTCAGCTTCCAGATCAGTAAAACAGGGACTGCCGTCTACCACACAGAGGCCGTCATTAGCAGTCACAGAGCTATCTAACAATTGTAAGCTTTCAATAAATGCAAACTTGAATTACTACACACACCTCAGGCCAACTATCTTATTGATCTTCTTAACCATCATTTCCCAAAATAAACAACTTCAAAAAGGCTCTTTTCATATGTAGCAAAATGTTGGGACCAGCAGTTGACGTAATGGCTATGTCACTGGACTTCCATGTAGTCTACCGCGATTCGAGTCCCATACTCGGTGGCTTAAACTCACAATGGGCGCGTGTGTGCGTGCCCAAGATCCTGAGAGGAGAATGGAGGAGTAGGGATTGCGGCGTGACCATCCCCCCTGGGGGGTGATTTCTCGCTTTCTATCTCTCTCTTTCTGGCGAGTGGACGTGCCCTATAGCAAAATCCTCTAAAAAAAAAAAAAGGTCTTATTTACAATGAGGACGTGGTCACATAAAAATTTGTTTTCTCTTACCTTTGTCATTCCATTATTTTCAGAACAAGAGTATAATTTTTATTTATAAACTTACACAAATAATAAAGAGATGGAGAGAGGAGGGCTTTCTTACCGTTAAACGTTTGCTGTAAATGTGTAGGCAGAGGTGAGTGGGAAAGTGATGCTGCATGCTGAGCTCCTGGCTGTAAACCCTTTATAATATCTGCGAGGAAAACAGACCTGTCAGTGACCTTTTAAAAACCAGGTTGTGAGCCTCTTACATCAAAAATGAAAATAGTTCGCCTTATCTAATGCAAGCATACTCCTGACTTCAGAGGCATTCAGAACTAGCACACATTCCTTTAAAAAGTTATCTATATGAATGTAGCTGTGTATGCAAATAACCCAACACATTTGATTCCCACTTACAAATTTCATTAAGAAAGAAACACTGATGTGGTCTGGATGGCTCATTTGTTCATTTTTAAACTATAAATACAATTCCAGAGATAGACAGATGAAAGAAATCGCATTTCTTTAAGGAAAATAATGGGGCCTCTTCATTAACTTCAGCTAGACTACTCCTAATTAGAATACACGTGTGAGGTTTCCTGCTCTTCCAAACTAGACAGCCAAGTAAACAGAAGAGCCCACTTACTCTGAGTTAGGCTATGGCGGAAGGAGGCTGAGGTAGATCCCGAGGTGGTTGTCACTCCAGCGGTGTCCGTTCCAAAGCTAAGTAGCTCCAAGGGAAACTGGAAGGGCATGGTCACTGGAACAAGGCCACCCAGCATCCCAAAAGGAGTCACATTTTGATTTGTTACAGACAAAGGTGATGTCATGAGAGTCAGAGGTGAGGCATTAGCCAATAATGATGCTCCTGCTGTGGACTGTGCAGAAACCAGGGGTCAAAATACAGAAAGAAGTATTCACCTAACCTGAATCATTTTATTTACTATCCCATGGACGCAAGACTGTGTCTTTTACCTGCTCTAACAGAAACTTGGTGAGAGAGAAATTAAGACTGAGGTGAAAAATCTACTTCAAAGAGTTATCAACATCTGTTTGAAAATTAAAATTGTATTTCAGAATATTCATATACTTAGCTTTTCATCACGTTAGTCTTCTTCTTATTTTTTAATGGTAACTGTGTTAACACCCACTCGCTTTTTTTTTTTTTTAAAGGTTTTTGTCATAGGGCATGTGAGTGCACTGTACAGAGGAAAGAGAGGAAGTGAGAAATCACACCCCGGGAGGATGGCCATGCCGCAATCCCCTCCTGTTCCATCCTCCTTTCAGGATTTTGAGCTTGCACATGCGCCCTGTGTGATTTTTAAGCCACCGGGTCCAGGGTTTGACCCATGGTTGGCCATGTGGGAATCGAGTGCCTTAACTGCCATGCCACCTCCTGGCCCCTCATTTTCTCTCTTAAACTTCTAATGCCTAACCTTAGATTTCCACTTATCCACTTCTGCTTCTTGTCAGACCTGAACCACTAGCTAAATAATCCCATGCAATTTTAGGACGACCAGATGGCATGATGGTTACGTTGCTAGACTCCCAAGTAGTCAACCGAGGTTCAAGTCAGTTTGAACCTGGACTTGGCAGCTTAGGAAACTCACACTGGGTGCATGTGTGTACGTGCCCCAAATCACAAGAGGATAAAGGAAGAGAGGGGATTGTGGCATGGCCATTCCCCCAGGAGTGGGGGTGGGTGATTTCTTGCTTCCTGTCTCTCTGGCTAGTGCACACACCTATAGCAAAAATCTCTGTAAAAAAATAATAATACCATGCAATTTCAACTGGTTCTCTGAAAACGTGCAATAATTTTATATCTGTCTGGCACAATCCCTGTAGGTGCTGTTCCAGACCGCTGCTCTTTTGGCCTCTCTACACACCCTTTATCACCATCAGATCACTTGAGAGATGAAGTCACGCCAGACATTCTTCCTCATCATTAGCCTTACCTGTCCTTCTCCAAAACAAGTCATCTGACATATCCAAAAACCCCATTTATTTTTTTTAGAATGATTTAATTATTTTTATTATTATTCAGTTTGATGAGAGAGAGAGAGAGAAAGCAAGCTGCCAGGTCTGGGACTCGAACCATGGTTGACCATGTGGGAGTCCAGGGCCTTAACCATCACACTACCTGCTGGCCCCAGCTGTAGAACTCTTTTATACAAATATTTAGTATTGCATCTTCTCCATGTTTCGACTGTCCTCTATTACAGAGAGCTCTAATTTCTTTTTACACACATGCTGTTATTCCTGGCTCTTTCCCAACTCCTAGCAACGATCTAACTTGTATTCCTTTTATTATGGAACTTAGTGTACGAGAGCCTCCATTTCGCATGTTCTCTAATCTCTCCCTCACCCTGGAAAGCTGGTCATGCCACTGTTTTGCTGAGATTCAACTCCCTCAGGTAAAAGGCAAATTAGAGAGTATCTTCCCATCCCTACCCGCCTAGCCTGTCTCCTCCCCCTGGCTTTGATGCTGTGTTTATGAATAAAAACACATGCTAGCATTGATGAGCCTCATAGGGAAACTACTCAAACATCCTTCTTTAGCTAACTTTTTTTTTCCATAGGACCTGCATGTTTTCTGGAGAGAGACCGGAGAGAGGGGGAAAGTGAGAAATCACCCTCAGGAGGGATGGTCATACTGCAACCCCTTCTCCTACATTCTCTTCTCACATTTTGAACACATAGGCACACATATATGCCTGGTGAGTTTTTCAAGCTGTTGGGTCTAGGACTCGAACATGGTCAGTCATGTGGGATCTAATACCTTAACCACTACCACCTTCTGGCCCTTTTGAGCTAACTTAATTCTATGGTAAAGTCTTCTATACAGCAGCTAAATAATTTTTTTCCTATTTTGATTTTTTTCTATGTGTACTTGTCAACAAATATTTGATGCAATCA
This sequence comes from Tupaia tana, assembly GCA_026018925.1. Classification (NCBI taxonomy): domain Eukaryota; kingdom Metazoa; phylum Chordata; class Mammalia; order Scandentia; family Tupaiidae; genus Tupaia; species Tupaia tana. The sequence continues at coordinate 15,914,248 of JAKSZU010000003.1, forward strand.
ACTTTTCTTAGTGTAAGACATTACCTATTATACTTTCTGCTACTGTGAATTTTCTTTTGTTACTTTATTATTTTAGTTTGCTGCTTTTTTAATTAAATATATCCAAATTTCTGTAGTTAAAAATTTTATTGTCCTAAATTTGATCAGAAAAATGGAATTATTTGAGCTTTTTTGTTAGTCAATAATAAGTGTTAGCTATAGTCAGTTTTACTTTGTGAGTTTTTTATACAGTAAGAATTACTCATTAATAAAGGGCTGTTTGTTTCTTAGTTAACATATGAGAAGAACGAGGCTGTTTTCCCATGCTTTTATGGCACTTACATGTATTTATGACGAACAAGGAAAGGAAGAGCACCCTCAGGAGCTCCACGCGGGTCCTCCCACGAGCTCTCTGTCGTACCCTCCCCTCACCGCCTGCTGTCTCTGCAATTCTACTCACAGTTCTGGCCGCTCATCTCAGTTCGGTCCTGCACATCCGAGTTTACAGAAAGGTTCCACTTGGATATCTAATTCTTACCGCTCAGACATGTCCAAATTAAGAGTCATCTGCAACCAGTCCCCACCATGTGTAACTGCTAGCCAGAATCTCCTGCCAGCCAGCTACTCGGGCTTGAAGCCTTACTTTTCAAGCATTGTAAAACAAACAAGATGAGCTCATAGCCAACAAACCTATTCTTTCTTTCTTTTTCTTTTCTTTCTTTTTCTTCACTGAAACTTAGTCTTACACTGAATTTCAGATCTGCATCACCTTGGATTTGACAGCTTTCCTTATTTGCCAGTTTCACCCTCTACTATGCCAAGCATGTGGCAACCAAAGTAGGTACATTCAGAAAACTTTTACCAAGCTACAAATAATACTGTCTGCAAGCAACTAGGATAAGAAAGATCTTGCATCGAGTTAAAAATTAACAAGAGTTTGTTTCTTTTTTTTCTCACTTTTTTTTTTTAAGAGGTTTTTGCTATAGAGCGCATGTGCTCACCAGACAGACAGAGACATAGAGACAGAAAGCAAGAAATCACCCCCCAGGGGGGATGGCCACGCCCGCAATCTCTTCTCCTCCATTCTCCTCTCGGGATCTTGGGCACACACACACACGCCTGGTGTGAGTTTTAAGCCACCGGGTCCGGGATGCGAACCGCAGTCGACTACGTGGGAGTCCAGCAACATAGCCATTATGCTAACTGCTGGTCCCTTGTTTCTTCTTTTTAATCATAATTCTTTTGTAGTCTTCTTCTTTAAAGGTTTATTTACTTTCAGTTTTATTTACTATCATTATTCTTCAATTTTGACCAGAAAGAGACAGACAGAAAGGGAGACTGGGAAAGTAAGCCACCAGGTCCTGGATTTGAACCGTGGTCGGCCATGTGGAAATTCAACGCCTCAACCACCAGGCCACCTGCCAGCCTCTCTTTTGTAGTCTTTGGATGATAAAAAGCCTTCCAAGCTAGGCACCTAAACTGAAATCCCAAGTGAGGAACGTTCAATACTGCTAGTAAAGACAGCCTTTTCTGAAGAAGTCTAAATGATGCACTAAAGTAGATGGAATATGTAAATTAGAGGACATTCCAAAGTTAAATAACTTGAGTATTACCAATAAAAAAAAAAATGATACCATGCCCTAACATTTCACCACCATATCCACTTTACTTACTTATAAATCTAAACTGAGACATAGAGAATGTAAATGTTACACAGGCATTGGGACCAGCAATTGGCCTAATGGCTACGCTGCTGGACTCCCACATAGTCGACCGCGGTTTGAGTCCTGGACCAGTGTCTTAAAGTCACGCCAGTTACGTGTGTGTGCTGAGTGTGCATGCCCAGGATTCCGAGAGGAGAATGGAGGAGAAGGGAAGGCAATGTGGCCATCCCCCCTGGGGGGTGATTTCTCACTTTCTGTCTCTCTGTCTCTCTCTCTGTCTTTCTGGCCAGCGCACGTGCCCTATACCAAAACCTCTCAAAAAAAAAAAAAAAAAAAAAAGTTACACAAGCATTTATGCATTTGTCTATCCTACAAGGTGGACGCCTTTAAGATACAGGGCATTGCAGGGTTGGTATCGTTTGGAAGCATACAGGAAAAGCTGTCAATGCGAAGTGGGCACAGCTCAGAATAATGCCTCATAATAAAAAATAAAAACTTCCCGCGACCTCTAGCTCTTATTCCCAAGGGAAATGTGAGGGAAACCTGGTTTTCCCACACTGGGCCTTACGTCTCTTTTCAAAGTACGGGTTGTGTTCTGGGGAGTGCATCTGTCCTCCGTTTCTCACGGCGCCTACAATAATCTTTCCCAGCCCAAGACCCTCCAATGGCTTCCCACTGTGCACAGGATCAAATCCAAAATCCTCACCGCAGCCCATGAGGTCCTCTGTGACATGGCTCTGGCCTCTCCTTGATCTCGTCACCTACCCATCGCTCCCGTCCAGCCATGCAGGCCTCACTTCTCTTTCCCACCTCAGCGTCCCCATCCTGTTTCCTCTAGCCCGGACTGTTTTTCTCCTCTTATCTCCACACAGCTGGCCCCTGCTCGATTCTCAGCTCAAAATGTTATCTCCTCAAAGGGACTTCAGTGACTCCCTTGTCTACATTAGCAGTAATCATGCTTTATTATACTACCCAGTTTAGTTGTTTTATAGCGCTTAGCACATTTTAAGAACTGCTTCTCTCTTTATGTAGAATATATGTTCCATGAGAGCAGGACTCTGAGCTCTCGCCACTCACACCTCTTTCCCCAGCACCTAGAAGAGCGCCTGGCACACAGCGAATGCTCAGTAAACATTTGCTTAGTGAAGAATGTTTGGAATTATACAGTGACAAAGACAGAATTCCCAGAAAATCAGTAAGCTGAAGGGCACTAGAGAAGAAGAAAGCCCTGAGTTTAAAGTTATTAAGTAAGAAAGCAGATCGAGCTAATAACCTGAACCCAGATAGAGTTTAACTTTTGTCCTTTGGTAAAGGACTGGTAACTTTCACTCCGCAAATGAGCAGACGAGCTGCAGACGCCTCCTGGACAGGAGGTGGGTGACTGCGTTGCAGGCACAGATGGGAGACCTGAGTTCAGGGTTAGGTGCTCTATGGAAAGGATCTCGGGCTTCAAGGGAGCGGGTAAGACTCGGATGAGATGCTAAAACAAAGATAACCTTGGGTTTAACAGAGAGGAGAATAACGTTTTTAATTACTGGCTTTTTCTTCAGTTAAACCACAATGATGGATTAAAACAGATCAGATATAAAGATGGGAACACTTGGGTCTCAAAATTATAGAACCATTTGGGAGAGAAAGAAAACCAGAGGGAGTAATTACTTTCAGAAACACAAATTTTGCCATGCGACTTCCTTGTTGACTACTTATTTGTTACACAGTATATATGGGTGTTTTGAGATGAGGTCAAACTCAGGAGTTCTTTGGGAATAAAATAGAATGGATAGATTGTAGAGATGAAAAAAATGAGGAAGAAAGATTTAACCTTAAGTTCAAAGAAAACAAAGCAAGTGGGGGGAGCAATTTTTGACTCCAGGAAAACATCTAAAATTTTGTAATAGGAAAACAAATAAAACCAGTTTATGACATTTAGCTCAAAGACAATATTTATATAATTATGAGTTTTAACCAAGAGCTAACCATAATACTCTTATAGGAGAATAGGGTAATTACTCTTACAGGAGAATAGGGTAGTTATTAAAGAGCTAAAGCCTTTATCATAGTAAAAAGTCAAAAGTTAATACTAAAATTGATAAAATTAAGTTTTCCATTCATTATTCTTATTTTAAAATACATACAAGAAAAAAAGTAAGAGAGTTACAAATAGTTGTCCCTATAGGGGAATAGGAAACTGCCATTTCTGTGTTCCATGTGTTTCTTTGATCAAATTAAAGATTAATTTTTTAAAAGTCAACTTTTTAATAAATATAATAAAAAACAGTAATATGGGCAAATTCCCAGATCTCACCTATAACTTCACATGTAATTCTTAATATCAATGTTAATGTGCTCTTTGACACTTATTTCCAACTGAAGTCAAATTATATAGATAGAACTTTAAAAAAATTATATAGATAGAACTTCAGTTAACAGTAGTTTTTGTTTTGTTTTTTTGAGATTTTTGCTAAAGGGCACATGAGCTCACCAGAGAGACAGAGAGCTAGAAAGCGAGAAATCATTCCCCAGGGGGTGTGGCCACACTGTGATCCCTTCTTCACTCTCCTCTCCTGACAGGCATGCATGCACAGGTGACGGGTGTGAGTTTCAAGCTGCTGAGTCCAGGACTTGAACCATGGCTGGCCATGTGGGAATCCAGCAATGTAACCATTACGTCATCTGCTAGTTCCAACACTAGATTCCAATTAACCAAATACCAGTTAACTAAATTGTTTTACATTAGAATTTAAGAATCAAGTCATCCCAGAGCCTACTTCTGCAGCAAAATGATGATTTAGGCATTAAATACATATCGAATGCCAACCCTTAAACTATATTGAACTGTGCATGACTTCCTTTTTATTTAGTTTTTATGATTTATTTTACTTCTCTTTCTTTCTTCCTTCCTTCTTTCCTTCCTTCCTTCCTTTATTTATTTATTTTAATTTGACCAGAGAGGGACAGAATGAGAGAAAGGGAAAGCAAGAAAGCAAGCTGCCAGGTCCAGGACTCAAACCACTGTCAGCCATGTGGGAGTCCAGCACCCTTAGCCACCATGCCACCTGCTGACTCCAACCATAGGAGACTTCTAAAAACAGCAAGGGGAAAATCCTTTTATTAGATTTTCCTTTTCCACATAAGTAGGAGGTAATGCAAAATTACAGCACTTCCTTGGACAACAGCATTCCATAAATTAATAAGCCATATTTTCAAATAATATTTAAGAATCTAAGAACTTGTGTATCACAAAATGGTACTTTAAAATAATTATTATTTAATTTTACTTATTATTATTATTATTTTAAATTTGCTATAGGGCACACATGTTCACCAGAAAGAGAGGGAAAGTAAGAAAGTAAGATGTCAGGTCCGGGACTTGAACCACAGTCAGCCATGTTAGTCCACCACGGCATCTTCTGGCCCCAAAATGGTGTATTTTTTTAAAAGAATTATTTATTTATTATTGTTATTTAAAATTCACCACAGAGAGAGAGAGAGAGAGAAAGGGAAAGTGAAAAAGCAAACCACCAGGTCCAGGATTTGAACTGCAGTTGCCCACATAGGAGTCCAGCGCCTTAACCCACCTGCTGGACCCCATATTGTGTATTTTTTTAAAAGCTGTTATAAAACAGAATGCTATTAATACATAAAACATACTTTCTTTCTTTTTTTTTTTTTTTTTTTTGAGTTTTTTTTTGCCATAGGGCGCATGCGCTCACCAGAAAGACAGAGAGAGACAGAAAGACAGAAAGCAAGAAATCACCCCCCAGGGGGGATGGTCATGCTACAATCCCTTCTTCATTCTCCTCTAGGGATCTTGGGCATACATGCACACGTGCCCAGCATGAGTTTAAGCCACCAGGTCTGGGACTTGAACCGGCGGCTTAAACTCGGTCGACTACATGGGAGTCCAGCGACATAGCCATAACGCTAACTGCTGGTCCCAAAACATACTTTCTTGAAAAGAGTCTAATGAAGTACCTATAAAATTCAAACAGTGTTGGATGACAGGTGATTTTTATTTTTTATTTTTATTTTTCTAAATTTACCGACTGTAAGTATGTATTACCTTCAGAAAAAAAAAAAAAAGAAGGATGTTAAAGAAACCAAACCGTTTAATATGAGAACAAATATGAGAAAGTGACAGTATGACGAAGTAGCAGAGAGATGAAAACAGTAAAAGACAGAAATATAGAGACAGAAATAAAATACAGGAATAATAAAAGAGTTCTTAAAAAGCCTAGGAGAGGGGGGTGGTGCAGTGGTGCCCAGAAGGCAGCTCAGCTGGATCTCATGTGGCTGACTGAGGCGTTCAAATCTCAAACCTTGCGGCCTGAAAAAACCAGATGCATATGTGTAGGTGCCCAAAATCCGAAAAGGAGGGAGAAATGATTGCTGGGTGACCATGCCCCATGGGGGATGCTTTTTAACTATCTCTCTCTCTGTGTCTCTCTTTGGCAAACACATGTACCCTCTAGCAAAATTAAAAATAAATAAATAAATAAAACTGGCAAAATTAAAAAATAAATAAATAAATAAAACACAACCTAGGATAAATGGATGGAAAGGATAATCAGACATATCAGAGAACAAAATGTCCTTGAGCTGAAAACATAGCCAGGTCTGGAGCTGAAAGGTGTTACTGTGTTCTCACTACAAAATTAATGAGAATTAGACAAACCTAACCACCGTCTAGATACACTTGAATTTGAAGAAAAGTAATCTTACTGCCATTAAGGTAGAGAAAACACATTACTTAAATAGAAACCGAAAAATCAGAATGGTCTCAGACTAAGCAAGAGTCAGTGGCATAGTATTTATGAAATTTGCAGTAGGATGATTAGTGGCTCAAGAAGTCTGTACCAACTGAAGTGTGATAGCACAGAAGGAAGGAACTATCAGGGATGCAAGAGCTAAGATAAACTAATATTTATGTTAGGCAAAAAGATTCCTGGAGTGAGGCATTCCAGGTACTCCAGAGAAAAATTTAAAATTAAACTTAAAATTTATGAATGGGGAAATTCTGATATAAAAGGAATGACAGTATTTTGACATAGAGAACTATATAAATGAGTATAAAATCAATGCAAAACAAAGACATTATTTGAGGGTTGGCCCTGTAACCTAGTGGTTAAGGAAATCAGATCCCACATGGCCAACTGCAATTCAAATCCTGGTCTTGGCAGCTTAAAAACATGATAAGCAGGGCCAACAGGTGCCATGATGGTTAAGGTGCTAGACTCCCACATGGCCGACTGTGGTTTGAGTCCCGGACCTAGTGGTTTGAAAATCACACCATACACATGTGCCCAAAATCCCAAGAGGAGAATGGAGAAGGGATTATGGCATGGCCATTCCCTCTAGCAGGTAATTTTTCACTTTCCCTCTCACTGTCTCTGTCTCTCTCCTCTGAGCACACACACCCTATGGCAAAAACCTTACAGGAAAAAAAAAAAGAAAGAAAGAAAGAAACAAGACAGGTCCATGTGCATTCTTGCCTGAAATCCTAACAGGATGAAAAAAACAAAGAAGGGACTGAAGCATAACCACACCTCACTAAAGGATGCCTTCTTTCTCTCGTTCTCTCTCTCTCTCTCTCTCTCTCTCTGGCAAGTGCACACACCCTCTGGCAATTAAAAACAAGTAACTGAGAAGATAAATGGTTAAAGAAAAAAAATAATGTGAATATACATTTTATTAAATAAAAATGTAAGAAGGTTGGCAGGAAAAAGGAGAGCAGAGAAAGTGTATGTAAGTAAACTTCCTTCTGGACTCTGATAAGAGGAGAAGCTTTAAACATGTACTTTAACTTGTTCTTCAAAAATGTCCAAGGGGCCAGCAGGTGGCATGGTGGTCAAGGTGCGGGGCTTTCCCTCTCTCTGTCTCTCTTTGGTTAAATTAAAATAATAATAATAATAATGAAAATTAAAATGAAATATTTCTTTTAAAAATGTTTAAAGTGAACATATATAATACTTTACTAGAAAATAAAAACTTCACACTCTCAAAACGTCTAATCCACAAGTGTGCCCATCACTGTGAGGTCAACACCAAGAACATTCCATGACTATCATAAGCCTGTTATAAACCATCTATATATCATGATAAGGCGATTAGAGTGACTTACAAGAGGGTGACACAACCTTCCATTGGATCACCTGAACACAGAGAACATACATACCTGCACACTGGCTGTTACCACTGAAGACCCTGAGGCAGAGGATGGTCTATGTGGAGTAGACAACGGTTTAGTAGCACCCTGTGTTCCACTTCCTGTTCCCCCAGATAGACTAGTCCTATTAGCTCCGCTTGAGTTAAGGTTGCTACCTCTGCTGGCAGGTACATTCATGGCGATTCCACTCAAGCTATTCTTCCCAACAGTTCCAGTGGATGATGAATTTGTTAGCTTTGAAGGGGCCTGAAGATTTTTTGCAGACGGAAGGCCTGAAGTACGATTAGAGGGCAATAAATTCAAGGTAGGAGACTGTCTGCTGATGGTCATTCCACTGGGCTGTTTATGGACTGGGTTGTTACTGCTGGAGTGGCTACTCTGGGCTACTAGTGCATTTGGACTGGAAGAACTTGGGACTACAGTAGGCTTGGGAGTTGGGTTGGATTTAGAAATAAGTTTAGTTGATACTGAAGGCTTAGCTGACAGAGAGGGCTTGGGTGAAGCAGAAGGCTTAGGTGAGGGCAAGGGTTTGGGAGATGTAGCAGGTTTGGGAGATGCGGCAAGTTTTGGGGATGCAGCCATTGAGAAGGGAGATTTGAAACCCTGCGTGGAGATTTGCGACACCATAGCCTTGGCTAAATAGTTACTGGAGGTAGTGGTGCTAGGTGCTGTCCTAGAGACCAGGGGGTGGGACCCCTGAGAACCATTTCCAGGTGAGGGAGTGGACACGGGAAGGCGGTACATAAGTGGCTTATCTGAAGTCTTAATAAGTGGGGACGAACAGGAAAGTTGGGGATTATTACTTAGTTTCACCACTGGGTTGGTCTGTGATTTACTAATGGTTGCTTGTAATGGAGACACATAGTTCTGTTGGACAGCTGAATGCTGGTGCACCTTTGTTACTTGTGTTAACGAAGAAGCATCTTGGGCCTCTGATGTTCCCAGAGCATGAGAGGAGGCAGCAAGTTGGGCTTGGGAAGAGGAGACGTGGGTCTGTGAAGAGGAAGAAGCATGAATCTGGCTTGACCTCTGGAGTCCTTGTTGGAGTAGCCTGGCTGGCAAAGGTTCTAAGGAAACTTTCGGGTTCTGAATTGAAGAACCAGCAATAAGGCCTGAAGAGATACCAGTATGAGCTAAATCCTGGGGTTTCTTTGGTACTGGCCCTGTGTGACCAGCAATAAGACTTGACGAATGTGCAGTCTGAGTAGAATCTAGTTTTTTGGGAGTAGCCAGTGGCAGCTTACTCATGATACTTGCTAATTTTTCTTCTCTCAGTCCCGGACGAGGTTTCGCAGTTGGCATGCTTATCCTTGAGCCAACTGGAGGGCCCTTGTTCCCATTGTTGATAACGGCTAAAGCTTCAGACACGAGATCCAGTGAAGGTGAATGGAAAGAAAGGTCTTCATCTAGCGAGTCGTCGAGGCAGATGGTTTCCTGGGCTGGTGTGGAGCTAGAGCTGGTGGAGGCGACGGCAGACGTGCTGGAGCTTGTTGAAGGGCCACCAACCGAAGCCACCGAGGAGGCAGGAGTTTTCTGGTCCTTTTTTGGACTACACTCCTAGCATAATCAGCAGTACACAGGAAAGAAGAAAAATCATTAATAATAAACTGCCAAGTTAATTTCAAAGAGCTAAGAAATTCTACGATTGAAACTATTTTTCTGTAAGAAATCTTGAGAGCTTACCAAAACCAAAGCAACTTCTGAGAGGACAGAGCTTCTGAGTCTCCTCATGAAACAAAGTATCTGCTATAGTGTATCTAACATATAGCATCTGATATATCTAATATATAGTATCTGATATATGTAGTATCTGATATATCCGATATATAGTATCTGATATATCTAATATATAGTATCTGATATATGGTACACAGCAGCCATTCTTAATAAGTCATTCTACTAAGAGGGCCCCAAACGAAGCCAATGGAATAATGGGACATTTGTACGCTAGTTACATTACAGATGACTCCCCACAACTGTTTCAGGGCTTCCGCTCCTATTCCAAAACCCATCTGTTCTGAGATTGTTCTCTTCTCATTCTCCTGTACTCTAGAGAAATTCTGCCGTCAACTTAAGACTTCCCCCCTCTATTCTAGTATGGCTTACTAGGCTGCTGACCCTCATTTCCTGCTTCTGAGCATTTCTGCATTTTGTATGCCTGTCTTGCTGCTACCAGTGCCTAGAGAAACTAGTACACCAAACTGGCAAATGGATCAGTCCAAGTATATTTAAATCACATTTTTTATTTAGTATGGTAAAAGTCACTGTGGTTTATTCAACAGGCAAGGAGGTCCTCAAAAACTTCATGGAAAGGGTATGATGAAAAATAATATACATGGGGCCATCAGGTGAGGTGGTGGCTAAGGCGCTGGACTCCCACGTGGCTGACTGTGGTTCAAGTCCCAGGCCTGGTGACTTGAAACTCATGCCGGGTGTGTATATGTGCATGCATGCCCAAAATCCCAAGAGGAGAATGAAAGACAGGGAATTGTGGTGTGGCCATCTCCCCTGGAGGGCAATTTCTCACTTTCCCTATCTCTGTCTGTCTCTCTGGCGAGTACATATACCCTACAGCAAAAAAAAAAAAAAAAAAAGAAAAAAAGAAAGAAAAATAATATACATAGATTTCAAAAACCATCTACACTAAAATAACCTTGTACTTCCATCTATTTTGCCACAAACCCTATGAAGTCTCCTTGTATATTTACTAAATGTCCAGTATGATCAAAGCTTTATGCTAAGAAATGGGGTATTATGAATTAAAACTCTGAATCCCTAAGAGAATATTTTCTGTTTTCTTAAAAAAATTTCTTAAGAGATAAGAGAATCAGAACATAGTTTAAAATATTCAAGGAACAAAAGAATTAAAAAGCAATTGTTTCTTTTTAGAGAGAAATATAAAGTAGTTGACTCATTTCATTTCTAAGATGAGGAAGAAAAGAACTATTACATAAAAGTCATTTAGTATATTCAATTAGTATCTCAAAAATGAGCAAAGAAACCAACCCAGATAAGCCCGCACCCAGAGTCTTACGTTACGTACTGATTTACACAACACGGCACTTACCTTAAGCATAGTGGGGAAAGAATGGAGAGGAAGGGTCTTTACCATCACCTCCTAGGTATTACAGTAAGTAAGTTGTTAAGAATGCTGTCACACTCTGACCTCCTCAGCACTGTTTTCTAAGCTTTTAGCCTAAAACCCCCACTTGAAAACCTTACTGCTTGTATTGTAAAGGATGCGGTATAATTACATCAAGGTCACAACTGCCTGCTAAGATGATCAGGGACAGCAGACAAAGCACGGGTTTACTTTAACATGTCGTCCACTTCCATGAGTGAACATTCCCGTCATCGTAAAAAGTGTGTACGTGAGGGTGGGAGAAGGTACCAGATACTGGAGGTGTTACCAGCAGAGAACTGCTGGCTTAAGTTACTTTTTTATTAGTAATTTTTATTCTTGTAATAATAACATTAAATCCACCCAACAGAATATTATGTAGGTCTATAATGACAGAGAAAATTGTTTCGGACATATACTTGAGGTGAAAAAGCTGGTTGTCCATTTATACTGAATGCTGAAAGGGTAGCTAGAAGGGAGAAAGGAACAGAGATCCAGAGGGAGGGAAGATATGGGCCAGGGGAACCAGCAGTTAGCGTAATGGCTATGTCGCTGGACTCCCACGTAGTCGACCGCGGTTCGCGTCTCGGACCCGGTGGCTTACAACTCACGCCGGGCGCGTGTGCGTGCGTGCCCAAGATCCCGAGAGGAGAATGGAGGAGAAGGGATTGCGGCGTGACCATCCCCCCTGGGGGGTGATTTCTCACTTTCTGTCTCTATGTCTCTCTCTGTCTGTCTGGCGAGCGCACGCGCCCTATAGCGAAAAACCTCTCCAAAAAAAAAAAAAAAAAAAAAAAAAAAGATATGGGCCAGAAAGTTAAAAGCTTTTTTCCCCCCTGAGTGAGGAGAAATTTCTGATATGCCTATTTTTCTCCTTACCTTTCTATATTATTTTAATTTTCTACTGCAAGCATTTCCTTGTATTATCTTTAAAACTATAAAAGGCATGGGGACTGTGAGGGGATGGATGCAGTAGGAAAAAACAAATCAACAATATAGCTTTTCTATTTTGGGTAAAGAAAATCTAATGTAATCACAGAGAAGCAAACAAAAAATATCAATAATTACCCATATCATCCTAACCCATTCATTATGCAAATTTGGACAAGATTCCTAGCCAATTATTCTGGTAGTAATACTTGAATAGATTTATCAAAATTTAGCTAACCCTTAATGGAGGGTACTAAGAGTGTAATATCCTACTAAAAATAAAGTCAAATGTAGAAATAAAGGCTGAACTCAACAGATTTAATGAAAGATTAGCTCAATATTATTTGGATGAGAAGACACAGTAGGTTACTAAGAAAAAGAGGACTAATTACTCTGTATTTAAAGAGGATCTAGAAGCAAAGTTAAGGTCACAGAGCAACAAATGTTGACCTGGTCATAACCTTACAAGCAAAGGAATTTATCTATTCAAAGAGCTGAAGGATAAGGAGAAAAGTCTAAAATCTAGTGTTTTCATTAAACTTTTAACTTCAAATACTTAATAGTCTTTACTTCTAAAGGTTTTATTGAGGTTTTCTTTAAAATTTACTTTATTTTGATATAATATTTTTATTCCCTCTTTTGTGACTTTAAATATTTAGGCATTTAAAGTAATTTTACTTTATGTTCTAAACAAAATACATCCATTGCTTGCCATTCTCAGGGAACTAATTCTGCTGACTGCTGTTTTTACGAACTCTCAAGAGTAACTGGTTCCCCCATGTCTTTTGTACATATTTCAGACTATAAGCTCATGTTTGACATGACTTACAGCTGCCTTTGAGGCCAAGGAGAGGGCACATTATACCAGAAAGAATTCATTTTTCCCAAATTGCTCTGGGTAATTACTAATCCAGTGAACTTTAAATTACTCTCTCAGCTTGGGGTCTTCCTCAAGGTGGTGTAAATTCAACTCCTAAACCAGGGAAATTTTTAGATAGAACCTTCTTCCCTTTCTAGAATATAGGCTAAGACAGGAAATTCTCTTAATCGCTCTGCTGATGGGTAGGTCTTTTTCCCTAGTTTTTCCTTTTCCTAAAGCTGTTATCTTTCTTTTTCTTTTCTTTTTGATTTTTAAATTTTGCTATAGGCCGCATGTACTTGCCTGAGAGAGAGAGAGAAAGTGAGAAATCACTCCCTAGGGGGATAGCTACGCTGCAATCCCTTCTCCATTCTCCTATCAAGATGTTGGGCACATAGACACATATAAGCCTGGCGTGTTTTTCAAGTTGCCAGGTGTGGCACTTGAACTGCCCAATCAGCCATGTGAGATTCAGCCACCTAAACTACCACGTCAGTGGCTGGCCCTAAAGCTGTTACCTTTTTGGGCCCAACATCAGCTAAGTTTCATTCTAATTTCTGACCTGTACCAGACCAATAAAATCCTATGTGCTCTGCTCTGAGGAGAAATATAAGATGAAGCCATAAGATGATGAATAAAAACTAGCAAATGCCTCCAAGAGAAACCAAAGTTTCAGGGACAGAGTGATACCCTGGTGCTTCCTTCTTGGTTTTTGGCCTTAGGAACTTCTCTTACATATTTACAATTGGGGCTATACTTTTCAAGGATACCTGTTACATTTTATGCTGCACTTCTAAGAATTAAGGTTAATCTTTACAAGGTAAACCACATTTGTGCTAATTTTCCGCTACTATATAATCATCTATTATCCCAAATCATGAGTTTTACAGTTGAAAACAAACACCACAGAAGATAGTAATTATTGACCTTTGCTATACATCATATATCCCTTTCATCTTTAAAATTTATTTCCATATTCACCAATTATGACTAATTAAAGATTTGATTCAGTGCTTACCTTTACTTTGGGTTTAGGTGCAGGAATCACCTTTTTCTTTGCCCTAAGACAGATTAAAAAGGAGGCAATTTTAGTAGTTATCATATCACTTTTTTTTTCCTTTTCTGGAGAGGTTTTTGCTATAGGGCGCGTGCACTCGCCAGAAAGACACAGAGAGAGACAGAGAGACAGAAAGCAAGAAGTCATCCCCCAGGGTGATGGCCGTGCCGCAATCCCTTTTCCTCCATTCTCCTCTTGGGATCTTGGGCACGCACGCACACATGTCCAGCAGGAGTTTAAGCCACTAGTTCCTTGACTCAAACTGCAGTCGACTACATGGGACTCGAGCGACATAGCCATTATGCTAACTGCTGGTCCCTATTTTATCACTCTTTAGCAATTTGTAACACATAACCACACAATTATGTAGACACATAACTCCTGTTGCTACTTGGAAAGTTCCTTGAAGGAAGAAACTACAGAAGCACAAGTGCTCTTGGTTTGTTTGTTTATACATTTATTTATTTTTGGAGAGGTTTTTGCAATAGGACATGTGTGTGCACCAGAAAGTCAGAGAGAGACAGAGTCAGAAAGCAATAACTCACCCCCGCAGGGGGGATGGCCATGCCGCAATCCCTTCTCCTCCATTCTCCTCTCGGGATCTTGGGCATGCACACACATGCACCTAGCGTGAGTTTAAGCCACTGGATCCAGGAACTCAAACCGCGGTCGACTACATGGGAGTCTAGTGACATAGCCGTTGCACCAACTGCTGGTCCCTGCTCTCAGTTTATATATGAACATATAGCAATTTCTTCCCCCAATAAGAATTAACTGGGAAAAGGGCAAAACAATCAGTAAACTATGAAATGTAGATGATAAATGTTTTGAAAATTAAAAACTGCCTAAGGAGAGTTATTTCAAACAACTGTAAGAAATAATTATTTATAGGGAAACACAGCTTCAAGAAACTTCAAGATGAAAATAAACCATGCCATTATGTTTTGAATGAGATTTTATAAAAAAATAAACCTGAGTTTTTAAGGAAAATTATTTTTTAAATGTAAAATTTCAAATGAGGGTCAGAAGGTGGTGTGGAGGTTAAGGCAGCTAAATCCCACATGACCAAGTGCATGGATTGAGCCTCAGACCTGACAGCTGGAAAACATTCCACGCAACTGTAAATGTATGCCCAAAATCCCAAGAGGAGAATAGAGAGGAGACTGCAACCCTGGGGGTGATTGCTCCCTTTCTCTCTCCCTATCTCTCTACATGTGTCTCTTTCCTGCAAACACACATGCCCTATAGAAAAAGTTTAAAAAAGAAAAGAAAGAAATCCTGTGGGTTCCACGATAGGATAAACTCAAATGTTCACTGAATGATTAAAGGATTGGGACCAGCAGTTAGCATAATGACTATGTCACTGGACTCCCACATGGTTAACCAAGTCCTGGATCCGGTGGCTTCAAAATCATGACAGGTGCGCGTGCGTGCATGCCTAAGATCCCAAGAGAAGACTGCAGAAGGGACTGTGATGTGGCCATCCTTCCAGGGGGTGATTCTTGCTCTCTGTCTCTCTGGTGAGTGCATGCACCCTATAGCAAAAATCTCTCTTAAAAAAATAAATTAATTAAATAAATAAAAAACATGCCAGGTGTGTACATGTGTGCCCGAGACCCTGACAGGACTGAGAAATGAATAAGGATTCTGGCATGACCACATCTCATTAGAGGGTGCTTCCTCCCTCTCCCTGTCTCTCAAGCCCTCCGGCAATCTGAAAACTAAAATCAAGGCAGTGTCAGTATGTGTAAAAATTGTTCTGTTAATGGGGCCATGGTGGCTGAAGCACTGGACTCCCACGTGGTCAACCGTGGTTCAAGTCTCAGACCTGGTGGCTTTCCTTTTCACTTTCCCTCTCTCGGTTTCTCTATCTGATAAAATTAAAATAAATGACTAAATAAAATTAATAATTATTTAAAAAAAAAAAACAAAAAAAAACGTTCTGTTAAGCTTTGGTCAACAGAAGGTTGTAGGTTATCTATGAAGATGGGAAACCCTTAATCCTTCCTGATGTCATGGCTCCATTCTACCAGAACTCCAGGCCAGCATGGGTCACATTATGGATTTGGGTTTTAGGAGAGTAACCTGAGAACTATTTCAGTTGGTATGTGTGTTCTAAGAGCCAAGTAGTCAACAGTGAAAAAATTTTGTAAATGACTGCTGGTAAATGGAGATTTTCTAAATGACATTGAAGTCCTATTTCAATTAGCATTTAATAATTGATACTTGTGTTTACTAAAATATATAGTGAACAAAAATAAATGAAATCTAGAGTCTGCATTTACTCACGGAGCAGAAGTAAGATGATTATGTACACTTCGGCTTTCCTTAAAAAGCATTCTGGAAAAATTAAAAAGACACAATTATTTTTTGATAACAGATAATAACATGAAAATTGCTTTACTTTTTTTAGTCATTTAATTTTCAATAGGCTTATTCACCAAGCAAAAGTTATATTGTATAGTATACTCAAAATTTTATGGGAAGTTTTATATCATCTCTCTTTTTTTTAAGAATTTTTTTACGTAACTTTTTATTTATTTTAATTTGACCAGAGGAGGACAGAGTGAAAGAGAGCAAGAGTGAGAGTGAGAGTAAGAGAGAGAGAGAAAGTGAGAAACCAAGTTGCCAGGTCCAGGATTGAACCGTAGTCAGCCATGTGGGAGTCCAGTGTCCTCAATTACTATGCCACTTGCCGGCCCCCTATCACTTCTAATTTTTATATCTTTTAAGAGACTGGGACCAGCAGATGGAGTAACGGTTACATTGCTGGACTCCTACCAACCGTGGTTTGAGTCTCGGACCCAGCAACTTAAAACTCACACTGGCTACCTGTGTGTGCGTGCCCAATATCCCAGGAGAATGGAGGAGAAGGGATTGCAATGTGGCCATCCCCCCACCCCCACCCCGGGGGTAGTTATTTCTCGCTTTCTTTGTCTCTAAAACTCTTGAGACTTTAGGGACCAGCAGTTAGAGTAATGGCTGTGTCGCTGGACTCCCATGTAGTCAACCACAGTTCAAGTTCCGGACCTGGTGGCTTAAACTCACGCCGGGCGTGTGTGTGTGCATGCCCAAGATCCCAAGAGAATGGAGGAGAAGCCATTGTGGCATGGCCATCCCCCCTGGGGGGGTGATTTCTTGCTTTCTGTCTCTCTCTCTCTTCCTGGCGGGCGCATGCGCCCTATAACAAAAACCTCTCCAAAAAAAAAAAAAAAACTCTTGAGACTTTAAACAGGGAGACTCTTAATCTCTTCAGATACCACTCTACATTGACTTTATTCAACAGAGTCTACTCCTATCTCTTTCCCTGTGCTTTAATTCCTATGTTCAGGAACTTATCTCCATGTTAACATCTAAAGTTCCCCTCCCCAAGCCTACAACTGTCTGCCCCCTCCCGTTTTCTCTACTAGCAAATTCAAGGGCAAAAAAGAAAAAAGTGGTCAGTAAAAAAAAGAAAAAATCAGCTTTATGCCCATTTCTGTATCTATACTGTCCACATGACTATTTTGTCTGTTAGGTGCTTAGTCTCCAAAGAGATCACCTGAGATGACATATAGCATGTTAAATGCATTAGGTTCTAAGCAAAATCAGTGTGTGTGTGTGTGTGTGTGTGTGTGCTAGTGTATCTTTAGTAACACCAGTAATAAAAAGTAAAATAAACCTCAGGAAGTTGCAGTTCTTACCGTGCCTGCATCCAGCCCTTAGGCCACAAGGGCTTCACCTCTGTTTCCATAAAGGATTTAAGATAATCCTCGGCAGACTGGCTTTTATTTGGCTCCAACTCATAGCATCCCAATTTGATCTCAACGAGATTACATAACAAAGTTCTAAACAGATTAAAAAATATATATTTATAAATAATACCACTATAGAACTTTAGAAAATTAAGTAGGAAACTGATTTTTTAAAACAGATAAATTTGACAGCAATAATAGAATACTATCTGAAAAATTTAGAAAATGACATGAAGATAATCTTTTTTAAAAAGAATTATTTTTAATCTAATTTAATTAGTTTATTTATTTTTAATTCTTTAAAAATTATTTTTAATTTTATTTATTCATTTACTTATTTTGACCAGAGAAACAGAGAGAGAGAAAGAGAGAGAGAGAGAGAAAGTCAGAAAGCAAGCCACCAGGTACAGGACTTGAACCATGGTTGGCCATGTGGGAATGTCCAGCGCCTTAACCATCACACAACCTGCTGGTCCCATATTTATTTTTAATTTGACCAGAGAGGGACAGAGTGAGAGAAAGAGATGGTAAGTGAGAAAGCAAGCTGCCAGGTCCGGGATTCGAACCATGGTCAGCCATGTGGGAGTCTAGTGCCCTTAACCACCATGCCACCTGCTGGCACCCAACATGAAGAGAATTTCTAGCATATATATATCATTTATCACACTTCTGTCAAACCTCCAAAATGAAACATTTTCCTGTGTATCTTTAATTAAGGTATCAAATGCTGGAAGGGATAGCGTTCCACTTGGGGTACAGAAATACTGCTAAGAAAGATGACTGAGTTACACAAGTATATTGAATATTTCACCTACTGAAACCAGCATAACATAGTCCATTATTAGAAGATTAGAGTATAACAAGTACTATATGTAAATAAAAGTGATAACACTGCAAGAACCAAATTAATCTTCTCTTGGCTGAATTTTTCCTACATATTAGCCTTTGGCTGTTTCAGATATAGTCTTCCATTTACCACAGATTCTTTTCATGAGAAATCTTACTTCTGCATCATATATTTGGTCAAAAGTGAAAGCCAGGGGGGACCAGCAGTTAGCGTAATGGCTAGGTTGCTGGACTCCCACGTAGTCGACCGCGGTTCGAGTCCCGGACCCGGCGGCTTAAACTCACGCCGGGCGCGTGTGCGTGCGTGCCCAAGATCCCGAGAGGAGAATGGAGGAGAAGGGATTGCGGCGTGGCCATCCCCCCTGGGGGGTGATTTCCTGCTTTCTATCTCTCTGTCTCTCTCTGTCTGTCTGGCGAGCGCACGCGCCCTATAGCAAAAACCTCTCCAAAAAAAAAAAAAAAAAAAAAAAAAAAAGTGAAAGCCAGGAGACCAGCAGGTGGCATGGTGATTAAGTTGCTAGACACTCCCACACGGCCAACCACAGTTTGAGTCCAAGACCTGGTGGCTTGCTTTTTCACTCCCCCCACCCACCCACCGTGTCTCTCTCTCTCTCTCTCTCTGGTCAAACTAAAATAAATTAATGGCATGGTGGTAAAGGTGCTGGACTCCCATAGGCTGACTGTGGTTCAAATCCTGGACCTGGAGGCTTTCTTTCTCACTTTCCTTTTCTTTCTCTGGTCAAATTAAATAATAATAATAGTAATAATAATAAAAAAAAATTTAAAAAGCCTCCTCTCAAATAACAATTATCTCACTTAAGAAAATAAATTAATGAACAAATAAAATTAAATAAAAAAATTATTTTTGAAAAAATGTGAAAGCCAGTTAAACCTTTTCTTTTTTCTTTTATCCTTTTTTTTTTTTTTTTTAAGATTATTCTCATAGGATGCTTGTTATCACTGGAGAGACAGAAAGAGAGGAAAAGTTAGAAATTACCCCCCAGGGAGGATGGCCACAGTGAAATCCCTTCTCTCCTTAAGATTCTGGGCATGCACACATGCACCCAGCATGCTTTCCTTTCATAACAATTTTTATTTTAGGGGCTGGCAAGTGGTGTGATGGTTAAGGGTGCTAGACTCCCACATGGCTGACCACGGTTCAAGTCCTGGACCTGGTGGTTAGCTCTCTCACTTCCCCCTCTCTCTCTCTCACACTTCTCTCTCTAGTCAAATTAAAATAAGTAAATAAATAAAGATAATAAAAAACCAGGAGAGAGCAAAAGCAAGAGAGGGAAAGAGGTGGGGAGAGTGAGAAAGCAAGCTGCCAGGTTCAGGACTTGAACCAAGGTCAGCCATGTGGGATCCAGCACTCTTAACCACCACGCCACCTGCCAGACCTATTATTATTACTTTAAATTTGCTATAGGGCATGTGTATTCACTAGAGAGAAGAGAGAAAGAGAGAGAAAGTGAGAAGCAAGCTACCAGTTCCAGGATTCAAAGCATGGTGTGCCATGTGGGAGTCTAGCACCTTAACCACCATGCTAACTGCTGGCCAAAAGACCAATTAAATCTTATGTGATGGTGGGCCAGCCAGGTGGCATGGTGGTTAAAGGAGGTCAGAACGCACCTGACTGAGCATGCAGTTTGAGTCCCAGACTTGACAGTTTAGAAAACATGCCATGCAGATATGCATGTGCCTAAAATCCCAAGGGGAGAATGCAGGAGAAGGTATTGAGGCATGGCCCTCCCCACTGGAGGATGATTTCTCATTTTCCCTTTGTCTCTCTCTCTTTCTCTCTCCCCCACTGGTGAGCACAAGAACCGTATAGCAAAAGCTTAAAAAAAAAAAAAAAAACAAACCAACAAAACCCCTTACCTTATGGTATCATCCCAGTGGAATTTCTTTCTTGGTCCTATGACACGTTTCCCTGGTTTCTCATCATCATCTTCCTCAGATCCATTTTTTTCTCGTTCTTCATCTGTTTGTAACCTAAAAATGAACAGTTTGTGAAGGAAAGTTTAACCCAATATTGCCTATAATAGACTCCACAAACCTGTTGAATTCAACTGAATGTTAATTTAAATAGAAGTAAACAGGGAATATACCTTTCTGCATAACATGTTCAGAGTTATAACGTGGTTTGGTAAATAAGGTTTTCAGGGGCCAGCCAGTGGTGTGGTGGCTAAGGCAGCTGGATCCTCCATGGCTGACTGCGTAGTTCCAGTCCCAGGCCTGTCAGCTTGAACAACATGCTGTGTGTGTGCGTGTGTGTGTGTACGTGCGAGTGTGTGTGAGCTCATGCTAAAAATCCCAGAGGAGAACAGAGAAGATACTGCGGCGGCGGGCTATCTTGGGGGTGCTTTCCTACTTTTCCTTCCGTCTCTCCAGTGAACGCACGTGCCTTATAGCGAGGCCAGAAAAAAGCAGTCTGCGAACTATGATATAAAGGCATGAACACTCATCTTGTCTAACTCTAGCTAGCCACAACGGTAAACATGTGAAATGTCCGACAGTGCCAGTCAGCTCTGCCCACAGCCACACCTTCTGCTTCTGACACCAAAGCGACTGAATGGGGAGTGACATAACATTTAGGAAATATTCCATTATATCATTTCATTGTTGTATGTGGATATTTACTTGAGGGTGAGGTCTACTTAAGATCAATTCCTAGAGCTGAAAATATTTCTCAAATGCAAAAACCAGTCCAAATACAAGAACATACTTGGCACACTTGGCTTGACTACGAGCCTGGCAGTCCTCCTGGTATTTAAACAGTTGTTCAGGCATGACATTGCTGACAGCCAGTTTCAGTTTTTGCAGAGGTTCTCTTAAACGATCATCCTGAGGAAACAGAATGCAACAAAAATGTTTTCAATCATATTTACAAAATTTATTTTGTAAGCAGATATCCAAAGGTGAAATTATGTTTTAGATATTGATGACAGACGTGAAATCTTAGCATATCTAAATACAGACATTTCTTTTACAACACAGACTTTTCATAATGCATACATACTGGGACATAAAATTAGGGTGACTATAATTCCCAGTTAGTCAAGGCTGTCCCAGTTTTTGCTCACTGCCCCTCAGCATAATTATAAATAGTGCTCCTTTGGGCCAGCACACAGTGTGGTTACAGTGCTAGACTCCCATATGACCGACTGCGGTTCAGGTTCTGGACCTGGTGGCTTGCTTTCTCACTTTCCCCCTTTCTCTCTGCCTCTCTCTAGTGAGGACACATGCCCCACAGTAAATTAAAAAATAAGGGTAATAATAAATAATTCTTTTTCAAAAAGGTGCTCCTTTATATCCTCAAATATGCTCCATGTCTTTTTTTTTTTTTTAGAGAGGTGTTTGCTATAGGGCGCGTGCACTTGCCAGAGAGATAGAGACAGAGAGACCAAAAGCGAGAAATCACCCCCCGGGGGGATGGCCACACCGCAATCCCTTCTCCTCCATTCTCCTCTCGGGATCTTGGGCACACACGCACACGCGCCCGGCGTAAGTTTAAGCCACTGGGTCCGGGACTTGAATCGTGGTTGACTACATAGGAGTCCAGCGACATAGCCATTACGCTAACTGCTGGTCCCTATGCCCCATGTCTTAAGCAGTAAATTATATGGACCCTTCAACCGTAATACAAATGATAAACAGAGAAGGAGATCTACGTGTTATAGTCACCTGCTGGTTAGTCCCCGTTATGAGGGGGACCATAAGAAGAGGTACTACTCGGGAACACTGTCTGGTCTGGATGACAGCCAGCAGGATGTTGGCATACCTGCTCTCTCAGTTATTTTTAATAATTGTGACTATCATTACAGGCAAAAATGCAAGGTCAAGGCCAAAGTGAAAAAGGAAACCAGAAGACTCTTATCCATGTGGACTCAGGGCAAAAGGGAAAGCAAGCAGGTTTGTATCTCATAGTTTTAACCAACCAATTTATTACTTTCATCTCACAACTAATACAGATGTAACTACTTAAAATACTTTCATCAACATCATAGGTACAAAAAAAAGACTGCTTTCCTTCAGCGAAACAACTGTTTTTAAAATGTGACTTTTGATAAAGAGATTTTTAAAACACAATTATTATTACCGATAAGCACTTAGCCCATCTTATGCAAAGTGATTTATAAAAAGTATCGCACAAATGACAATGCTTGCTATCAAATTCCATATTAAAAAATGTAGGGACCAGTAGTTGCTGCAATGGCTACGTCGCTGGACTCCCATGTAGTCGACCGCGGTTCGAGTCCCGGACCGGGTGGCTTAAACTCACACTGGACGCGTGTGCGTGTGTGCCCAAGATCCCGAGAGGAGAATGGAGAAGAAGGGGTTGCGGCATGGCCATCCCCCCCGGGGGGTGATTTCTTGCTTTCTGTCTCTCCGTCTTTCGGGCGAGCACACGCGCCGTATAACAAAAACCTCTCCAAAAAAATGTAAACATCAGTATCATGGCTCCTAGCTGATCCCATTTGAAGAACTGAGACCATCTGCCTGGAAATGAAACAAATATCCATCAACTCTAAAATGGATAAACTAACTGGGATATAGTCATAAAATGGAACATTACACACAGCAGTCAAAAAATTTTCACTGCAGGCATGCTTACAGAAATCTGAGGTGCAAAATGCCGAGTGTTAAAGAAGCAAGTGGCAGATGAAACAGTATGTCTCCATTTATAGGAAACTCAAAAATATGCAAAACAACTTCAAACATTAAACTTCACATATTCATAAAAAATTTTTTTTAATAATCTCCAAAATGTTGTTTTTCTACTTCTAGTTGCCCCCATTGGTACCCACTTCTGTCACTTGAACTTAATGTCAGTAAGCTCCAACGGCCAATATCTGAAGGAGTCACGCAAAGGCACAAAATCCGAGACTTCACATAAATTTGATTTGTTCAAAAACCTGCTCTGAATTGATAAAGAACTATGAGTTTCCAATTCAAAAGAAGTTGTTAAAGAAGTTAATTATTTTTCAGGGAACCCAACATGCCTTTAATAACTTTTTCTTTTAAAAAATTATTATTTTTTTATTTGTTCATTCACTTATTTCAATTTGACCAGAGAGAGACACAGAGAGAGAGAAAGTGAGAAAGCAAGCTACCAGGTCTGAGACTCGAACTGTGGTTGACCACATGGGAGTGTCTAGTGCCTCAACCACCACACCACCCTGCTGGTCTTGCCTTTAATAACCTTTTATAGTTATTAAATACATACACTATGTCCTAAAGCAAAGGCCCCCAACAGAAATAATTCTCTCTACTTTGTAGGTTAGTAAGCCCCAGATTCAGACATTATTGTTCTTTCCCTTACCTGGACATTGAGATGCAACTTCTTGAGACGTTTTACCAATGTTTCTTTATTGCACGGAACGAAAGCTTCAAGATGTGCATAGACACCGCTACGAATGACAGGGCCTAGTTCTTGTAGCTGTAACTCAATGCTGGCCAAAAAAAAAGAAAAAAATCCACAATAAACAGCACGTATTTCTTCTAGGTGCTATCAGATAAGAAGGCAAGGGCAGTTGACTTTACCTTTCCATGATTTCCTAGACAGTATCTTTCACGCAAAAAAAAACAAATCCAATGCTATAAAAAACAATCTAGGAGTCTGGTTTAAGAGTAGAATTCATATGACCAGAAAGAACCAAGCAATGTATTTTTTTTTCAGTGATAGCAAAAGTTGAATAAAGCTCAGGACCTCTATTATTATCCAAAAGTGCTTTTCTTCAGTGATCTTACTGCTCCCTCCACACTCTGAAAACTGTTATATTAGAGTTCCTAGATTATTTTTTACTTAGAAGTGTTTGAAAAAAGTAAAGTTCAGGGACCAGTAATTAGCATAATGGCTATGTCGCTGGACTCCCATGTAGTCTACCACGGTTAGAGTCCCGGACCCAGTGGCTTAAACTCACGCCAGGTACGGTGTGCCAAAGATCCCGAGAGGAGAATGGAGGAGAAGGGATTGCGGCATGGCCATCCCCCTGGAGGGTGATTTCTCGCTTTCTGTCTCTCTGTCTCTCTCTGTCTTTCTGGCAGGCGCATGCGCCCTATGGCAAAAAAACCTCTCCAAAAAAAAAAAAGTAAAGTTCAAAAGATGTAAAGTCCCTCTGGCTACACAAATGAACTATTTTATCCATTTTTGTTTCTCTTCTTGGGTCTTCATTGCACAACCTATATTTAATAGTTTCTTTGATCTACTCTAAGTCTCTAGTTTCCATTTCCACTTATAAATTAGATTTTCAGGAAAAAAATGAATTTTTTAGATGAATTTTTAATTTAATAGCTTTCTTCTTTTTTTTTTTTTTTTGGAGAGGTTTTTTTTTTTTTTTCTCCGCTATAGGGCGCGTGCGCTCGCCGGACAGACAGAGAGAGACAGAGAGACAGAAAGCGAGAAATCACCCCCCAGGGGGGATGGTCACACCGCAATCCCTTCTCCTCCATTCTCCTCTCGGGATCCTGGGCACGCACGCACACGCGCCCGGCGTGAGTTGTAAGCCACCGGGTCCGAGACGCGAACCGCGGTCGACTACGTGGGAGTCCAGCGACATAGCCATTACGCTAACTGCCGGTTCCCAATAGCTTTCTTTTTAAATGGGGGGCCGGCAGGTGGCATGCTGGCTAAAGACGCTAGACTCCCACATGGCTGATAGCAGTTCAAGTCCCAGTCCTGGCAGCTTGCTTTCTCACTTTCCCTCTCTCTGTCTCCTTCAGATACTTTCTCCCTCTCTGGTCAAATTAAAGTAAATAACGTCAAAATACATAAATAAATAAAGTTAAATTTAAATAAAAATTGAAGGGCTAGCCAGTGGTGTGGTGGTTAAGGTGGCTAGATCCCACGTGGCCCAGTGGCTTGAGAAAACATGCCAGGTGCGCACGCATGCTACACCAAATCCCGAAAGGAGTGGAGAAGGGACTATAGCACGGCCACTCACACGGTGGCGAGGGGGTGGGAAGACTCGTTTTCTCTGTCTCTCTTTCCTCTGGCAAGCGCACACATCCTCCATTAAATAAAAAAGGAAGAAAAAAAAACAGTTGGTATCATATTCTCAGCAGAACAAACCTAAAATATAACTGAGGTATCTCCCAAGATGGAAGATACACCTGGCAGCTGTTACTGTAGAATGATGAGAACAGATGTTTGGTTTTTTTTGCAAGATTTTTGTTATAGGGTGTGTGCGTTTGCCAGAGAGACAGAAAGTAAGAAATCACCCCCCCGGGGGGGATGGCCATGCCGTAATCCCTTCTCCTCCTCCATTTTCCTCTCAGGATCTTGGATACGCATGCACACGTGCCCAGCATGAGTTTCAAGTCACTGGGTCTGGGACTTGTAGTCCGTTTACTACATGGGAGTCCTGCAACGCAACCACTGTACCATCTGCTGGTCCCAGATGTTCATTTAAAGGCCAAGACAAAACTGAACCTTCTGGCAACAAACTATGGTCAAACTATCAGTCTATTATAGGAGAAGGTGCAGACAGACCAAGTATTTCTAACCTAAGTGAGATGCAGCTAAAGAGTCACTTAGCAACTTTTTGGGGAGAAAGAAACCCTACTATAGCAAATGTATCCAGTGCAAGATATATTGCAATTTTAGAAAAAATAAAATATGGAAGATTATGCTCCTTAGACATGATTATAGAAAATTCTCAATATTAAAGAAGCCAAATATACAATTAAAAAATGGCAATACGTTTAAGACCTATAAAATCCAGCAGGTGCAAAGGTTCATATGGAAAACAGTCATTATGGTCCTGAGTCCTGTGTCTGAGCAGTTATCATCAACATCCAACTGGATAATGTTATCTAGGTCCAGATCCTGGGTAAGAGGCTTTTTAGGGTTGCCCTGTTACTGAAACTTAGTTGAGGCTGAAAATAAAATAGAAACTAAGTATTAAGAGATTCCTGGTAAAGAAAACTTGACTCAATGACCTACTTACAAAACTTAGTGGTTTCTGGGGCCAGCAGGTGGCATGGTGGTTAAAGGTGCTGGACTCCCACATGGCTGACCATGTTTTGAGTCTCGGACCTGACAGCTTGCTTTCTCGCTCTCTCTGTCCCTTTCTGATCAAATAATAAAAAGTCAAATAAAATAATTCTTTAACAAAGACTTAGTGGTTTCCAAAGAGCTCAACTCAGATGCAGGAAGACCCCTGAACAGAAACCAACTGATAAGCCCCTTTATACTGATATTCAAGTCACTACTCATTCATAAGCTCCTCAAAGGATCATTTAATAAAGACATGGTAATGGCTATGTTGCTGGAGACTCCCATGTGGTCCACCGTGGTTCTCATCCCCATCACTGGACTTCTGTGCAGTTGACCATGGTTCTAACCCCAGACCCAGCAGCTTAAAACTCATGCCAGGTATGTGTGCATGTATGCCCAAAGTCCTGAGAGAAGAATGGAGTAGGAGTGACTGTAATGTGGCCATCCCCCCTAGAAGGTCGTTTCTTGCTTTCTGTCACTCTGGTGAGCACATGCGTCCTAAAGCAAACATCTCTATTAAAAAAAGAAGGAGAGGAAGAGGAAGAGGAAGAGGAAAAGGAAGAGGAAGAAGAAGAACAAAGATGTCAAAGGGTCCTGACTGCAAGTGTCGGCTGGGATGGTAAGCACCTGCTAGAACAACCTGTCAGGACTAAATGGCATAACAGGAAGAGTTTCAAAATCTATTATCAAAGGTCTGCTTCAGGTAAGAGAGGAGGAAATCCAGCCACCATGTTTTACAGGTGTTGTAAAACAGGTCACATTTAATTAGTCAAAAAGAAAAAGGGTTCCCTACGCCAACAAACTGATCTTTTTCTCATCAGCATAAAGTAGCAATGGTGAGGCAGAGCCAATATACTGGATTTCTTCACGAAATTATGACCCTGGATCATCGTGTACCAAAGGCCTTAAGAGAGCAACTAGTCCAGAAAAATAAGGCATGCTTGTTCAGGAAGGGGGAAGAGAAGGCCAGGGAATAAGAAAAGTAACTAAAGGGGGAAAAAACATCAACTTTGAACACTAGGGCTTGTGGAACCGGAGGCACACCTTCTATAAAACAAGAAGCAGATAGGCTCCGAAAACTAGAAGATTAGTTTTAAAACAGACATGTGAGGAATAAACGGAGAAGCCTGTATAATGAATGCGGATTCTGCTTATGTGAGACACTAGATCCCAAGGATGGTCTTTCGACTCTCCCAGGGGAGAAACAGTCCCCTTGTGTGGAAGGGCAAAATACAAAAGAATAGCCTCAGTCACAAGAGAAGGACATAATCTAGTACCTTAGAGTCTCAGGTGGAAAGAAAGAGAAGAGCCAGTCAGATCCCTGATTACGGAATCTGGGACAGCCCGCATGGGTCACGGCTGCACCATTTCCCTGGTCTGGGGCTCAGAAAGGAGCTAGGTCAAAGGAGTGGCACAGACAGGAAGCATGTGCCTGGCTTCCAGGCAGACGACTCAATCGGAACATCTGTCTAAAACACAGGACAGGAATGAACAACTCCTCTGCCACCAAGCCAATATGTAACACTAGGTTAAATATTTTCTCAGTCCATTTTTAGGTACTGGAGGATAACAGAGACTGTAAGTAATTGAAGTAGTTCTCAGAAAGAATGAACCCACCAGTCCTCTGTATCTCAGGAGAAACTCCCTCCATCGTGCACTTAGAAGAGGGAACCGCGTCTGAGCAACACTGCTCCCCTGCGTCTCTCCGTGCGCAGCTACCAAGGAACCCGCAATAAGCCGGCAGAGGGGAGTAAAATCGGTACTGTCCCCGTGACGTTGCTGCTCAGCTTCGTTAGCAGCCAGTTACTTAGTACTGGGTTCCCTGTGACTGATGGTTAAAGGCTATGAGCCGATGGTCCCCAAGGACGGCTTATTGGGTCCCAACATTACAGCCCACAGCTGTGTTAGTGGCAGCTCCACACACTCAGCCACGGCTCAGGGAAATACGAAAAGTGCTCCTTTACATAAATCTGTACGTAGGGAAGCCTTTACCTTCTCCTTTCCAATTTAACATCTGTCTTCTCACATCACCACAAACCCACCTTATATAACCATGATTTCTCCAATAAGCCAAACTTTCCATGTGGCTATTCTGGTATGAATCATAATTAACCTCAACAAATATTGATGGAATTATTTTTCCCAGGCTCAGTAATAAAAGTAGATGGAAAATTATACCACATTTGTATATACACTGTAATTTTTCCAGAAAGATATTTTCATGTACATGACTAAAATACATTTAAATACAGACTAATAAGTATTCACTCCGTACAGTGGTCACTTGCTCTGGCAGTTATAAACACTGGGAGCTGTGATTATTTTAAGTGGTCTAGGAGAAACAATACGTCTCAAAGCCTAATTTTGCTAAGGAGCAAATGTTCATCATACATGCTGTAAGGCTAAAAGGAAGAATTAATCCAGGAACCCAGCCGGGCCTCAGCATCTCCATCTCAGAGGACTACTATATTTTTAAATGAATGATTGTTAAGGCTTTCGAATAAAAAAAATTTACTTACTCCAGAAGAATATTATTCATATCCTGCGTAAAGAACTTTTTCCTTCCTTCTTCATCAAAAAGTTTGGCAGCCTAGAAAAACGCAGGAAAGACTGTCAATGTAATTCATAACAAATAACTACTTTCAGATGAACATAGAATTAAAAAATGTTTTCATATCAGTAGAATCCCACTAGAGATCCAGATTTAATTGGATATTGTGTAAGATTCCTGCAGTTGTCATAACAAAGTACCACACACTTGTTGGCTTACAACAGAAACTTATTCTCTCACAGCACAGACTCCAAAATGAGTATTATTTGGCTGAAATCGAGGTGCCAGGAGGGCCTTGCTCTGTCCAGAGGCTCTCGAGGAACTCTCCTTGGCCCTCCCATTCCACCGCTGCCTGCATTCCTGGTTGCAGCTGCACCCTCCCCTGGGCAGGCCAGCCTCTCCACATCTCCCTGGGCTCTGCCTTCACGCATCCTTCTCTTCTGTGGATAATCTGCCCCGGCCACCCTCTTCTAAGAAGGCATGTGACTGCATTTAGGGCCAATGGATAACCTTCCCACCTCAAGATTCCTAAACTTATCACACTTACAAAGACCCTCCCCTCTTATACCATGTATAGTTAACATTCACAAGTTCCAGGGACTAGAACATTCATACCAGGGGGCCAATTTTCCATCCACCACAGATACTTAACAATCTGTAAAAGTTATATGATTCTGAGAGTTGAGCCCTTCTCTGAGCAGACTCCTCATGGCTACTGGGAACTAGATTTTTCAGGGAACAGGAGAAATGAAGATTTTCTACTCATAATTCAGCCTCCAGCAAGCAGAGCTAGTGTGGCAGGAGAGTTGAGCCCTTCTCTGAGCAGACTCCTCATGGCTACTGGGAACTAGATTTTTCAGGGAACAGGAGAAATGAAGATTTTCTACTCATAATTCAGCCTCCAGCAAGCAGAGCTAGTGTGGTAGGGAGCCCCTCTGGCCTTCTATCTCTGTCTCTGTGTCTCTGAGGTCTCTGTCTCTCTCTGCTCCTGTCTCCTCATTTTTGTTTTTTGGTAATTTTTCCTTTTTACGATTTTTTTAAAGGCAAAGTTTTTCTCTGGCGCTCTGCTCCTCCCATTGTTTTGTTAATAATCCCTTCTGCTTCTTCCTCCCAGGCAGGAGAGTTGAGCCCTTCTCTGAGCAGACTCCTCATGGCTACTGGGAACTAGATTTTTTGCGCGCGCGCCGCGCGGTTTTCTGTTTTGTGATTTTTTTCTTTAAAAAAAAAAAAAAAAGATAGAAAAGTAATTACAATTTTTTATTTTTTGTCTTTTTTTCTCTCTTTTTGTTGTTGTTTCTCTCTCTCTTTTTCATTTTCCTTTTTCTTGTATCTCCACCCAATATCTACTGAATCTGCTGCACCAGCGATCAAAACAGAACGGCAAGCAGATTCTAGAACACCTCTGTCTGCTTGTTCCTGTACATTGACGCTTAACTTCAAGAATTTGAAAGAAACACGCCATTCATCAGATGACAAGAAATCACCGCCGGATCACGAGAAATATGGGAAAACGAGAAAATACCTCTCCTCCACGGGAAAAGAGTAACTCTCCTTCATCCACAAGCAGTTCGGTGAAAGTCATGGAAATGTCTGATAAGGAATTTAGAGCATTCGTAATGTCGAAGCTAACAGAGATGGAAGAGAAGAGAGATAATGAACTGCTAAAGAGAAAGGAGAAAGAAGTTGCCGAGTTCCAGGAGATGAGGAAATTCTTGCAAGATCTAAAAGAGGAATTACACACTTTACAAAAGACTCAAACGGAACTGCTAGAGATGAAGGCTATAATACAAGAAGTCAAAATCTCCCTAGAAAGTATTAAAAGCAGACTAGATCATTCAGAAAATAGAATCTCTAACGTAGAAGAGAAAATGGCTGGCTTAGAAAAATCCACCACGAAGACTGAGAAAATGGCTCAAAAATTTGAGAATGATATGCGAGAAGTACTGGATACCATCAAACGTCCAAATATCCGGATAATTGGCATTCCAGAAGGTGAAGAGACCCATAAGGGCATTGATAATCTATTCCATGAAATCCTGCAAGAAAACTTTCCAAACCTAGAGAGGCATTCAAAGATCCAGTCCCAGGAAATACAAAGGACTCCAAATAGAATCAACCCAAGAAGATCTTCTCCAAGACACATTATAGCCAGGTTGACCAAAACCGCAGACAAAGACAAGATACTAAGATTGGCAAGAGAGAAACATCAAGTTACCTACAAAGGACATCCCATCAGGCTAACAGCAGATCTCTCATCGGAAATAATGCGAGCGAGGAGAGAATGGGAAAATATATTCAAAGTGTTACGAGAGAAGCAATTTCAGCCAAGAATACTGTACCCGGCAAGATTATCTTTCAGGTGGGAAGAAAAGACAAGAACATTCTCAGATAAACAAAACCTGAAAGAATTTACCAACACCAGACCAGATCTCCAAGAAGTTCTCAAGGGTGTGTTGTATCAAGAAAATTAAACACAGACACATGGAAATAAGAGTCCAAAAACTATGAAAGTGGCCAACTTAATCATAGGGACAAGTATGGAGTTGAATATTATATCCTAGAATTTAATCAGGAAAATTGAACCAGAACAGACGATAAAAGTACATGAGACTGATAGGTTCATACACCTACCATTTGAACAGAATCCTAACTTGTTTCCTGGCTTAAAGCAAAGTTCCTTGGCACTTCTTTGAGTTAAGTTAAAACTGGTTTTCTTAGTAGTAATGAGTGAACTCAACACTGAAAGTAGTTAGATTATGTAGGAAATTGTGTGATCAATGCAATGTGGGTGGGAAGGGAATGAAGGACAATTGTAGACACCGGAGGTGGTGTGAGAGGAGGGTGGGAAGGGACAGAAGGTCAGAAAGAGGGGTGGAAGTAATTCTAGGAACTAGTAATGGAAAATTTTTTGTAATGTGCATGATTGTATCACTATACAGTGTGTACTGGATGGGAGATTGCATTTTGTATGCTGTGATGAAGCTTAGGGAAGGAATGTAAATTGAGTTACAAAAAGAAAAAAAGTTTCAGAAAAAAAAAATATATATATATATACCTAATGACTGCAGTAGGATATGTAGCCACAGCTAGGTGCTACTTTATAGGATGCGTAAAGTAAGACTTGTGTTCATGGAAATGTGGGTATCACCTGTGTTTGCTATGAGGGTATCTCGATTGATTAGGGTCTTTGGCGATACAATAATTGTGAGGAGAAAACAGTATAGCATGCAAACATAGATACCAGAGACTGTGGGAGGAGAGTGGGAGATGGCAGAGGGTAAGAGATAGAGAATCAAGGATGGGGGAAAAAAGCAAAACATACAGAAGACAAGAAATGTAAGCTCATTTACTGACAATAACATGTTTGTTGATGTGCTTGATTGAGACAATATATAGTGTACTTTGGATGGAAAATAAATTAAAAAAAAAAAAAAAAAAAAAAGCAAACATAGATACCAGAGACTGTGGGAGGAGAGTGGGAGATGGCAGAGGGTAAGAGATAGAGAATCTAGGATGGGGGGGAAAAAGCAAAACATACAGAAGACAAGAAATGGAAGATCATTTGCTGACAATAACATGCTTGTTGATGTGCTTGATTGAGACAATATATAGTGTAATTTGGATGGAAAATCTCATTTTATATGCTGTAATGATGTTCAGAGAATGAATGCAAATAAATAAAAAATAAAAATTAAAAAAAAAAAAAAGTTATATGATTCTAAGAATACAAAAGATCAATTCCCATCAAAGTTAAAGGCCTTTCGAGTTAAAAAAAGATATTTAGAAACACTATACAACAAGAAAAGTAAAGTCTAATCATGTGATCAACCCGAGGTGTGATCAATGCTGCAGACTTGTATGAATAGACAAAAGAACTCGGTAATGTGTATACCTTGAATTTGAGAAGACAGACTCCATGACCATGTACTAAGTCACTGACATAACAACTATAAATATGGTTCACTGTGCCCCATCAAGATTGTGGTCAAAATACAGATAACAAACAATCCAGTTGAAATGTGTGGCAAAAAGCAAAATATAGGGGGAAATTAAACGTACACATGGTTTAAAAAAACAAAACAAAAACAAAGGGCAGGTGAGTTGGTGGAGTGCCGGTTAGGGCGGCTGCACCCACAGTTGACTGAGCGTTATGAGTTCCAGACCTGGCAGCTTGAAAAGTATGGGTGCATGTACATGCACGCCCCAAATCCCAAGAGAATGAAAGAGAGGGGACTGTGATGTGCCCATCTCTTCTGGGGGGAGGGGGGTTCTCTCTCCCTGTCTCTGATGAGAGCACATTCCCTATAGCAAATATAAAAAATATTTCTGATGAAAAGTCACAACACACTGCTGCATAGAAAAACATAGAAAAATGCATCATGACTTTTTTGGCAGCCCAATAAATAAAAGTAGTAATGTGGGCCAGCCTTGTGGCCTGGTAGTAAAGGGAGCCAGACCCTACATGGTTGACTGATTTAAATTCCGCATCCTGCACCTCGAAGAACACACGGAGCATGTGTGCATGCACATGTACACAGAATCCCGACAGCATGCAGAAACGGAAGAGTCAGCAGTCTTGCTGCATGACCATGCCCCACTAGGGGGTGCCTTCTCTCTCTCCTCTGTTTCTGATGAGCGCATGCACCTTCTAGCCAAAATTCAAGAAGAAAAAAGCAGTGTGAATAATACATTAGCACTGCCTAATTTCAGATTCGATCATGTCCACAGGTCTTAAAAGGTATGAAACTAAAAACTGAATAATCTCATGGTGCTTATCAATTGCCTAAAGTGAACAAAAAACAGATATACTTCTTTTGAGTAAAATAATCTAAATAACTTTTTAAATTTGCCTACAGATATTGTCGAAGATCTACAATGTGTGCAATAGTCTATTAGATATTTCGTATTCATGGGAATAGCAGTTAGCGTAATGGCTATGTCGCTGAACTCCCATGTAGTCTACCGCGGTTCGAGTCCCGGACTGGTGGCCTAAACTCACGCTGGGTACATGTGCGTGCATGCCCACAATCCCAAGAAGAGAATGGAGGAGAAGGGATTGTGGCGTGGTCATCCTCCCTGGGGGGTGATTTCTCACTTTCTATCTGTCTGTCTCTGTCTTTCTGGCGAGCGCACGTGCCCTATAGCAAAAACCTCTTAAAAAAATAGATATTTCATATTCATTACCACAGTTAATCCTCATAACAGCTAGGAAGCTGGATAACAGCCCCCATCTTACAAACGATGAGCCTAAACCTTAGAGAGGTGACAAGTCATGCCCCTAAATCACACTGCCAGTAAGTGACGGATCCAGGACTTAGTCCAGCTTTCCACCTTCAATTGTGCACCACTGCCACCTAGTATAGAGACACTGGCTTACTGTAGACAATTAGCCATAGCTATTACTGAGGGAAATGCACAAATTAAATGAGCTTAAGAATAATATTTTCGGGACCAGTGGGTGGTGTGGTGGTTAAGGGGCTGGACACTCCCACATGGGCGACCATGGTTCAAGTCCTGGACCTGGTGGCTTGGTTTCTTACTTTCTCTCTCTCTGTCTCTCTCTGGTCAAATTAAAAATAAATGAATGAATAAATAAAATTTAAAATAAATAATTAAAAAAAAAAGAATAATATTTTCATCACTGCTTCCCACCTTAGCCAGCTGACCAGAAACAGAGTCTGCATTTGTTTTTTTGCTGTTGCTGTTGAGAGATTTTTTTTAAATTATTTAATTTAACTTTATTTATTTTAATTTGACCAGAGAGGGACAAAGAGAGAAAGCCAGATGCCAGGTCCAGGACTTGAACCGCGGTCAGCCTCATGGGAATCTGGCGCACTTAACTACCACACCCCCTGCTGGCCCTGAGAGATTTTTGTTATCGGGCACTTGCGCTCACCAAAGACAGAGACAGAGAAAGCAAGAAATCACCCTCCAGGGGGGATGGCCGCACTGCTATCCCTTCTCCTCCAGTCTCCCCTCAGGATTTTGGGCATGCATGCACATGTGCCTGGCATGAGTTTCAAGCCACTGGGTCCAGAACTCGAACCATGGTTGATCATGTAGGAGTCCAGTGACATAAACGCTACGCCATCTGCTGGCCCCAAAACAGAGTCTGTAAAGCAAAACACTCTGCCATAATCATGTGGGGCAAAATTTACTGGGGAAATCATAAAGATATCTTGAGATCCATGAGATCTAAAGCAATGAGAGACCTGCTACGTAACTGAGCAAGCCATCTGCTGACTGTCCATCTACCACGTTATTTGGCAATTTTACATGCTATAAGTAGAAACAGCAAACTTTTGAGATGTTCTTCTTAGACAGGATGAAGAGTGGGCAAAAATACAGGAGGCAGAAGTACAAGACAAAGGCCAGAATGAAAATCAAACCTTAAGAAAGGGAATCAAAAAGTGAAGAGGTTGAACAGAGAGGAATGTTACAAAGTGAGAAAAAACCAACAAGAAAGTGTCAGACAGGAACATTTAAGCTGAAGATGAATGCTCATGTCCTGAAGAAAAAGTACCATTTCATATTTCAGAGAGAAATATGGCAAATTCACAGGTATCAGGAAGTAAAACGAAGCTTGTTACTGATAACCTCCTATTAAGGGGTTAGAAAGAGGCTGTATTAATCCTGGAGTGGCTGCTCAGAGATGGATAAGGTTCTCTGATACAAGATATGACTGAGTCTTATAAGTCTGAAACGACAACAAAAAGACTGAAACATCCTTGTTACGAACAACTTCATTTATGAAGTGAGAACGAATGGCATGTAACAGGGCAGACTGAATGAAAGGTTTGGAGCTCAACAACTCTGACCAAACTTCATTGCGAATGCTGGTACAGCCACCTACATGTGACGTGGCCTTAGCCGAATCGCCTAACCTCCCTGAGCCTGAGTTTCTTAGCCTCGTAGATGGAGGAGATGACTGGGTTGTGCAGCAACACATCCAGCCAGGGCTGTTCTCACCCTGAGCGAAATGGGAGCAGTTTCTGCTAAATAAACATAGCTATTATTACTCGTAATTATATCTTGAAAAACCTGAATCACATCACTAGTACTTTTTAAAACCTATCAATAGAAGGAACTAAAGAAGTGAGGGATGGGGGCCAGCAGGTGGCATGGTGGTTAAGGCTCTGGAATTCCCACATGACTGACCATAGTTTGAGTCCTAGACCTGGTGGCTTTCTTTCTCTGTCTGTCTGTCTGTCTGTCTCTTTCTCTGGCAAAAGTCATGTGAAAAAATTAATTAATTAAATAAATAATTCTTTCAAAGAAAAAAAGAAATGAGGGGGTGGGCATGTGGAATTGCAAAAGGCATGTCCTTTGGAGTCAGTGCATCTTGGTATCTGAGCTCCAGCTCCACCCGCGGCCTTGACCTAGCTATTTCACCTATGTTCACATACACGGAAGGGGAATAATGCCTACACGTCATACAGAGTTGGGGAGGAGATTAAATAAGAACCCCATATGGTTTCTATTCATTGTACAGTTAAAAAAAATAAGTAGAGGACAAAAGGATGATATTAAAAATAATGATAATGGTGTTGTAATGTGTGGATTATTCTACAGCCTGCTTTTTTCCCCTAGGAGTTCTCTACTAAAATCACATTTTAAAATTCATTAAATAAATCTGTGTTGTATTATTTCTCTTAACACCTAAATTTTTAATATCTGATTAGGGGAGTGAGTGATTTATCTGGTTTCTCTAATAACTATGGTTTAGAGTCTATTTATCAGTTCTATTCTTCTTTTCTATTTTTGACTTTTTAACGTTTATTCTGATGCCATGACTTACTAACTAGTTCCTCTGAATTTTAACTTATTCCAGTTTATTTCCTCAATCCAGGACTTAAGGAGGCATGCTAAAGGATCTCCCTTCCCTACGCTGTGTTCACCACAGCTTCTGCTGTACATTTCTGTGCCGTGTGGTTTGCTCCAGAGGATTCTTGATGGCTGTTTCTCACTGTGATGGTGCTCATTTAAAGATGACCCTTTTTGTTTTATTAATGCTCATCACCAAATTTAATTTCATCCGATTTACTCTAGACTCTTTTACTTTTTTTAAAACAAAAGATGTATTTCTTTATATATTTAATTCCACTTACTATTTTTTAATCTGACCAGACAGAGAGAGAGAGAGAGAGAGAGAGAGGGAAAGGGAAAGGGAAAGGGAAAAAGCAAGCCTGGGACTCAAACTGCAGTCAGCCATATGGGAATCCAGCATCCTTAACCACCATGCCACCTGCCAGCCCCTAGACTCCTTTATTTCTGCATGGTAGTTTTTCCTATCATTTGCATTTGACTTTTTTTTTTTTGGAGAGGTTTTTCGCTATAGGGCACGTGCGCTCGCCAGACAGACAGAGAGAGACATAGAGACAGAAAGCGAGAAATCACCCCCCAGGGGGGATGGTCACGCCGCAATCCCTTCTCCTCCATTCTCCTCTTGGGATCTTGGGCATGCACACACACGCACCCGGCGTGAGTTTTAAGCCACTGGGTCCAGGACGGGAACCGCGGTCGACTACGTGGGAGTCCAGCAACACAGCCATTAGGCTAACTGCTGGTTCCCTGCATTTGACTTTTGTATAGAATTTTTTTCTATAGCTCTTTCTAATATGGATGGAAATGAAAAATTTGTTTATCAGTTTAACGTGAGTTTTTGTTTTAACAGATAAGTTGCTCATACCTGCAGTTGTTATGATGACCTGACAACCAATCCTTACTGTGTTTCGTCTGTGCTCTGTTTTCTTGCTCTTCCCTCCTTTGTTATTATTATTTTTAATAATAATATTTGGAAATGCATGGATTAAAGTTTAGAAAAACAGCACTTTACTAATGGTTATCTCTGTCAGGGCTAGAAAATGTCAAATCAGGGGATATTTTCCTGAGTATGAAAAACATTCTATATTGTTTGTACTACTTTTGTAGTCAGGAGAAAAAAACGGAACACTGAAAATATGACACAGAACCAGATAATCATGTTAAAATAATCAAAAAGGTTATTTTACAGGCTGGCAAATGGCATAGTGAAGATGCTGGACTCCCGGGACCAGCAGTTAGCATAATGGGTGATTTCTCACTTTCTGTCTCTCTCTCTCTCTGTCTGGCTGGCGAGTGCATGTACCCTATAGCAAAAACTTCTCAAAAAAAAAAAAAAAAAAAAAAAGATGATGGACTCCCAAATGGCTAACCATGGTTCGAGTCCTGAACCTGGCAGCTTGCTTTCTCTCTTTCTCTGTGTGTGTGTGTGTGTGTGTGTGTGTGTGTGTGTGTGTGTGTGTCTGTCTCCCTGGTCAAACTGAAGAATAGTAATAATAAATAAAATAAATAATTATTTTAAAAGAAGGGGGGGCATTTTAGGCTAGGTTTGGCACATTTTTAGACAAATACTATCTTCATATGCAGGTTAAGAAAAACAAAAACCCAGACTATAAATCCAAGTCAATCTGGAGAGTAATCTACAATGAGAGGCTACAAAGTCTAACATTTTTCCTACTGGGAACAAAATGCATGTCTACTAAGCTGTTAATTACCTGGAAAAATAAATTATACAATAACTAAAGGTCAACACAGTTTGGACTAAGTTCAGGTACACTTTCGCAGTGTCACTGTTTGCTTCTTTCCTAGCTGTATTCTCTTTGTATGATAATGTAGCTAATAAAAACAGTGTAATGACATTTGTACAGAAAGGTATTTATGAACTGAAATGATAAAAGAATCAACAGTATCCATGTTACAACTATAGTTATTTCTACTTGGAAGAAAAGACCTAGGCACATAGTCAATGCCTAAAAGGAAATGAGAGGGGCCAGCCAGTGGTGTGGTGGTTAAGGCGGCTGGATCCCAAGCAGCTGACCGTTCAAGTCTTGGACCTCAGCTTGAAGAACATACCAGGTGTGTGCCCAAAATTCTGAAAGGACAAATTGAGGAGGAGAGATTGTGGCATAGCCATCACCCTCGGGGTGTCACTTCTCACTTTCCCTCTCTCTCTCCCTCTCTCTCTCTGGTGAGCACATACTCACCCTAGCAAATTAAAAAAATAAAAAAGGAAATAGGAAAAATAAAAAGTTGTTGTTATAAGGTTATAAGGGTGCTGGGATTGTCAGTAATTACTTTTTTTTTTGAGAGAGAGGTTTTTTTTTTTTCTTTTTTTTGCGATAGGGTGCGTGCGCTCGCCAGACAGACAGAGAGAGACATAGAGACAGAAAGTGAGAAATCACCCCCCAGGGGGGATGGTCACACCACAATCCCTTCTCCTCCATTCTCCTCCTGGGATCTTGGGCACGCACGCACACGCGCCCGGCGTGAGTTTTAAGCCACCGGGTCCGGGACGCGAACCGCGGTCAACTACATGGGAGTCCAGTGACAGCCATTACGCTAACTGCTGGTTCCCAGTAATTACTTTTGTCTTATTTATTTATTTATTTATTTATTTATTTATTTATTTATTTTTAAAGAGAGATTTTTGCTATAGGGTACGTACACTCATTAGAGACAGAGACAGAGAGACAGAAAGTGAGAAATCACCCCCAGGGTGGATGGTCCCACCAGAGTCCTTTCTCGCATGCATAGGTGCCTAAAGTGAGTTTTAAGCCACTGGGCCCAGGACACAAACTATATATATATATACACACACACACACACACACACACATACATACACACACATATACATACATACATACATGCATATATATACACACACACACACATATAGTCAATTATGTGGGAGTCCAGCAACATAACCATTTCGCCATCTGCTGGCCCCACTTCTGTTTTGTTTTGTTTTTTTTTTAAAAAGCATTTATTGGAGGGACCAGCAGTTAGTGTATTGGCTATGTCGCTGGACTCCCACGTAGTCGACCGCGGTTCGAGTCCCAGACCCGGTGGCTTAAACTCACACCGGGCGCATGTGCATGCGTGCCCAAGATCCCGAGACGAGAATGGAGGAGAGGGGATTGCGGTGTGGCCATCCCCCCTGGGGGGTGATTTCTCGCTTTCTGTCTCTCTGTCTGTCTGGAGAGCGCACACGCCCTATAGCAAAAACATCTCCAAAAAAAAAAGCATTTACTGGGCTGGCAGGTAGCGTGGTGGTTAAGGCAGATGGACTCCCACATGGCTGACTGCAGTTTGAGTCTCAGACCTGGCAGCTTGCTTTCTCACTTTCCTTCTCTGTCTCTCTCTGGTCAACTTAAAAATTTTTTTTTTTTTAAATGACAATGAATAAAATTAAACAAAAAGAAATTCTATTAAATAAAAGCACTTACTATCAGTTTTATGTAACAAATATTGTAGAAATCAAGGGAATTATTACTTACTACACGGAGGTCTTCAATGCGCTTTTCAAGCAGTACAGGTAGACCCTCTGGAAGTGTTGGTACCACCTTGGGCATAACCTGAGAGGCGTAGGTTGGCTGGGTGGTGTTTCCATTTTCTCCCCCTGACTCAGACAGGGGGCTACCATCGGAAGCAGCATCCAGTAATCTGTCAAAGTCGAAATCATCTAGCATCTCTAGGGCATTTTCAGCTTCCTGGAACAGTTCGTGCTCATTTGTGCTAACGAAAATGGGTAGATCTGGATCGGCACTGCTCAGGGTTAAGTCCGGGACTTCATTCCCCAATGCTGCAGCAGCACAGGGAGGTTTATTCAGAGAGGAGGTTGATAAGGTCACTGGGACTTTGGGGCTAGACTCCTTCTTTAATGCATCTTTCTCTTTCTGAAATTTTCGTATCATGGCAGCTAGAGAAAGAGAATCTTTATAACGTTTCTTCTTTTTTTCAGACTTATGTGAATTTAGAGCCACAACTCTGTGAAGAAAGAAGTGATCAGTTAGGTTATATGTGATTTTTTCAAACGTTAAAGCTTTGTGTAAATGAGAAGACATGGAATTAAAACAATCATTTGCTAGGTGGCAGAGCAAATGGTTCTTAATTTTTTTAAATAATTATTTAATTTTATTTATTCGTTCATTTGTTTTAATTTGACCAACACAGAGAGAGAGAGAGAGAGAGAGAGAAAGAGAAAGAGAGAGAGAGAGAGAGAGAGAGAGAGAGAGAAAGGAGAAAGCAAGCCACCAGGTCCGGGTCTCAAACCGTGGTTAGCCGTGTGGGATTGCCCAACCCCTTAATCACCATGCCACCTGCTGGTTCCCATAATTGCTTATATTTTTTAAAGAATTATTTCCAGTGCCCTTAACCACCATGCCAACTTTCTGATCCCTTCTAATTGCTTATTAAATTACATTACTGATAGCATCTTTTTCATCATCTGGATTGTCACCTATGAAAAGCAGATAGGTAAATGGCCATTATGGTGAAGAAGTTGAAAAGAGGGTTGGTCCTTGGTCTACTGGTTAAAAGAACTGGATACTACATGGTCAACTGCAGTCTGAGTCCCAACTCTGGTGGCTTGAAAAATATGCTAAGGACAGTGTGCATGCCCCAAATCCCAACAGGGTAGAAGAAAATAGGAGGATAAATTGCTGTGTGACCATGCCCCACTGGGGGTTACTTTCTCCCCCTCTCTTTCACTCACTCACTCTGTCTCTTTCTGGTATGTATATGTGCCCTCTGGCAATAAAATCAATCAATTAAATTTTAAAAATTGAAAAAAAGAAAATGAAAAGAATAAGGTCAACAGAATGAAAAAACTCAATATAACTCAGGTTTATTTAAGTACATTAAGTTTTACTTATTGCTCTTTTTTTTTTTTTTTTTTTTTGGAGAGGTTTTTGCTATAGGGCATGTGCGCTCACCAGACAGACAAAGAGACAGAGAGATAGAAAGCGAGAAATCACCCCCCAGGGGGGATGGCCACGCAGCAATCCCTTCTCCTCCATTCTCCTCTTGGGATCTTGGGCACGCACACACACGCGCCCAGCGTGAGTTTAAGCCACCAGGTCTGGGACGCGAACCGTGGCCGACTACGTGGGAGTCCAGTGACATAGCCATTATGCTAACTGCTGGTCCCCCACTTATTGCTCTTTTTACAATGTTCACATTCTTCAGCAGGTCTATGGAAGTAGTCATCTAAGAAATTAACTGCGGTAAGAAATGTACTTCTGCTGAAAATAGTATTGTCATATAAGCAGGGTAATCCATATAGAAAACCTTCAAACTGGTACCTGATGGCTTGAGCCACAAACTGCCAAAAACAAACAAACAAAAAACAAAACAAAACAAAACAAAACAAAAACAAAAAAAACCCCAAAATCGGCTGTCTTCATCTGGGGGCTTTCATCGCCACCATGCTGTCTTCCTAGACTCTATTCTACTGTGTTGTCAGGCGAGTCGTGGCCCATTTGTGCATAGAAAAACAGATCATGACTTTTCCGATGACCAAATATAATATCTGCTATCTGCTAGCTTCTGATCATTTTCCACTTCCCATTCTAGAATAGCCATGGTAGATAGACAGATAAGTGTATTTTGCGATAATATCCTTCTCCCTATAGGAAGCCATCCCTGCCACTAAGAAATCACTTCCAAATCCTACAGATTAGAGGCTTCTGACTGCGCTATGGAACATAAAAAATTATTAGTACCTTGAAGGCAGGTCCACTTCTCATCTAATATTGGACACCCAAAACCTGCAGCAGAACCTACTATACAGTCAAGAACTCTACAAATATTTGCTGAATAAGTTATAAAGTTGAAAAAATAAGAAATTTAATTTCTCTTTAGATTTTAGTAGCAATACCCCTACATAAAAGCATCAAGAATACCTGAAAAAACATCAGTATAATTGTTTATATTAAAACAAATACATCATTTATACAAAAGTTACCGACAATCTTCAGTCCTCAGACATCTAAGCTTAGTTTTAGTACCAAAAGATTAAAAGAGCTTGTTCAAAGGTTACTCCATCTTTTCAAACAGGTTCTTGTTAGTAAAAAGTTGTAATGAGGGCCAGCCCCTAAGCACAGTGGTTAAGCACTGTGCGGTAGGTGCCAGATCCCACATGGCCAGATGCAGTTTGAATCTAGGTCCTAGCACTTGAAAAACATGTTGGGAGTCCGGCAGGTAGTGTGGTGGTTAAGGGAACTGGACTCCCACGTGGCCGACCATGGTTCAAGTCTTTGACCTGGTAGCTTGCTTTCTCACTTTCCCTCTCTCTCTCTCAGTCCCTCTCTGGTCAAATTAAAATGGATGAATAAATAAATAAAGTTAAATAAAAAAAAATTTCTTTCTAGTGAGTGTACATTTCCCTGACAATTTAAAAAATAAATAGATAGATAAAAATTATAATGGGCAAAATACTTAAAGGACCAATCTGTAAATTAGTTTAAAACACCATGAAGGGGCGGCAGGTGGCATGGTACTAAGTACGTTGGACTCCCACATGGTGGACCACAATTCAAATCCTGGACCTACCGGCATGCTCGCTCTCTCTCTCTCTCTCTCTCTCTCACTTGCTCTGTCCCTCTCTGGTCAAATTAAAATAAGTTAACAAATAAATAAAGTTAAATAATTAAAAATAAATAAATAAAACATGATTCTCTTTCTTGGGACCAGCAGCCGAAGTAGTAGTCACGTCGCTGGACTCTCATATGTCCCACTGTAGTTCGAGTCCTGGGCCCAGTGGCTTGAAATCATACTGGGCACAAGTGCGTGTGTGCCCAAGATCCCGCAATTGCAACATAGCCATCCCCTGCAGTGGGTAATTTCTCATCTTCCCTATCGTTATGGCTATCTCTTCCTCTCTCTCTTTCTCCAGGTAGTGTATATGCCTAAGACAAAATCTCTTTTAAAAAAACAAAACAAAAAAATGAGTCTCTTAGATGACCAAGCCTACTTAATATTAAATGCTACGATATTATTAAAATAGAAATGAATAGATCCATAGTATTTGTAAACACTGTGTTTAACTAAGCTAAGCAGAATTAATTAATAATGGCGGTATCTTTCTAAAAGGAGTTAGCCACACTGCATCAGTAGCTCCATTACTGGATTTAATTTAACATACCCCAGTTGCTTGGGTACTTTTTTCCTTGGCTTCTTCTCCTTTTCACCTTCCTCTTTCCGCTTCCGTTTCTTCATCTCAATATCATCTTCTTTTATTTTGGGAATCTGCAAAATGATCAAAGAATATCTAAGTATGGATGTTCTACACTCTGAAGTTAGCAATGCGTATCCAAGGCAGTGGTTTTTCTCTAATGTCAGCGCTCATTACAACTGCGTGAAAAATGTAGAATCTCGGGGTCCACGAGCACTCTCACCTCTGGTTTCATTTCTGCTATCTGGGATTGGGCCTTAAAACTTGTGCTTTTTAATTGTTGCTCTTTTTTCTTTTTAAGAATTATCTTTTTTTAAAAAAGATTTATTTATTTAATTCCATTTGTTATTATTATTTTTTAATTTGACCGGGGGGAGAGAGAGAGAGAGAGAAATGGAAAGCGAGAAAGGAGGCCACCAGGTCTAGGACTTGAACCACAGTTGGCCATGTGGGAATCCAGCACCTTTGACCACCACGCCACCTGCCAGCCCCCTAGAATTATCTTATTTAACTTTATTTATGTATTTTAATTTGACCAGAGAGGGACAGAGAGTGAGAGAGAAAGAAAGAGAGAGAGGGAAAGTGAGAAAGCAAGCTGCCAGATCTGAGACTCGAACCACAGTCAGCCATGTGGGAGTCCAGAGCCCTTAACCACCAATCCACCTGCTGGCCCTGTGGCTGTTCTTAAAAGGGGTCTAGCATTGTTACAATCCTCCTGTGTCAGGTTCCTGAGTGCTGGTGCACGCCACCAT
The DNA here is from genome assembly GCA_026018925.1 of Tupaia tana. Classification (NCBI taxonomy): domain Eukaryota; kingdom Metazoa; phylum Chordata; class Mammalia; order Scandentia; family Tupaiidae; genus Tupaia; species Tupaia tana. The sequence goes on from JAKSZU010000003.1 coordinate 15,958,903, forward strand.
ACCTGGTTTTTAGGATAGGCCAGGAATCAAACCTGTGCCTCTCATGCAGTTACCACCATTGGGCCATAATTTGCATTTTTAACAAGCATTTTGGTGATTCTTATATGAGTCTTTGAACCACACTTTAAGAAACACTTATCTAATGATATTCATTTTGCAAATCCGATATATACGAACTCTACAGAATTTGTGTCAAATTACATCTTAGAAAGGTAATAGTTATTAACAGTCATTTTTATAGCAAGTCTTAATGTATCCTGAAAATTTAACCTTATCCTAGAAACAGATAATTAGAACACATATGTAGAGAGAACTTTTAAAAGAATTCATACTTTTACTATGATATAAATGCCAATTTTCCTGTATTTACACCACTTTATTTTTTAATTTGCTAGAAGGTGCATGCACTTGTGAGACACAGAGAGAGGAAAAAAAAAGAAGAGAGGGACAGTGAGAAAGCAACCCCCTTGGGTCTGGTCACACCATAATCCCTTCTCTTCCATTTCTCCCACTTTTTGGGGTTTGGTGCACACACACGCACCTGCATGTTTCTCAAGTCGCAGGGTCCAGGGCTCAAACCACACAGTCGGCCATGTGGATCCAGCCGCCTTAACCAGCAGACCAGCAGCTGGCACCCATAATTGTATTTTAAGACATGCAATTAACTATAGGTTCATTAAACAATGGCTAGTACTTTACTTTTTCTTATTTGAACAGTTGTGGCACATGTAACATTTAAAAAAATATATCCTATTAACTGAATGTTCTCTCTACTATTGCAACATCAGATAAACTCACTTTGGGTGGCTTGTGCTTTTGGTTGTCTGATACATCTTCTTCTTCAGTATCTGAAGCTTGGCGAAACTGTAGCGTGCCCGTGTTGATATAAAAGCCTCCATATTTTGTGGTTAGAGAAGCAGGAACTAATTCATCATACTAGATTAAAAACAAAAAGTTTCAGATACATCTTATTGTCTTTAATCCTACAGATAAATCAGAAATTAATTCACCATGGCAACATCTCACTTAAATCCTAACTTGTAACAATGACTGTGATAAGAATGTTTGTGAAATAAATTAGGAACAGTGAACATATGAAATAAAAATTAGCTTTGAGCAACTAGTATATATAGGAGAAAAGAACTTCTGGAATAATAGAGTAAATTCTTGACATTTTCTCAGCATAATATATACTTAAGAATTGCTACTACTACTTCTTTCTCTTCCATTGCTACTATTCTTTTTTTTTTTTTTCCCCAGTTTGCTATCGAGTGTGTACACTTGTCAAAAAGAGACAGAGAGGAAAAGAAAAAGAGAAAGCACACCCCATAAGGAGGATGGCCACACTGCAATCCCTTCTCCACCAGTCTCCTCTTGGGATTTTGGACATGCACACATTTCTCTTTTTTTAAAAGAATTATTTTCTTTAAGTTTATCTGTTTTTTTTGTTTATATTTTAATTTGACCAGAGAGGGACTGAGAGAGAGAGAGAGAGAGAGAGAGAGAGAGAGAGACAGAACGAGAAAGCAAGCCGTCAGGTCCAGGACTCAAACCGTGGTTGGCCATGTGGAAGTCTAGCACCCTTAACCACCACGCCACCTGCTGGTCCCACATTTTTTAAATGTTGGGAAAAATCAAAAGACTGTTTCATGACACATGACAATCATAAAATCTAAATGTCAAAGCCCATAGTCAAGTTGCAAGGTGACACAGTCACACCCACTCGTCTACCTGCTGTCTCTAGCTGCTCTGTGCTACGTCAGAGTGGCTGGCTCATATTGAAAATACTGACTACGGGCCCTTTACAGAGAAAGCTTGCTGAAACAGTCTACGTAATAACGTGATAATGATTCACCATGGACCAACCCAACATTACAAAACTTAGATGCACAGTATTCTTTTTTTTTATTTTTAGAGAAGAGTTTATGCTATAGGGCATGTGTGCTCACCAGAAAGACTGAAACAGAGCAAGAGAAAGTGAGAAATCATCCTCCGGGGGACAGCCATGCTGCAATCCCTCCTCCTGCATCCTCCTATCAGGATTTTGGATATGCATGCACACGGACCTGGCATGAGTTTCAAGCCACTGGGTTCGGGAATTGAACTACACAGCTCACCATCTGGGAGTCCAGCATCTTAACTACTAGGCCACCTGCTGGCCCCCTGCAGTATTCTTTTTTTTAAAGAATACTGAAAAATCTTGGGAACCAGCAGTTAGCGTAATGGCTATGTCGCTGGACTCCCACGTAGTCGACCGCGGTTCGCGTCTCGGACCCGGTGGCTTACAACTCATGCCGGGCGCGTGTGCGTGCGAGCCCAAGATCCCGAGAGGAGAATGGAGGAGAAGGGACTGCGGCGTGACCATCCCCCCTGGGGGGTGATTTCTCGCTTTCTGTCTCTCTGTCTCTCTCTGTCTGTCTGGCAAGCGCACGCGCCCTATAGCGAAAAACCTCTCCAAAAAAAAAAAAAAAAAAAAAAAGAATACTGAAAAATCTTTAAGCAGTGAATATGGCTTTTAAAAGCACAAATAAGGGACCAGCAAGTGGCGTGGTGGTTAAGGCACTGGATTCCCATGTAGGCGACAGCAGTACAAGTCCTGGATACAGAGGCTAGAAAATCATGCTAGGCACGTGTGTGCACGTGCTTAAAATCCTGAGAGGAGAAGGGATTGTGGTGTGGCCATTCCACCTGGGGGTGACTTCTCATTTTCCCTCTGTCTCTAGCAAGCACACATGCTGTATGGCAAAAAGCTAAAGGAAAAAAAAAAGCACAAATAAAAACATTCACTGAACTACTTAAGTTACTTTACCCCTGCCGTCTATCATCCCAAAGAATGTACTACTATAGTAAAGATATATTACTCACAGCCTCTGAGTTATCAATAAACGGATCTGTCTCATCATAGCCAAAGCCTATGTCAATTAAATCTTGTAGCCGATCCTTCCGGTGTTTACGGGGTTTCCCACCCTGCAAAAAACAGACACTTTAGACTGATTCAGCACTCACATGGTTCTGTAAGTTAAAGACTTATTAGAAAAATTCAAATAAGTTTTGTAGATAATTACCTCCGGGAGGTTAAGTTTCAGTTCCCCCACACCTAGAGCGTGAATTGCACTTTAGTGACTTGCTTCCTCAGAGGAAATGAAAGTGGGGACAAAGCGCCTCTCCAGGGGAGTGCCTGGCCGACAGGACCTCAGCCGTGACCACGTGAACACCGACAGTCATAAACCACGTTGAGAGCGTTACCTTTGATGTGACATGATAAAAACTACTCTCCATCTCTGTGGTTCCCCCTCTGAAAAGCCTATAGCCTGAGTCTAACTAAGAGAAAAACATCAAACCAACTCAGGTTGAGGAACATTCTGCAAAATAACCAACCAGTCTTCCTCAAAGCTGTTAAGATGTCAAAAGCAAGGAAAAGCTAAAAAAACTGTCGTGGTTTAGATGAGTCTAAGGAGATAAAGATTTTTGTTTTGTTTTGATAAAGTTTTTGCTACAGGGCCCATACGCTCGCCAGAAAGACAGAGACAGAGAGACAGAAAGCAAGAAATCACCCCCCAGGGGGGTTGGCCACACTGCAATCCCTTCTCCTCCTTTCTCCTCTTGGGATCTTGGGCACACATGCACACATGCCTGGCGTGAGTTTAAAAGCCACTGGGTCCAGGACTCGAACCATGGTCGACTACATGGGAGTCCAGCGACATAGCCATTATGCTAACTGCTGGCCCCAGGAGACATAAAGATTAAATGTAATGGGACCAGCAGTTAGCATAATGCCTATGTCGCTGGACTCCCACGTTGTCGACCACGGTTTGTGTCCCGAACCCGGTGGCTTAAACTCACGCCAGGCACGTGTGCCCGAGATCCCGAGAGAATGGAGGAGAAGGGATTGCAGCGTGGCCATCCCCCCTGGGGGGTGATTTCTCGCTTTCTATCTCTCCGTCTTTCTCTGTCTGTCTGGCGAGCGCACGCGCCCTATAGCAAAAACCTCTCCAAAAAAAAAAGATTAATTGTAACATGGTTCCATGGATGGGATCCAGGAACTGAAGAAGAGCATAAGGGGAAACGCAAAATCCAAGCAGTGGATTCTAATGAACAGAAACGTACCCGTGTTGGTTCCTTGGTTCTGACAAATGCACCAGGTGAATGTAAGAACGTGTGCATGTTAAGTAGGGGACAGTGGGAGAGGACTACGTGGCAACTACTGTCTTGGCGACTTTTCTATATAACAAAACTATCACTAAAATTACTGTTTAAACATTACACAATTACAGATATACAAGAAAATGGAAAATGAGTGCACACAAAAACGTGAAATCTGAGGAAGGTCTGCTGTCTGTCTCACCACACAGTGCTGATGTCAACTCCTGCTTTTGCTAACCACAGTTATGTAAGATATCAGTTATTCTATGTGCAATCTACTCTGAGTATGCAGTTCCTTTAACTATTAATAAAACGTTTCTCAGAAGTAAAACAAGAAACCAGCAAGTGGCATAGTGGATAAGGTGCAGGATCCCACATTGACTCAGTGATTCAAGTCCTGGAACTGGAAACTTAAAAATCTCACCAGACGTGCATGTATGCATGCCCAAAATCCCAAGGGGAGAATGGAGAAGAAGGCATTGTGGCGTGGCCATTTCCCCGGGGGAGTGATTTTTTACTTTCCCTTTCTTTCTCTCTGGGGAGCACACTTGCCCTATGACAAAAATCTTTAAAAAAAAAAAAAAAAAAAAAAGGTAAAACAAGAACAAAAACAAACCAGCTAGTGAGGTTCCACTGGGTTTGCATCCCAGGACCTCCCTGAGCACACTGACAACATGCACACATGCCCGTGACCAGGGCCAACTGACACTGGGGATCGTGGTATGAAGATCCTAATGGAAGTGCCTCTCTCTGGCTCTGTCTCATGGAAAAAATAAGTAAGCTTAAGGGGCCAACTGGTGGCGTGGTAGTTAAGACGCTGGACACTTCCACATGGCCAATCACGGACTGAGTCTCAGACCTAGTGGCTTGCCTTCTCATTTTCCCTCTCTCTTTCTATGTGTCTATCTCTGGTCAAATTAAAATAAGTGAATGAATAAATAAAATTAAGTAAATATTTTTTTAAAAGTTAAGAAAAAATAATAAAACAACCTAGCTGTTGTAGCACAGCAGTAACCCAAGTGCCTTTTGAGGCTGCAAGCTAGCTGCCCACTGCAGTTAGGCTCCCTGGGTTGGCCTGAAAATACACCCAGTACGAGCAGGAACCCAGGATCCTGAGTTGCTGGAAGGCTGGGGAAAGAGGATCATAAAATGATGAGACTCTGTCCAGGGTGCCTTCTCCCTGTCCCCCACACGTGTCCTCACATACACTTTCTCTATTATGAAGGAAGACCAAAAAAAAAAAAAAAAAAAAAAAAAACCAGGGACCAGCAGGTAGTTTAACGGCTACGTCACTGGACTCCCATGTAGTCAACAGCAGTTCGAGTCCCGGACCCAGTGGCTTAAACTCACGCTGGGCACGTGTGTGTGCATGCCCAAGATCCCGAGAGGAGAATGGAGAAGAAAGGACTGTGGTGTGGATCCCCCCTGGGGAGTGATTTCTTTCTGTCTCTCTGGCCAGCTCACGGCTCTTTAGCAAAAACCTCTCCCAAAACAAAACAAAACAAAAAACTCTTATTAACTCAGTTACAAAATGTTACATCTTTTCTTTTTTCTTTTTTTTTTTTTTTAAATTTGCTATAGGGTGTGCATGCTCCAAAGACAGAGACAGAAATACAAAGAAAAAAGGTAAAAAAAAAGGGTACCCCTCTAGGGGGAATGGTCATGATACTCCTTTCTCCATACTCCTCTCGGGATTTGGGGCACACACATACATGCACCCTGTGTGGTTTTCTAGCCACCAGATCTGGAACTTGCACCATGGCCAGCCCTGTAGGACTCAGTAGCCTTAACTATCACACCACCAGCTCGCCCTGAAATACTATGAGTATTCTATAGGTTATCTGTAAGCTTCCTACAGTTTAAAAGACTTACATGGTTGGGGACCAGCAGGTGGTATGTAGGGTACTGGACGCTCCCACATGGCCAACCGTGGTTTGAGTCCCAGACCTGGTGGCTTGCTTTCTTTCTAGCTTTCCCTCACTCTATCTCTGTATCTCTCTTTGGTCAAATTAAAAATAAATGAATTAACGAATTAAGTTAAGTAAATAATTTTTTTAAAAAAAAAGACTTACATGGTAGTACTGCAGAAACAACTATAAGGAGACTTCAAAAAGTTCATGAAAAAATGGAATTAGAGTAAAAGTTTATTTTGGTACAATAAAATGTTGAAATCCATGCACTAGTTTTTTATAAAACACATTCTCCATGAACTTTCTGAAGACCCCACTTATATGTTAGCTCAATTTGCAAGAGTCATTTTAAGAATTTAAATGTACTTGGGACCAGCAGTTAGTGTAATGGCTATGTTGCTGGACTCCCACGTGGTCAACCGCGGTTCGAGTCCCGGACCCGGTGGCTTAAACTCACGCCGGGTGTGTGTGCGTGCGTGCCCAAGAGGACAATGGAGGAGAAGGGATTGCGGCGTGGCCATCCCCCCTGGGGGATGATTTCTCGCTTTCTATCTCTCTGTCTGTCTCTGTCTGTCTGGTGAGCGCACACGCCCTATAGCAAAAACCTCTCAAAAAAAAAAAAGAATTTAAATGTACTTGCGCAAATTTAACTGTACTTTCTAAACATCCTTTTAACAACTCGGGGGGGGGGTGAGGGGTTGAGGAAAGGATAGAAAGAGAAGACGGAAGAAGCAAGGACTGCACGATGAAGTGCGAAGGATTCTGCCAACCAACACGCCACCACCAAGCCACAGTGAGCTCGCAAGTTGGAGACACAAGAAGTGAAGTTCTATGATCTCATTTGGTTTCAATTCTCACAATGTACACCTCTGAATGGAAAGTTGTGATTCTTTGTATTTTTTTAAAGAGGTTTTCTTTTTTTTCCTATAGGGCACATGCGCTCACCAAAAAGAAAGACAGACAGAAAACCAGAAATCACCCCCTGGGAGAATGGCTACACCACAAGCACCCACACCCAGTGTGAATTTTTTAAAACTTCTTTTTATGTATTTATTTATTTATTTCCATTTGTTATTACTATTTTTTAATTTGATCAGACTGAAACAGAGAGAGAGAGAAAGGGAAAGTGAGAAAGCAAGCCACACAGGTCCGGGACCCGAACCCCAGTCGGCCATGTGGGAATCCAGTGCCTTTAACCACCACGCCACCCGCTGCCCCCGCCAGCATGAATTTTAAGCCATCGAGTCCAAGACCTAAACTGTGGTCGACTACATGGGAGTCCAGTGACAACCATTATGCCATCTGCTGGTCCCTGGAAAGTGTGATTCTAACAGTTAAAGACAGATGCGTGGGGCTAGCAGGTAGTATGGTGGTTAAGGCACTAAATTCCCACATGGCCAACTGCAGTTCGAACCCTGGACTCTCAGCAGCTTGAAAATCACAACAAATAGATAATAAACAAATGTTTAAAATAATAATAAGAGATGCATTTTAGATCCCCAGGCCTTCCCATGGGGCTCTAGTACGGCAGTGATGAACTTTATTTTATGCCACTGCTGGGCTGTTTCAGCATACTTTTTTTTTTTTTTTTTTAAGAGACATTTTTGCTATAGGGTGTGTGTGCTTGCTGGAGAAATAGAGAGAGACAGAAAGACAGAAAATGAGGAATCAACCCCCACAGGGAGGGGGGAGTGGCCATGCAGCAATTCCTTCTCCTCCATTCTTCTCTCAGGATTTTGGGTACACATGCACACACGTCCAGCATGAGTTTTAAGCCACCATGTCTGGGACTCAAACCACAGTCAACTACGCGGGAGTCCAGCGTAACCATTATATCATCTGCAGGTCCATGTGTTGGTACACTCTTGTTAGCAGTGTCTGAGCAGTCCTATTTCTTCGTCTTCCTAGCACTTAAAAGTTTATAAATTTGATGGCGAAACTAGCATCTTTAATTACATTTAATCAATTTAATAATTATTCTCCACTGAATTGGAATGCTGCTTTTCTCATTTTATTTATTTTCTTTAATAGGTTTTGGCCTTAGGGTATATACACTTGCAGGAAAGAGAGACAGTGAGAGGGAAAGTGAGAAATCACCTCCTCCCTCCCCAGGGGGATGGCCACACCAGTCTCTTCTCCATTCTCCTGAGATTTTAGGCACGCATGGAAATGCACCCAGCCTGAGTTTGAAGCCACTGGGTCTCTCATTTTAAGTTCCATATACCAAGGTAGCTTTCTGTTCATCCTGCCATAGCTATTTTAACTCCCATATTTTAATTATTACTATTATTTTACATTTATTTAATTTTATTTTTACTTTTTTTTTAAGAGAAAGATTTTTGCTCTAGAGCGTGTGCACTCTCCAGAGAAACAGAAAGCGAGAAATCACCCTTCAGGGGGGATGGCCACACTGCACTCCCTTCTCCATTCTCCTCTTGGGATTTTTGGGCACACTCACACATGTGCCTGGTTTGAGTTTTAAGCCACCACATCCAGGACTTGAACCATGGCTGACTACACAGGAATCCCGCAATGTAACCATTACGCCATCTGCTGGTCCCTTATTATTACTACTTTTTTAAAAAAAATAATTATTTAACTTTACTTATTTATTTACTTAGTTTTTAACTTGACCAGAGAGGGACGGAGAAAGAGAGAGACCGAAAGTGAGAAAGCAAGCCGCCAGTTTCGGAACTTGAACTGAGGTTGGCCATGTGGGAGTCTAGCAGCCCTAACCACCATGCTACCTCCCAGCCCCATTATTATTATTGTTTTTCAATTTGACCAGAAAAAGAGAGACAAAGAGGGAAAGTGAGAAAGAAAGTGCTAAGTCCAGGACTCGAACTGTGGCCAGCCAGGTGGGAGTCCAGTGCCTTAACCACCACATCACTGCTGGCCCCCTAAGTCCCACACTTTACACATATTTGGTATGTGGCAAGGCTGGTCCTCTTCAGTAACTTCTCTCTCTCACAGGGCGAAACCACCCTCATGTACTTAACTGCTCATGTGTAACTTTTTCTCAGAATAACTCCTATCCTAGAAATGTGTTTCCTGCCTATGACTTCTGATTCTCACTGGAATTCTGGTAAAGAGGTCCCAGACTCCAGATCTGCAACATGGGAAAATGAGGCAGACCTGGACACATCGGTGTGCCTGTGACCCCGTCTGGCTGAGGACTGCGGCATGGTGAAACCACGCTGGAAGTCCCTACCTCTGTCTCAACAAATAAGTAAATAAATGGAAACAAACAAGAGTAGATGATAAAACCTTTTCCCAAAACAATCTGAAATAATCTGGAGAGAGACTGCAATACTCTCATGTTTCCTTTTCCTTCTTATGCTTTCCAATTTTCTATTAAGTATTGCTTTCAAAATGAAAATATGCTAAAACTCTTTGTCATATTTGACCCAATAATTCCAAGTTATATCACCTAATGCTGAACCACCATTTGGATTCAAAAGTATCTGCTAAGAACTTTTTATAGAAAGTGATATGTTAAAATATCATGAAAAATTTAAGTAGGAAAAGCCCTGTCCTCAAGGAGTTTAATGTTTTATTTTAAGTTTATTTGTTTATGTTTTTTAGGAGCGAGAGCAGGAGAGACCAAGAGAGGCAAACAGAGAGAAAGAACCCCCCTAAAAGGTCTCGATACTGCAGTCCTGAGCTTCAGGCAGTCCAGGATCATGGGCTCGCGGGTCCATGAAACACTGAGAGGTCTCTGGACACCCCCGTGGGTCAGCAGCACAGAGCACAGCATTTTTCTGCTGCATCACTGCCCCTGGCGTCCACACCACGGACATTAAAACAAGGCCACGTACTGAGCACTACCACATACCCATCTTTTAGAGTATTGCAGAGAGGAGAACAATTAAACAAATAACTACAGGGACCAGCAGTTGGCATAAAGCTACGTCGTTGGACTCCCATGTAGTCAACCCCGGTTCAAGTCCCAGACCTGGTGGCTTAAACTCATGCTGGGTGCATGTGCATGCGTGCCCAAGATCCCGAGAGGAGAATGGAGGAGAAGGGATTGTGGCGTGGCCATCTCCCCTGGGGAGTGATTTCTTGTTTTCTGTCTCTCTGTCTGTCTCTGTCTCTGGTGAGCGCATGCACCTTATAGCAAAAACCTCTCCAAAAATCAATAAATAAATAAGTAAAATAACTACAGTAAGGTGTAAACAATGGAAAGAGAAAAAATAGGGGTGTATGAGAACGATGTAACAGAGGACCTGATCAAAGCTTTCCTAAGACATTTGCACCCACACAAGGACAGTGGAGTTAAGCACTTGTGGAAGCCATGGAAGGGAACAGGGAAGTAACCCAGGAAGACTGGAAGCTAACAAAATCACTCTGGCTACGGGATGGGGGGTGAACACAGTAGGGAAGGAGACAAAGGCAGAAAGGGAATAAATGCAGAGATTCACAAGAAGGTCACAAGATCTGAAGGTGTCAAACATGTATTTCAGTACCCATGAGGGTGATTGTGACAGCTTTCATGCCTGGAGTGCTAACTTTGCCTCACATTCTATTTCACCTTGGAAAGACAAGTAACCTGTGGAAGGTCACACAGAAAGCAGTAGAGTCAATCTCAAACACATGACTATCAGATCCCAAACAGCCATTCTACTAGAAATTCTCTAAGGGAAGTTCTAGAGCCTACGGGGTCATTTTTCAGTGAGACACCCTAAACTCAATACACCAAAACTGAAATCAGTGTCTCACTGTCACCTGTTTCCAATTCACACCTCCCACCTGGCATTCCAATTTTTCTCATCCTAACTGTTTTTCTACTTTAAAATTGTACTTCATTACTGGCTAAAATTAAAATGATAACATCAAGTGTTAACAAGGACTTGGAACAATTGGATCTCGGATACATTGCTGGTGGAATGCAAAATGTTACAGACACATCAGAAAACAGGTACTTTCTTAAAAATTTAAACATATAGTTACCATATGACCTAACAATTTCACTCTTGCATGTACCCAAGAGAAATGTGAACATATGTTCCCATAAAGATTTGCACTCTAATGTTTACAGTAGCCTTATTCATTAACAGTCAGAAACTGGAAACAGCCCAATGCTCACAATCTGTGAGAGGATAAACAACTGTGGTACGTGATCCACACAACAGCTTACTACTCAGCAAGCGAAAGCAAGGAACTACCAACACATGCCACACATGGACGGATTTCAAAAGCGTTACGCTAAGTAAAAGCCAGATACGAGACAGACGATTCCATTTGTAGGAAACTCTACAACGGCAAAAATAACCCTCTCCAATCCCACAGTAGCTGGATCAGAGGAAGACCAGGGCTAGGGCTGGAAGAAGAGGACTGTCTGATCAGATGCAGAAGGCAACTTCTAGAGTGATGAGATTGTCCTCTATCATAATTGCTGCAGTGGTTACCGGACTGTACGCACCTATTAAAATGTATCAAACTGGATACCCAAAATGGATCAACTGTATTTATTTAAATCATACCTCAAAAATGCTTATTCTTTAAAAAAAAATTTTATTTTAGTATTACCATTTTTTAGGTTTGCTACAGGGCATGTGTGCTCTCCAGAGAGAGACAAGAGAAACAAGAGAAAAAGAAAGTGAGAAAGCAAGCCACGAGTTCCGGGACTTGAACTGCTGGTGGTCATGTGGGATCATGCTGCCTGCTGGCCCCGATAATGCTTAAAGTCCCTCATTGTTATTTCTACTTCAAGTCTCTCTCCACAAACCTCTGTTCCTGTGACTGCTCACACCTACGCTTTCTTTCCACTTTGCCAATGCTGGAATGCTGGTCCTGTTTTTCAATTGAATGTAGAGAATTTATTCTGCCATCCTCCCTTTTTCTCTTTTCCAACCTCCAGTTCTCTAACTAAGCTAAAATTCAGTGATGTGCAAATCATATAAACTGGACTCAAACTTTAAACAGTTGCCAAAAAGGAACGTGTAAATTAACTCATAATTTTTTTTTGGAGCTTTTTTTTTTTTTTTTTTTTTTGCTATAGGGCACATGCACTTGCCAGAAAGTCAGAGAGAGACAGAGAGATAGAAAGCAAGAAATCACCCCCACAGGGGAGATGGTCATGCTGCAATCCCTTCTCCTCCATTCTCCTCTCAGGATCTTGGGCATGCACACACACACACCCAGCATGAGTTTAAGCCACTGGGTCCGCGACTCGAACTGCGTGTGGTCAACTACATGGGAATCCAGCAACATAGCCATTATGCCATCTGCTGGCCCCACATATTTTTTTTTTTTAATTTTTAAAGAGAGATTTTTGCAATAGGGCATGTGTGCTTGATGGAGAGATAGAGACAGACAGAGAGCTAAAAAGCAGGAAGTCACCGACAGTGGGGATGGTCTCACTGCAATCCCTTCTCCATTCTCCTCTCGGGTTTTGGGCATGCATGCACATGAGCCCAGAATGAATACTAAAATTTTACCTAAAGTAACTCAAGATAGTCTGGTAAACTGTTACAGTGTCTTACCTATTAGACAGACCTATTAGGCTGTTAGGAATGTTATGACCCATTTTGCATAGAAAAACAGGGACCAGCAGATGGTGTAATGGTTACATCACTGGACTCCCACGTAGTCAACCACGGTTCAAGTCCTAGACCGGGATGCTTAAAACTCACACTGGGTGCATGTGAGTGTGTGCCCAAGATCCCGAGAGGAGAATGGAGAGAAGGGACTGCGGCGTGGCCATCCCCCATGAGGCGTGATTTCTCGCTTTCTCTCTATCTCTCTCTGTCTGTCTGCTGTCTGGCGAGCGCACGCGCCCTATAGCGAAAACCTCTCCCAAAAATAAAAAGAAAAATATGCCATGGCCTTCCCGACAACCTAATATTATGAATTATTATTCTCTTTTTCAACCAGCTTAGGAAAACTCACTGCAATAGAATCAGTCTTGGTAAATTCACTGGACCTTTGCAGTTTCCACATTAAATTAAAATTTACTTTCCAAACCAAATACATCCCACAATCCTTGTATTCTGCAACATCTAAAATGAAGAAGTCCTTTTAAATCTAGGCACTAGTTCGCTATGACTCAGAGTACTACTTACTGAGTCACGAGTACCTGCATAACCTGATAACTGGTGTTTCAAGCCAATGCAGTCCAGCTGTGCTACACCACCAAACTGGAACACAAATGAGATGTTCTCGGTACAGAAGCAAGCCCTCCTCCATGGCCTCCACTGAACTAATCATCAATACCCACCGATCGTCTAAGGTAACAAGCAAGCACGACACTAACTGCTAAGACTCCAGTCTTGTAACTGAGAAGAAAAGATCCCGTCATCCCAAAGCTTCCCCATTTGTTCCAGCCTGGCCACAACCTTATCTATTTACATCTCTACCCAGGTTTTCAACCTACCAACAAAAAAGGGTCAAGTTCTAAGTCAGCAGAAAACATCCAAGAGCAGACTACACAGACCAGAAATGGCACACAAAGATTTCCAAATCACCGCCTATGAATATGGATCTTCCATCCAAAAGAAAAAATAAATTAAAAAAAGAAGAAAGAAAGAAAAGGAAAAGAAATATGAGCCCAGCTTATGTGGCCCAGTAGACAGCAAACTGAACTGCAGTGCTGGAAACCATAAGGCTGACTGTGGGTTCAGATCCTTGGCCCAGTCCATCTGAAATACAATGGACTCAAATATCCCAGATCCTGATGAGACAGGGCTGGTGCAAGAGGATGGAGGGATGAAGAGATCCTGTTGAGGGTGCTCTGCTCCCCCATCCCCCATTTATTTATTCATTCATTCATTCATTCATTCATTTATTTATTGGAGAGGTTTTTGCTATAGGGCGCGTGCACTCGCCAGACAGACAGAGAGAGACAGAGAGACAGAAAGCGAGAAATCACCCCCTCACCCCCTGGGGGGGATGGCCACATCGCAGTCCCTTCTCCTCCATTCTCCTCTCGGGATCCTGGGCACGCACGCACACGCGCCCAGCGTGAGTTTAAGCCACCGGGTCCAGGACCCAAACCTCAGTCAACTACGTGGGAGTCCAGTGACATAGCCATTACGCTAACTGCTGGTCCCTCTGCTCCCCCTTTCTTATGCATGTGTGCTTTTTCTCATGAATAAAATAAATAAATATGAAGCTTCTAGGGCTCTGAGAATCCAAACTCTTCAAATAGAATTAAGCATGAAAGGTGGCATTCAAAGTCTATATGGCAGAGTAAGCAAAATTTTAACATTATAATATGATTTTATGAATGTTAATAAACACCTAAATATATGTCTTCCTGGTGACATAGTCGATGGGAATCAGATAGTCTTAACTGAGTCCCTGCTAAGCACTGGTCTTTAGCTAGGTGCTTTCACTTAGATGACTGAATTTATATTAAATTCTAAAACACTGTGCTCTTTCAGGATGGCTAAGTAACAGAGCAAGAAAAATCACTAAGTGAAATCTTCCAGCCACAGAGTAGACTATGTCTCAGAAGGTTAAAAGAACAAGTGTGTACCCATAGTGCTGAAGCTCACTCCCTGCTCAGAGAATGGCTGGCCTCAGGACAGGCACACCTGGGCCAGTCCCACAGCCCAAGTTAGACACAGGGATATCTGGCCTCGACATCTGCAGACCTAGCTGGGACGTGAAAGGGCTTAGGGGCCGCCTTCCGCTGTGACCTGCTTCCTTCCTACAGCACCCAGACTAACGTGGAGCCTAGAGTACCACAAATGCCACAGCTTGGACTTAGGTATTTACTAACATTTATGCACGATGACCAATTTCTAGGTAAAAATAAAGACCTAGCAGTACAAACAAGGCCAGCCGTGGCAGAGCAGTAACACAATGCTCTGTGATGCTGAACCCACACAGGAAGGTCTCAGGTGGAGCCTCAGGGCCGCCCTGCACGTCGGCACACGTGTATCTATGATTCGAGCTGGCTGAGGCTGGGTGGATCACGGTGTCGGTCCCTGTTAAAGGTGCTATCTCTCTCTCACAGAAGAAATAAACTTAAAAAAAAAAAATGCCATAACCATTTAGCAATTGATGCTAAATATGAACTGCCACATTATATAAGAGCAATGTAACAGGAAATAGGACCAGACCATGAAGATAAGATAGAGGGAAAGGGATCCTTCAATACAAGGTGCTCTTTTACAATTTTATGCCACCTATAATTCCTGATCTCACTGGTTTTCCACTACCAGAACGTGTGAATTTGCAACCCTCGAATGCAACTAAAGACACTATTGGGGCCGGCAGGTGGTGTGGTGGTTATGGATGCTGGACTCCCAAATGGCCTACTGTAGTTCGAGTCCCAGATCTTGAGGCTTGCTTTCTCACTTTCCCTCCCTCCCCCACCTCTCTCTCTCTCTCTCTGTGTGTGTGTGTGTGTGTGTGTGTGTGTGTGTCCCTCTCTGGTCAAATTAAAATGAATAAATAGAGTTAAATAAAATAATTCTTTAAAAAATCTCTGTCTATTCAGAGAGATCTGTTATAGCCTAGAGCCAAAGTATCTCCTTTCAGGTTACTTTAGGCCTGATCATTTTCTTTGATAGTTCGAAATAATATATTTAATACTCATAGACATAGTACTTCTGGCATGCTTCTAGGTTAATGTACATAAAACCTTCATAATAGAGGACACTTAAAACACCTAATCATTAAATAGAATGGAAATAAGAGAACTGAGTAAGCAAAATAAAAAGAAGAAAAACAGTCCATTAATTTAGTTTAGAACCAGAGTAGTATTTTATCCCTGAACAATGACGATGTTTTATTCACATTGTTTGGAACACATCAAAGACTTCAGAACACTTTTTTCCCTAAGTACTATCCTGGAGCCCCATACAACAGAACGTTAACTCTGAGGTAGTACATCACACTAAGGCGTGTTCCTCACAGGATCTTACGCTATGAATTTTCCAATTTGCAAAAGACAATTCTAATCCCTGGTTTTGTAACCCACAACAAAATCAGCAATCTAATACAGTGGCAGGAAGGAATGAAAACGAGTAATTTAGTAATACATACATATCACAATTACAAATGCGTAAATCCATTGACCTAAATCTTCCATTTCTAGGAATTTATACTACAGACAAACTTCAAAATGTATGAAATGACATTTTCCAAAGTAACTTACTGAAGTATTACTTATAGCAGCAAATTTTTTTTTTTTTTTAGAGAAAGGTCTCACTGGCCAGGCTGGCCACGAGCTTGTAATCCTCCTACCCCAACCCCTTGAGTAGCTGGGAATTAAGGCACATGCCACCATGCTCACCTTCAAAGAATAAATTTTTGAAAACAACCTAAGTCATTTGGGTAATAGTTAAATAAACTGTGGTATTTCCATACAATGATAAGCCAAGTAGCCTTAAAACAAAACGGAGAGGAGGCAGCTCCACGGCACAGCAATAACATACTACTCAAGAGAAGTTGGATCCAGGATTACATAATGGGTACGTCGCTGGACTCTCATGTAGTTGGAGTTCAAGTCCCAGACCCAGCGGCTTAAACACGCTGGGCATGTGTGTGTGTGTGTGTGTGTGTGTGTGTGTTTGTACAAACTCCTAAGAGGAGAATGGAGGAAAAGGAATTGTGGCCACCCCCTCTGGTGGATGTTTCTCGCTTTCTGTCTCTCTGGTGAGTGCATGCACCCTACAGCAGAAATCTCTCTCACTTAAAAAAAAAGAGAGAGAGAAAGAGAGAGAAGCTGGATCCTATATAGGGACAATGATTCAAACCTTCAGCCAAGTCAGCCTAAAATACCTAAAATACACTGAGCATGTGTACAAGCGCCCAGGTTCGAATGCGCTGAGGGGACAAAGGAAAGGGATCATGGCATGACCAGACCCAGTGAAAGGCGCTTCTTTCTCTCCCTTGGTCAAGTGTGTACACATGCTAAACCACAAAAAAAGAAAAGAAAGTTTTTTCTTGTTGATATTAAAAAACCCTCCAAGACATGGTGAATGTGCAAAGAGCAGGGGCCAGACAAGGGTGCAACAGTAAAACCCAATGTTCTGCAAAGCAATCCCATGTGGGTGGGTTCCTGGTTCAAGTCTGGAGACCTGTCTGAGTGTGCTGGGCACACACTTGCCCGTGAACTAGAGCTGATTAAAGACCACCAGTGAACTGCAGTGCCTAGATCCTGCCGAAGACACTCTTTCATTCTTTCTTTCTCTCACTCATGGAAGGAAAAATAAATAAACTTAAAAAAAAGAAAGAGCCAAGAATGGGCCCGGGCCAGCAGTTGGTGCAGAGGTTAAGGTAATAGATCTCACATGGCTGACTGTGCAGTTCAAGTCCTGGACACAGCAGCTTGAAACTCAATGCTGGGTGGGTGTGCATACATGCTCAAAATCCCAAGAGAAGGGGCCCAGCTGATGAAGCGGTGGTTAAGGCACTCGACTCCCGTTAAGGGAGTGGTTCAAGTCTTGGACCTGGTGCCTTGAAAAATCACACCCAGCTCTTGTGCATACATGCTCAAAATCCAAAGAGGAGAATGGAAGAGAGGAGACTGAGGCATGGCAATTCCACATGGGGGGTGATTTCTCACTTTCTCTCTGTCTCTGTCTCTCTGCCAAGGGCATGTATCCTAGAGCAAAAATCCCTCTGTGAAAGAAAAGCATGGGACCAGCAGATGGCATAATGGTTATGTTGCTGGACTCCCAGGTAGTTGACCGTGGTTCGAGTCCTGGACCCAATAACTTAAAACTCACACCAGGTACGTGTGGTTGCATGCTCAAAATCTCAAGAGGAGAATGGAGGAGAAGGGACTGCAGCGTGGCCATCCCCCCAGGGGGTGATTTCTTGCTTTCTGCCTCTCTCTGTCTCCCTGGCAAGTGCACGCATCCTATAATAAAACTTTCTTAAAAAAAAAAAAAAAAAATGATGGGACCAGCAGGTGGCATGGTGGTTAAGGCGCTGGACACTCCCACATGGCCAACCAGGGTTCAAGTCCTGAATCTGGTGGCTTGCTTTCTCAATTCCTCTCTCTCTCTCACTCTCACCCTCTGTCTCTCTCTGCTCAAACTAAAAAATAAAATGAATGAATAAATAAAATAAAATAATTATTAAAAAAAAAAAATGAAAGAAAAATATAAAGGACCAGCAGATGGCATAATGGGTACGTTGCTGGACTCCACGTAGTTGACCTCAGTTTGAGTCCTGGACCCAGCGGCTTAAAACTTACGCTGGGTGTGTGTGCATGCATGCCCAAGATCCCAAGAGGAGAATGGAGAAGGGACTGAAGAGTGCTCATGCCCCCTGGAGGGGTGGTGGGTGATTTCTCAGTCTCTCTTTCTCTCCAGAGAGCACATACACCCTATAGCAAAAACCTTTCTTAAAAAAAAAAGGAAACAAAAATATGACAAGAGTATGTGGGCAGGTACTCAAAATCCTAACACGATGCAAAGATGAGAAGAAGGGATTGTGGTGTGAACGCATCCCCCTAGGGGATGCTTTCTCCCTCTCCCTCTCTTTCTCTCTCTCTGGCATGCACGTGTGCCCTCTGGCAATTAAAAAGAAAACAAAACAAAACAGTGGCTAAAAAAGAGATAATAATAAAAGAGAGGAATAACTTCATCACAAAGACACAAGTAGTAAGTGACAAAGAATCACCTAGAACTCAAATCCAGGCTATTTTCACATACTTCCCCCCAAAACAGTTTCATAATCACCATAAGGAGTCAGCAGGTGTCATGGAACACTCCAGTTACATTTGAGAATAATGTGCATGACGGGGCAGTATGAGCTGATAGCCTACCTCAGCGAGATACTTTTCCTTGTTTAGAGAGAGACTTTGCTATAAGGCACGTACGCTCACTGGAGACAGAGAGATAGACAGACAGAAATTATCCCCCAAGGGGGATGGCACACCACAACCCCTTCTCCTCCATTTTCCTCTCAGGATTTTGGACATGCACATACACACACCCGGTGTGAGTTTTAAGCCGCCAGGTCTGGGACTTGAACCAAGGTCGACTACATGGGAGTCTAGTGACTTAACCATTGTGCCATCTGCTGGTCCCCTGTGGGATACTTTTTGATGCTCATAGAGAAACCAGAAGGGGTAAAGTCTTGCTTCTCTACTGGGGTGTGCTTCAGTAAAGTGCCAGAATAGTTAAAGCAATAAAATAATCATGCGGTGGAGAGGAGGGCTTCTTACAAAGTCAGTTACGCTAGAAAATTTTAGAAAAATGATAAGTAACTTAAGCATCGGGTAACTGGAAATTACTTTTATATTAAAACAAACATCAATATATGACGGCACAGAATACAGATGTACATAAAATATTAAGGTAAGCGGGACACTTTCAAAGAAGCTCATTCTCTGCATTTGCAAAATGCAGTCAGTATTACAAATTGTAATTTTTTGTTACAAGGATTAGAGATAAAAGGTTAAGCAAACTCCCTGGGCTCTAGAAAGACTGTAATAAATGACAGTTACTATTATAGCTCTCACATACCTATCGGAATGTTTATTTGACTGTTTAACCATTCATTTGGTTTCAATTTGTGAGAACAAGATAAGGCAGGCAATGGATATTTATAAGTCTCTAACCAACAACATAAAGAAAACAGGCCAACCAGATAAAATCGCCTAAGTAAACACCATTTATTATACTCACATATTTCATTTCAAACTTTTTAGCCAGCATTTCCACTTCTTGTCTCTCCTGCTGTTCATCGTTAAATGGGTCTTCTGTATGAATGTGCTTCTTCTGATTCAAAATGCATGGGAAAAAAATAGAAATATTATATTATTACAACCATTATTATTGTTACATATATCAATTATTTCCATTATATTTCAATATAACTGAATATGTAACTAGATTCAATAATATACTATTATACATGTCATATAACTACTTCCATTATATTATTATTATTATTATTCAGAGTTTACTATATCCCCAAATTTAATGAATAATGAAAGTTAATCCTTCCCAACACTAACGACTGAGCATATACCAATAAATGCTTTGTAGCAAAAAAATATTTGTAGTTTTAATGGGGTCATACACATTCTATAGTTTTTGGTGGTAAAGAACTCAACGATTGGGGCTAGCAGATAGCAAGGAGGTTAAGGCAGCTGGATCCCACATGGCCAAATGCAGGGTTTGAGTCCCAGACTGGGGGCTTGAAAAACATGCCGGAGCACGTGCACGCCCAAAATCCTGAGAGGAGAATGGAAGAGAAGGGACTGAGGTGTGGCCATCCCCTCCTCTTCTTTCTGCCACTCTCTGGTGGGTGCATGTGCCCTACAGCAAAAACTGAAAATAATCACACGATCATGCCATCCAAAATAACAAGGAAAAAGCCCTGCAAACATTAAGTAAAAGTGAAAACCCCCTTGTAACGCTAGTTTGACATTTTCCCTAACAACGATTAACTGCTTTGATGAGGAAATGCTTCTAAAAGAATCTCCAGATTATTAATTAGAGTCAATATTTAACCATCTGCCTGTGAATTATCACTGGAGCATCTGTAGCTGCTACAGCTTTCAGCTGAGATCCAGTATCAACAAACTCTCCTTTACCTCTGTCCTGTCAACCAACGTCCACTCAGAGGACGCAGGCTACTCTTAAACAAAGCTAGAAAACTGAAACCTGCAGAGATTACACTATCCCGCTTACCTCTAGCGGCGGAGAACAAAAGTTTACTATAACGCATAGTGGTTTAAAAAAACACAACAGCGCTGCATCCCACATTTACCAAAACAAGATACAATCACAAGATAAATCACACCCTTTACTCAAGGTTAGGACTTTAGCAAATACATCTGACATACACAGCGTTTCAATGCACAAGAAAAAGCTGTTTCCAATGTCAGATAACGGACTAAAAAGTAGAAGGAGAAAAGGAAGGCTAGATGGTACCGAAGTAGCATATCAAGTAATTAAAAGAGAAAGTATGTTACAGCTGAAAGACTGGATACAGATTTAGCTGACAGAGAGCAAGCGGAAAATGCAGAAGGGACAAAGACTTGCACACTTTGGAACTGAGACACTTCTTCCTGGATGTAAAGGCTGAGATACAATGAGTCTAAAAAACATGACAGAGAAAGAAAGAATGAATACAAAACCAGTCATCACACCTGGAACGTTAGAATAAAGGGATGTGCCTTAAAGTTTAAAGATGTTCAATTTAACATAAAATTTTAAAATTATTGTTAACAAGTAATAAATTTATTGAATTCTTAATCCTAATAGGAGTTACTAATTGAAAATGTAACATGATTTGAAAAGAAAGAAACCAGCAAGAATATTCTAATAAAGAACTTAGGTGGGGACCAGCAGTTAGTGTAATGGCTATGTTGCTGGACTCCCATGTAGTGGACCAAGGTTCGAGTCCTGGACCCGGTGGCTTAAACTCACACCGGCACCTGTGCATGTATGCCCAAGATCCTGAGAGAATGGAGAAGGGATTGCACGTGACCATTACCACCCCCTGGGGGGTGGTGATTTCTCGCTTTCTGTCTCTCTGTCTCTTTCTGGCGAGAACACATGCCCTATAGCAAAAACCTCCCCAAAAAAGAACTTAGGAACATCAGAGTACAGCTCTAACTTGAGGGCTGAAGTTAAGGGCAGTTAGCAAAAACCATGCTTCATTATTATAAACTGTTCCCTCCTGTCACCATGAAGTCCACATACTAGTCTTACTACCAATCTGACCCAGTTAATATGTGTGAATACATTTATATGGACCTGTATTTTTAATAAGAATCTTTATAAAATATGTATTTTATGTAGGCATCAAAAGAACACCTCTGATTTACTCTTTTATTATTATTTATTTATTTATTTTTTGCTACAGAGCACGTGCGCTAGCCAGAGACAGACAAAAAGTGAGAAATCACCCCCCAGGGGAGGATAGCCATGCCGGGCCACCTCACAATCTCTTCTCCATTCTTTCTTTTTTTTGGAGAGGTTTTTGCTATAGGGCGTGTGCGCTTGCCAGAAAGACAGAGAGAGACAGAGAGACAGAAAGGGAGAAATCACCCCACAGGGGGGACAGCCATGCCGCAATCCCTTTTCCTCCATTCTCCTCTCGGGATCCTGGGCACACATGCACAAGCGCCCCGCGTGAGTTTTAAGCCACCGGGTCCGGGACAGGAACCACGGTCGACTACATGGGAGTCCAGCAACATAGCCATTACGCTAATTGCTGGTCCCATTCTCCTCCATTCTTCTCTCGGGATCCTGGGCACACATCTCTGATTTCCTCTTGACAGTCTACTAAAATAATCTTTAAAAAACTAACTTATTTTTAATTTACAGTTAAGAATAAAACTCTTGGGACCAGCAGGTGGCATGGTGGTTAAGGCGCTGGACATTCCCACATGGCCGACCACAGTTCAAGTCCTGGACCTGGTAGCTTGCTTTCTCACTTCCCCTTCCTCTCTCTCTCTGTCTCTCTCTGGTCAAATTAAAATAAATAGATGAATAAATAAAATTAAATAAATAATTCTTAAAAAAAAAAAAGAAAAAAAGGAATAAAACTCTTCCCTCAATCAAGACTAAGCAAGCTTCTTTGTTTTTTTCAGGTGGATTTGAAAAGTATCAACTCCCCACATGCAAACTGGTGCAAAAATTTTGTTCTTTTAACTCACCAACAGAAGCTCTTTCAGACATCTTAGCTAAAATATGCAATACGACAGACAGTGGAACACTAGGGAGTATCTGTCTGTATCCGTATCTCTATGTATACTTTCAGGTTGTCGGAATGTTTGACTTTACCAACAAGCCAATCAATATACGTATAATATATATACAGCATAGTTACATTAACATTATAATCAATTGCTTTTCTTTTTACACTAAACATTCAATTAATCACGGTCACAAATGGGTGTCCTAGTTAACTAATTTTCTAGTTTACTAAGAAAAAAATTTTTTTTCTTAAAAAAAAAAATTTGTTTTCTTGTATATAAATCACTGTCAAAACTTATTTCTAAAATGTGCTATTTTTAGCCAGAAATGGTGAGCAAATTAATCTTTTCAGTGAGAGAGAGATGTTTCCAACGCCTCAGTTATTCTCCCGAACCGCCTCAATCAGGGCACAGTAGTGTGGAGAGACAAAGTTAAGGGCTACCTAACTCTGTCCTAACAACCTAGAAAGTGGTTTTGTTTTTCATATTTTGCCAGTATATGCTTATTTAATTGTGCTTTTGCTCATTAGTAAAAACAGCATGTAGAAATTCTGATTGCATTCTAGTTCATTGAGGTTTTACTGCTTAGTATTCATAAAAGAAAAGAAATAAAATATCCCCCTCCCCCGATATATGGTATTCACATATAACACACATATTTTTATAGCTTCACATCTATCAACTTCAGGACCTGTGAGCTAAAAATCTTATTCAGTGATAAACGGCTATTTCAAAAAATTAAAGCCTTTTTTCTTCTAATTTTACAAAATCTCTCTTCCTTTCTTTTCTCAGCTGGCTACAAGGCACGTTGTTCAATTACAATAACCCAAAATTGAAACTATTTTGAAAATTACATCTCTAAAAATAAATGATCTTCCCCTGAGGAAATGGGGAGGAAAAAACAAATTTGGTGATTGCCACTTTCCAGGCCAATGTTATGTTCACATCTTGCTTCTTGATGGTCTCTCTTATAGGATTTCTTTTCATGAAACTATGACGATTTTACTCAAAGAAGTGTTTTTCTACACTTTCTTACATAATAAACATTCCCAGGACTATCTGTCAAATCTCTTCTGCAAAGGTACTCTGCATAAACAATGAATTCCTTTGTCCATATGACAAAAGAAATATGGCTAAATATACAATGAGAAAATTGGACTAGTAAATCCCTAATCTGATAGTATAAATAGGAAAAATAAACAGAATTATTCAGCTTTCTTCTATTATGAGAGACTAGTAATAGTTCTAGTATTAATAAGTTAACAAAGCTAAAGTTTCAAAATAAATTTTATTTCTGAACTTTTCTTTTTTATTATGAAACGGTACATATCTATTCATTTTTCAGGGCACAAATATTATAGCACAAAGAAAACCATAATACTAGTGTTTGTGTAGCTATTACAACTACTTCATTTTGGCAGGATTCTCTGGATTTAAACTATACAAGTAAGTGTTAGGAAATTTTGCCTTTCTAAGAATTGTTACTGCTATGGAGAAAAGTATTAATAAAATCTTTTATAACCACTTTACGTGTTAGCCTCATTTTTAAAGTGAAAATAATGGTTCTTATCTCACTGAGTTCTGCTAGAGTAGATAAACCACGTACAGTATTCAGAACTCTAGCACACAGTAATTCCATAAATGTTGGCTATTATGTGTTTTTACCCAAAGATAATGCTTTTTCACCAGTAATGTATAAAAATTACAAAATGTGCAAACCTACTTAGATTAGTAGGTCAAATACAATTTATTTGAAAAAAATGTTCCAATTCAATATTTAATATTCTTAATATTCTTCTGGGGAACAAAATGATATACAGGAGTGGGGCACTAAAGTGAGTCTAAAGGGCAAAATGTTATCTGGAGTGACCAAAATTCTCCCTACGACTCATTTTTGTCGAAATCATTTAATCATGATTTGACAGCGCAACAACATTTGTAAATAATGATCAAAAGGTTACCTGCCCATAAAATAAACACAACCTGGTAACACGACTTAATATGATACCTTCCGACCAAGGAGTCATTCATTTCGACTATAACGATAATTAGGCATGAAAACAAAACAAGTGACATCTTGAGCCCCTTAGATCTATACTAAACCAAGACCTCATATAGGGGAAATCGTTAAACGGCAGTGGGAATTGTTTTTACTGTTACTGTCATTTCCCTTTCTAACTTCTCAAGCTCGTCAACCCACAACAATAAAAATGACAACTACCAACACACCTCTGTCCTGTCTCCATTGTTCACCAGTTTCACCAAAGTACATCTATGTATTTTCAATAAAGTTCTTAAACATGCGATGCTAATTTTTTTCCCTCATTCCCCAACAATTACAATGACCAAGCACAATATCCTCCAACTCCGACCTATGAACTAATGATGCACACTCAGTAAAAACATGACGGGTAGGCGCCAAATAAAACGGGAGAGACACCTTCCCGTTCAATTGCAGTGTGAACAAACTCGACAAAAAAACAAAGCTAAAAAGGCTTGCCAATACCAACACGACAGAGAAAAACAAGTAACCAGATGACTAACCTGCTTCTCTATTCTCTACGTGGAATCCTTATCTCTGAAATGTTTAATTACTCTTAAATCCCCTCCGATGAGGACTACACTACCAGCCCCGGCGCCCGGCATTAACAACAGTGATGAGGAAGACAGGAGAGGGGTTACACAATCTCCCAGCTTCGGGCTGGGGGGCGTGTCCCCCAAGGTTTTTCTCTTCCTCTCCACCGCAACCGCAGCTCGAGTGCCGAAAGAACCCAGGCACTTCGGCTTGCAGGGCCCCAAGATTTTGTGTGGGGAACAGACAGGAGAGGAGGAAAAGCTGAGGTTTCGAAAGGTGCAGAGGAAAGCAGGCTCGACGCCGGGTCCGGAGCGGGTGCGGGGTCTGGGGTCCACGCAGCCGGAGAGCCTCGGCAATCCCCAGGCGCCAGGCCAAGAAACGCACTCCGCCCGGTCCACCCCACCCCAACCCACCCCACCCTCGGGCGACCAGGACGCTCTCGGTGGGCGTCGGGAGGTGCAAACCAGCTGGGGGAGGCGGCGGGTCCTGAGGCTCCCGGGGTCTGGGGCAGGAGGGAGGAATCTTCTGTACCCGTTGTTCTCCGCACAGCAGCAGCTCGGGGTAACTGAACTCCACGCAGCTCTCGTCGGTGGGGTCCTTGAGCACCAGCTCCAGGCGCACGGTCTCCCTCGGCGGCCGCGGCGGCGGCTCGGCCCGGGAAGCTGCCTCCCGCGGCGGAGGCGGCTGCAAGGGCAGCTGCGGGAGCGGCGGCGGCGGCGGCTCGGGCCGCGGGGGCTCGCGCTGCAGCGACATGGGCGGCTCGGCACGGCTGACCTCGCGCTGGGGGAGCGGCTTCTCCCGCGGCGGGGGCTGCGCGTCCGAGCGGGGGGCCGGCGGCTCCGCCCGGGCCGGCTCGCGGTAGGGCTGCGGCTCCAGCCGGGGGGGCTCGCGGGGGTAGTCGGGCTCGCGCTCGGGCCCCGGGATCTCGGCCTCGCGCCGCCTCACCGGTGACAGGCTAATGAACGCTACTCTGCGCGGCTCCGCCATCCCCACTGTTCTGGCCCTCTGCTTTCGCTCAAGCCGGAGCTCGCTTCGGCGCCGCGTCGCGTGCTTGTCCGCCCTTCCTTTTGCCTTCCGTCGCTTTTCTTCCCTCCACCACCCTCAGCCGTCTCCGCCGACGCCACCGTGAGTGCGGACCGTGCCCCCTTCCCCGCTACTATGTTCTGATGGGCTCCACCGCCATCGTCAGGGTCGCCGCAGCCGCCATGTTGGATCCCCCACATAAATAGAAGCAGGCCGCTGAGCGGGCGCATGCGCAGAGAGGAGACGCTCGCGTCCACCGTCGTGGCTGTTGCTCAGTTTTCCTCCCAACAGTCTGGAGTCCAGACAGGTCGGCGGAAGTGACGTCCTGACAAGGCCTGTTTCCTTGGAAACGGAGACGCCGTCTGCGCCCTCCCTAGGAAGGAGGGGTCTGGGATTTCCCGAGGAGCTTCGTTTTCGCACCCGGAAACCCGAGGCGCGCTTGGGGCTCTTACAGGGCGAGCGTTGGGAAGGTGCCCCGGATCCGCCTGGCCATGGCGCCGGGTTCTGTGCCACTGAGGCTCCGGGTCTGTGCGCAAAGGAGTTGGGACTGTCAGTTGATAGTGAAAGCGGACACCGGGGAAGGTTAGGAGGTTTCCGTGCCTGTACGCGCAGTGCCCCCGCGCCCGAAGTATCAAGGGAAGAAAGGAAATGGCCAGCTCCAGCCAGACCCACCCCACAGCTTCCCTGCCGACCGCGCAGCAGATTCCCACAGGCCTCCGCTCCCTAGACCGACTCCGGTTTCCCTCGGCCGGCCGCGGCGGGCACTGCGAGGGACGCGGGCCTCTAGTGCTCCACAGCGCTTTGCAGTTGGAAAGTTGAACAAGCAAATCCACAGTTCCAGGCGCGTCCGTAGGACCTGAAATGCTGAAATCAAGAGAAAATGAAGGGGGCTTGGTGGTTATTTTAGGAGAGATACTCTGAAAGTAGATGGCTAAGTGACTCATTCCAGGGTGGAGAAGCAACGCAGGTGGGGCGCACGAGCGATAGGCTTATTAGAATTAAAATTTAGAATGAGAATTACTGGCCATTTTAATCCATTCAGTTGTAATTTGAGGGCTCGCCCTTCACATCCTGAAGGTAATCCGAGTCTTCTTTTAAATGCATTAACCGGATTAATAGTTGATATCAAGGACTCTGATTGAGTCAGTCTGGCGTCACAAACGAATTTGAGAGTGGGTTCAATATTTTGCTGTCCTGTGTCCCTACTTGTACAGAGGTGGTGATGGAATTGATTCCAAAGGCTCCTTATACAATGTTCTCATTTTTCCTCGGCACCACGTTTTACCTCCATTATCTCTTTTCCCGTTGCTTCTCTTCTAATTCCAGATTCGGGTCTCGTTTCTGGATTGTTCTAGTGGCATTTAAGTGATCTTCCTGCCCTCAGTCTTTATTCCTGCCAGTCTTATTACTCTATCCTAGCCGCAGTTTACCTGCAAAGTAAATTCTATACGTAAATTCATTATTTAACTGAGAGAGCAAACTGGTGGTCTGCGGGTCAAATTTTTCTACAGGTGTGCTACTTAGTCATCCACATTTGTCTTCTAACTTACAATGCACTGAGTGTTTGCCAACTTCTGATCCACAACCCACAGTAAATAATCTATTTTACATTGTAACCCATTGTGCACACGCTCATATATGCCTACACATGTACATATCTGAAATACGTGTTTCACAGTACTGTGTAGGATGAAGTCAAAACAACAATTCATTTAATTTTTTTTTCTTTTCAGGACTTTTGCTATAGGGGCTATGCACTTGTCAGAGATACTGAGAGTGGGAAAGCCAGAAATCACCTGCTGCCGGGGGAGGGGGGATAGCCACACCACAATCTCTTCTCCATTCTTCTGGGATTTGGGGCATGCATGCACATGTGCCTGGTGTGATTTTCAAGCTGCCAGATTCAGGACTTGAACTGCGGTAGGTCACGTGGGAGTCCAGCACTTCAACCACCATACCACCTGCTGGCCCCAACAGTTAATTTACTATAAAAATATGGGACCAGCTGGTGGTGTGGTGTTTAAGGCAGCTGGATCCCAGATGGCCCACAGGCAGCTTGAAAGACACACCAGGCATGTGTGGCCATCTGCCTTTGGGTGCTTTCTCACTTTCTCTCTCACTATCTCCGTGACTCATGCAAGCGCACATACCTTATAGCAAAAGAAAATAATAATAAAAATTATGTAGATAGATAGATGAAAATATTTAATCTAATCATCAGCATTTCAAAAAAAGTTGGGGGGCCAACAGGTGGCATGATGGTTAAGGTGCTGGACTCCCACATGGCTGACCACAGTTTGAGTCCCCGACCTGGTGGCTTGCTCTCTCTCTCTCTCTCTCTCTCATCAAATTTAAAAAGCAATAACAAATAAAATTAAATAATTCTTTTAAAAAAAGAAAGTGGGAGTAGTCAACTGTATGGAACGCTACCAAGCAGTATAGTAAGATAGAGATGATTCCTTGACTTGGCAAATGGACATTATTGGTGAGCTTGATGAGCTTTCTTTTTAAATTTTTGCTTCAGGCAAATAAGGTTGAATTAGTCACATGCCAGTTTGTGGCACATTATTATTTGTCTGCTCGAAGTCTCCTCAAACTCTCTCCCTCTGACATTCCTTTATTTCCATTTCTCACTTTCAATGACAAAAATTCTAAATTTTCAGTTTGTATATGCCCTTGTGCATTATTTCACGTGCATAGATTTTGAATCTGTCTGTCTCATTCTGTTCCTTTTTTTGCTCATTGCCGTATGTAAGATCTCTCCATGATGCTTTTATAACCTTAGAATAGTAGCTGCAGTAGCATGCTGTGCTTACTCACTTTATTGGTGATGGAACACCTACATTGCCTCCAGCTACCCCACTACCGCCATCACAGTGCAGCTATCCACATCCTCATTCATGTGTCTTATTATTTTAAAAAAGCTTTATTTATTTATTTATTTATTTTAATTTGACCAGAAAGGAACAGAGAGAGAAAGAGAAAGTGAAAAAGCAAGCTGCCAGTTCCGGGACTCAACCACAGTCGGCCATGTAGGAGTCCAGTGCCCTTAACCACCACACCTCCTGCCAGCCCCTTCATTAGTCCTTTGGATCTGTGTGAAAATATTTTTGGCATATTGACCCAAGAAAGAGCCACTGGGTCCTGGGGCATGCATCCACATTGTGGGACTACTTTCCAGGACAGCCGCTCCAGCACAGGAGGGTTACTGCATCACCTCTGCTGCTTTTTCTCAGTTGCCATTGATAAATCCAGTTTAATTCCTGCCTGTCGTTATGATTTCAATTTGCATTTCTCTGGTGACTAAGGATGTTGAGCATCTCTTCACATGCCTGCTAGGCTTTTAAATTTCATTTTCTGTAAAAATTGCCTGTTTATGGGACCAGCAGATTGCATAATGGTTACGTCACTGAACTCCCACATGCCCAACCGCAATTCGAGTCCCGGACCCGAAGGCTTGAAACACAAGCTGGGCAGGAGTGCATGCATGCACAAAATCCCAAGAGGAGAATGGACAAGGGATTGTGGCGTGGCCACCCTTGGGGGGTGATTTCTCACTTTCTGTCTGTCTCACACGTGCCCTATAGCAAAATTCTCTCTCTCTCAAAAAAATTGCATGTTGGGCCAAGTGGGTGGTGTGGTGGTTGAGGCACTGGACACTCCCACATGGCCAACCATAGTTCAAGTCCCGGACCTGGTGGCTTCCTTTCTCATTTTCCTTCTCCTCTTGTGTGTCTTTCTGGTCAAATTTAAATAAATAAATGAATAAATAAAATTAAATATTTTTTAAATTGCAGGTTTATAATCATTGTTCATTCTTCCATTATGTTCCTGTTCTGTTATATACAAGGATTTCAAATCAATGAGGAGAGCATGTATTATTCTCCATATAGTTTAAGACAACTAGGCCATCTAACTAAGAATAAAATTGCGTCTCATGCCTTATAAAAGGAAACATTTCTAATGAATTTTTTTTTTTTGAGAAGTTTTTGCTATAGGGCGCATGCGCTCATCAGACAGACAGAGACAGAGAGACAGAAAGCGAGAAATCACCCCCCAGGGGGCATGGCCCCACACCACAATCCCTTCTCCTCCGTCTTGTCTCGGGATCTTGGGCACGCACGCACACGCGCCCAGTGTGAGTTTTAAGCCACCGGGTCCGGCATGCTAACTGTGGTCGACTACGTGGGAGTCCAGCGACATAGCCATTACGCTAACTGCTGGTCCCATGAATAAATATATATATATATTTTTTTTTGGAGAGGTTTTTCACTATAGGGCGCGTGCGCTCGCCAGACAGACAGAGAGAGACATAGAGACAGAAAGCAAGAAATCACCCCCCAGGGGGGATGGTCACGCCGCAATCCCTTCTCCTCCATTCTCCTCTCGGGATCTCGGGCACGCACGCACACGCGCCCGGCGTGAGTTGTAAGCCACCGGATCCGGGACGCGAACCGCAGTCGACTGCGTGGGAGTCCAGCGACATAGCCATTACGCTAACTGCTGGTTCCCAATGAATAAATATTTTAAAGTGAAAATTTGGAGTCAAAAATTTTTTAGAAGAACTCAGCTGACATTTTTAAAAAATTATCTCAGAAGAGAGAGATTTTTCTGACTGTGACTGATAGTTTCAATTATTTAAATTTCAACATGGCAGAAATACAGTATTAGTCAAAAGACAAAATGAAAAAAATGAAAAAAAAAAAAGACGAAATGACAGAACTGGAAAAAAATTGGAATACATTTCACAGAGGATGAATTTCTGTGGCCTATAAAGAATGTTCTTTTAGGGGCCCGCAGATGGCATAATGGTTACATTGTTGGACTTGCATAGTTGACTGAAGTTTGAATCCCGGATCTAGTGGCTTAAAACTCATGCCAGGTATGTGTGCATGTATGCCAAAGAACCTGAGAGGAGAATAAAGAAAGGATTTTCACATGGCCATCCCCCCAGGGGGTGATTTCTCACTTTCTGCTCTGTGTTTCTCTCTTTCTGGCGAGTACACACACCCTATAGCAAAAAACCTCTCTAATTAAAAAAAAAAAAAAAAAAAAAAAGGTATTGGGACCAGCAGTTAGCATAATGGCTATGACCCTGGACTCCCATGTAGTTGACTGTGGTTCGAGTCCCGGACTGGGTGGCTTAAACTCACGCCCGTCACATGTGCGTGTGTGCCCAAGATCCCGAGAGGAGAATGGAGGAGAAAGGATTGTGGCGTGGCCATCCCCCCTGGGGGGTGATTTCTTGCTTTCTGTCTCTCTTTCTCTCTATCTCTCACTGTCTTTCTGGCAAGCACATGCACCCTATAGCATAAACCTCTCCACAAAAAAGATATTTTTCTGTGTGTGTGTTTATAATATCATGAATATACAAGGGTTCTTCAAAAAGTTCTTAGGAAATGTATATTATGAAAAAACTATGCTCGAGTTTCAAACTTTTTTGTACCAAAATAAATTCGTGCTTTAATTCTGTCTTTCCATGAACTTTTTGATGTCCCCCCCCCCCCCCCCCATATATCACAACACTGAGAACTGATCTGGAGACACTATGTGCTCCAGTTTTAGAAACAGGAGACTCGGG